>CAMRHE010000475.1:600000-772500 GCA_947044405.1 Leptodactylus fallax | reverse complement strand
ATGTCACAACAACGCGCCGCCCGCGTTCAGACACAGACGTCCTGTGCGTGGACAGGGAGGAAGCGCCGGCGGCTCCATTCATCATAATCGCAGGTGAGTATGACTTTTGTTTTTGTTTTTTTTAGCTTAGTTGTGGGTGTATTAATAGTATAAGGGGTGGTTAGGAGGGGGAAATATAACTATAAAGGGAGGATTCATTAGGGGGCATTATGACGATGGGGGGTCATTTATATAAGGGTTATTACGGGGTATTAGTAATACAAGGGGAAGGCTATTTATATAAGGGGCCATTAGGGGGCATCATTTATATTAGGAGGCAGTATGAACATAAGGGGGTGGTCATTAATATAAGGAGCTATTAGAGGTGCAGTATTTATGTCATGGGGAATCAGGGACATAATATAAGGGTCAATTAATTTAATTAAGGTGGCTCTTGGCTTTTAATAAGACTAAGGCCCCACATAGTGGGCTGCAAAAAAAAAAGCGCTGCAGGAAAAACCTCAGCGGTAACATTGTGGTTTTTCTCGCAGCACTTTTCACAGAAGGTCCGCAGAGGTTTCCCCTGTGGAATTTCTGATTTCAATACACCTATATGGAAACCGCAAGTGTTTCTGTAGGTATAATTGAAATACTTCAATTTCCAAAACCGCAACGGTTTTGGAAATCTGAGTGCATCTGCTGCACGTATTTTTCCACAATGTGTGGATGGGATTTGCTAGATGTAAAATGCCGGATTTTTTTCTGTGGGTTTTCGCCACATGTGGCCCCCATCCCCACTTTGCAGTAAAATATGCGCAGCGGATACGCTGCGATTTCCAAAACAGACACAGTTTTGGAAATCACAGCATGTCAATTATACCTACGGAAATGCTGGCGGTTTTCCTGTAGATATAATTGAAGTAGAAAGTCTGCAGAGGAAGCCTCTGCGAACTTTCTGTGCAAAGTGCTGCAGGAAAAACTCTTTTTTACTGCAGGACACCACGTGGGGCCTTAGCCTTAAAGAGGACCTCCTTTTTTTTCCTTTTTAATTAGGAAACATCTGGGGCATTATTAATAAGGGGCACTATTTAAAGGGGTGCACAGGGAAGTTATTAACTTAAAGATACACTTGGGGGTATTATTCATTATAGGGGGTTATATTATATATTTTATAATTGGGGTAGCAGCAGGATGGGGGCTTTGTGTAGGTGAGGATAATGTGGGTCGGGTGCCTGGAAAAGTGAGGAGCCAAAGATGTCTGTGTTGCAATTTTTACAGAGACTGGAAGAAGTGGTCATGGCCGTCCAGATGAAAGAAATGGGAAATGTGAAGGATTGGTCAGAGACGTCACCGGTAAGTCACTAAATGTTACTGCCCTGTATTTACCTAAATCGTTTGCAGAGCCCTGTGTAGAGCCACTATATACCACTATACGCTCACCGTATACTGATAGTATCGGTATACGAACAAGTCCAAGTTGGGGGCCCACTTGGACATGTTCGCCCCCCCCCTGTGCTGAACCCCTAGCTACGCCTCTGGTAGATAGATAGATAGATAGATAGATAGATAGATAGATAGATAGAGTTAAATTAAGACAAAGTTAAATCTGAATATCTTGCTGTGAATCTCAAATTTAGCAATGTCTAATGCACCCTGTATTACCAGTATATAGTCCTAGTTAGGCTTTTTTCCATTTAGGGAAAAAAATCAGTTAATTCCCTAAACTTCTATCTAAATACCTGTACTGAGGCTGAGAGTCTTGTTGATGCCCCCTACCTAGTACCTGTACACCTGCCCCACCAGCCTCCCTCCGGCTATACCTCCACTCTGAGCAGTCTAATCACATACTGTAGCTGCCATAAAAAAAGCCAAAAATGTGTGAACATCTCTTCTGTTCTACCTTTCCAGACCCCTCACTTGTTCTCTAGTGAACATTAGTGACATGAAGGGGAGGGCTTAACTTTATCTTGTGTCTTATCTAGTTCTGGACGTTTTTTCCATATTGAAACATACACCTTATTTGGGAATATTTGCTTGAGTGGACAAAGAGTGACTTGATCTCTTCTGTTGTCCAGTGTGTATGGTAACATAATAAATAATGTAATGGGTTCAATATTCATTCATTTTTGGTCAGTTAAACAGCACTAGCATAACTGTGATGTCTGGTGCTCTCCTGTGATGTCATGCGACCGTGATCACTGCTGAGGTCTGTGATATAGCCTCAGCAGGTGACATAGGGACGCCCAAATGACCACTGGAGACCCAATTTGTTTGTTTAGTTAAAAACCGAACAATTTGAAATAATTGTGTCGAATCTGGTTCCTGATGAAGCGATTCGCCCATCGCTAATAACTAATCCAGGTCATGCGCTATAGTTAGCTGTTAGCCAAACTACCTCTTCAAAATGAGGCTACATCTTGCCCAGAGGTGACTACAGATATTTTTCAATACCTATAATGAATACTTGCTATAATACATCTTAGGTCTTTGGTACCGAAAAGTCATATATATATATATATATATATATATATATATATTTAGCTTAAAATCCATGGTATCACTAATAAAGTTTATCAGCCATGTTTTACATACTGTACATGAATAGTTGTGATTCTGTACTTACTCTATGTATTAGCTGCTATATAGGTAATAATTCACTACCAGGCCTTATTCACACTACTATACTATGAATCTAGGCCAGTGTTTCTCAATCTTTTCAAATCAAGTTCTCCCTTATGAAAAAAAAGTTTTCACCCATCAGAGGTGTAAGTTGAAGCTCTTAGGCCCCAATGCAACAATCTGTAATTGGGCCCCATGAGTCATTTAGAATAGTCCGATGCTTTATGTGGCAGAGCAACTTTGGGGACCTTTCAGTATCCCGAGTCTGGTTGCGGCTAGTTCTGCACCCTCTATAGCTATATCCCTGCCACCCCCATCAGACATTGTGGTATCTGTCAAGTTACAGATCCTGCGCAACAAGCAAATTCTTTCTCTTATGGGGGCACATGTGACTGGCACACATTAAAAGTTCTAGGATCTTTTAGCTTCTGACCAGTTTCTCACTCTTCAGATCATAGATCAGAAGCTATCTGTCTATTCAGCACAGTCTACCCTGCTTAAGAAGAGATCCACTCAATTAACCCTGACCTGACATCTTCTGACTCCTGCCTCTAGAAGCACCTTACCCTGGAAGCACTGGATAGAGCACCATATGGTGGCACAAAGACTGCCTATAACTATAGTACAGAGCTACAGGGACTTGTATGTATGTACAGTACAGACCAAAAGTTTGGACACACCTTCTCATTCCAAGAGTTTTCTGTATTTTCATGACTATAAAAATTGTAGATTCACACTGAAGGCATCAAAACTATGAATTAACACATGTGGAATTATATACTTAACAAAAAAGTATGAAACAACTGAAAATATGTCTTATATTCTAGGTTCTTCAAAGTAGCCACCTTTTGCTTTGATTACTGCTTTGCACACTCTTGGCATTCTCTTGATGAGCTTCAAGAGGTAGTCACCTGAAATGGTCTTCCAACAGTCTTGAAGGAGTTCCCAGAGATGCTTAGCACTTGTTGGCCCTTTTGCCTTCACTTTGCGGTCCAGCTCACCCCAAACCATCTTGATTGGGTTCAGGTCTGGTGACTGTGGAGGCCAGGTCATCTGGCGTAGCACCCCATCACTCTCCTTCTTGGTCAAATAGCCCTTACACAGTCTGGAGGTGTGTTTGGGGTTATTGTCCTGTTGAAAAATAAATGATGGTCCAACTAAACGCAAACCGGATGGAATAGCATGCCGCTGCAAGATGCTGTGGTAACCATGCTGGTTCAGTATTCCTTCAATTTTGAATAAATCCCCAACAGTGTCACCAGCAAAGCACCCCCACACCATCACACCTCCTCCTCCATGCTTCACGGTGGGAACCAGGCATGTAGAGTCCATTCGTTCACCTTTTCTGCGTCGCACAAAGACACGGTGGTTGGAACCAAAGATCTCAAATTTGGGCTCATCAGACCAAAACACAGATTTCCACAGGTCTAATGTCCATTCCTTGTGTTCTTTAGCCCAAACAAGTCTCTTCTGCTTGTTGCCTGTCCTTAGCAGTGGTTTCCTAGCAGCTACAGTTTGCCCAGTACATTACCTCATATTTTGAGACATCTTTACGTACAAATTCAACCTTCTTTATAACTGGTATGTATCCTTCTGTCAGGTCGACCTCTTAAACTGGATAAGACATGACTTAGTTCTTTTGCGGTTCATATGTGACATTAATGTACACCATAGTAGTGATGGAATTGTTTTTTACCGTGAAAATGCCTTTTCGTTTTTTCTGGCTGTATTTGGTTTTCCCTTTCCTTTAACTTACACTTTCAGACATCCATCCAGGGGTCACCTACAATTGGACCAGTGGAAATCTGAAAATTTATACCACATTGTTATCATTTATGTTGCAATTCAAGTTAAAATACGGAAACTTGAACAACCTCTTATAATATGCTATTATTTGGGGCATCTATGCATTATGTACACGATGTATATTATGAATACCCATGAAGTAATTCTACTTAGGATGATATGTTAGTACTTTGAAGAATTTTTGTAATATGTTACGATTGGTGGTGCTTATGGATGATACCCCTTAAGGATGAGCTCCCCAGCTCCTTTCCCATAATGCCTTGTGATATGTAGATGCTAAGTAGAGGGCGAAAGGCAATTAAATCTCTACACACCTTCACTGGTGCTCTCCTCAATGTGAGAGATTCTTGTCCCTAACCCCTTAAGGATGGACACTAGATTATGCACCATGTTTTTTACACTGTCCTTTAGACACTTTTCTACACGATTTAAACACCCGTAAGGGTAACCTGTACTTTAGAATATGTATGAGTGGATTTATTGATTTTCTGGTCATGATTACCTACATGTCGCACATGTATATTCTATACCCTATAATGACGGACACTAGATTATGCACAATGTTGTTTGATCACCTAAAAGGATAACTAGTAATCTGTAATGTATACAAACATATCTATTGACTTTCTGGTTACAATCACTTGTATGTCATATTTATATATCTTGTCGTTTGTAGAGTCTGATGAAGGCCGGTGGGCCGAAACGTTATCATTAAGTACTCTACTTATTTCATATAGAAAATAAAATACAACACTTCTTTGAAGCAACAGTGGAAATCCTCTCTTTATCTACAATTTTTATAGTCATGAAAATACAGAAAACTCTTGGAATGATCTCTCTAATCATTGGAACGGAACAGAGTATTGGACCCTCCATCGGAGGAGCTTCGGCCTGCACATTCGTCTATACACCGCTCTCCTCCAAGGAAAGCTGATCAAAGCCAAAGGGCAACAGTGCCCTTTGATTGGTAGAGGTCTTGGCAACTAGACCTTTACCAACTTCTGAAATACTGATAGGCATTTATGTACAGATTAAATCATAGTTTATATAGTTTAACAAAGATCAATATATTTCTGTATAGTCAGATTAAGACAGAATATTAAGTAGAAGTTTCTATGTGTACATTACATTCTACCACGCTCCTTAACATGTCGGAATGTAGAACTACAGTAAATCCTGTATTTCCAGTTACAATCATTTGTATCAGTAATTCTGTAACTTTAGTCATGTCTTCTAATTGTCTGTTCAGCATTATATTATATTTTGCTCTCTTTTGTGTCTAGCACGGTCATATTACCACTAGCTTTATTTCATGTCTTGTAGCATACTGCACTTTATAATGGTAGAATTACCTAAATGATCAGAAATCTAGTATTACTTATGAAATCTGAATTGTGATTTCGTTTCCAAGTCTTACATAAGCAGAAAGCTCTAATGTCCTTTTATAATTGGTGACATCACTGCTCCCATTACGGCAATATAACTTTAAGAAGCCAGAACTAGACATAAGAGCCTCAATAAAAGCAAACTGCAATTTCTAATATGAACTTTTAAAGTTAGCTCAGAACCTGTATTTGGATCTTTATATTATGATATCAAAGGAAATTCTAAAAAAAATAATATTTTGTGGGCATAGGGCAAAATAATCGGTGAGATTCTGGCTTTTAGTCATGTGAGATCATTATTAGCACAGAGTACAAAGTAAAAATGTGGTTAGACGATCCTAGAATCCTTTATTTTTAAAAATACATTGAACATCATAGAAAACACATTTTCCAATATACCATTAGGGAATTCTGGGTCTCTTATTCAAGACTAACCTCAATTGGCCAGCCCAGAGCAAAGACTGGCTAGACAGAACTTTTTGGAGAACCCTATATACATTAGGCTGCTTTCACACCACAATTTTTTTTTTTTTTATGCCGGATGTAACAAAAAATGATCTCTCTGTCCATTTGCATAAGTTTAAATGTGCTTTGGAAAATAAAAAAAATAAATAAATAAAAATAAAAACTGTTGCAATTTTTTGCTGAATGGTAAAGCAATAAAAAAAACTGACTCCCTGTCTAAAACAAAAATTGTGCAGAGACACTGCAGGGAAACTGGACACACACCGCTAGATTCCTTTGCATATTGCTGTTGATCACTGGAGATCCAAGCAACAGAATACTCAGTTTATCATCTGATAACTTTTTGAACCCCTTTTCTTCATCCACAAAACATGTACAACAAATGTTGGGTTGGCTCATAGTAATGATGTCTGATGCTGAGGCCCCACGTTGCAGAAACACTGCTTTTTTTGTTGCATACAAAAGTAATGGTAAATATATAGGATTCTCTTATACTTCTACCTTCTGCTCAATCCACTCCTGGCTTTTGCTCACAAAACCTCAGCAAAATCTGCAACAAATAAAAACTGCGTTTCCGCAACATGGGGCCTTAGGCTGGGGCCCCATATGATGTAAACGCTGCGGTTTGGCATTTTACAGTGACTGCAAGTAGATGAGATTCTAGTGAATTCCATCCACACATTGCAAAAAAATATGCACCGTTGTGGTTTTGGAATTCGCAGCATGTCAATTATACCTATGGAAACGACGACGGTTTCCCTATAAGTATAATGAAAGGAAACCTCTGCGGTCTTTCTGGAAAAGTGCTGCAGGAAAAACCATGATGCGTTGCCACCCCAGTTTTCCCTCAGCACTTTTTGCTGTGGATGGCTACGTGGGGCCTTAGTCTTAAAGAGCTTTTATCCAATTTAATTTGTTTGGTCATCAGTGAATTCTTCCATTAGTGTCTGGCGTAGTCTGAAAATCATCTTCTGTCTTGATCGGGGTTACATCCTGTACAGGTTCCTGAATGACTCTTGACAACTGTTGCCCGGGACCATACTAGGTAGCCATCCATAAGTTCTCTGGAATGGCTGGGACAACGTATGTATAATTGCCATTTTCCGCTTTTTCATGGAAAGTCACTTTAAAGGGGTATATAGCAGTCCACTTCCTCTTCTGAGGAAGCGACATCACAGCTGTTGGTTGTGATTTTAAAGATATATGTCATTTCCTGAGAAGATGAAGTGGACCTCTCCATCATAGTCCCAGATAACCCCTTTAAGTATCAAACTCTTTGTTCCACCAATGGAGACATAAACTCCCCATGACCCCTAAAGAAGTGCTGTAGCATCTAAATGAAAAGGCCTCCATGGATCAAACTTGCACCAATAAGCATTAGCACCTTGTTACTAGTAAACAGATTGTCCTCCCTCTGACCGCTTTTAGTAGATACTAACCACTGCATGTGAGGAACACCCCACAGGACCTGCCATTTTGTGTCGTCTAGCCATTAGAGTTTGGCCCTTGTAAAAGTCAAGCAGATCCTTATACTTGCCCATGTTTCTGTTTCAACACATCAACTTCTATTTGCTAAATAATATATGCCACAGCTTTGATATAGGCCATTGTGACCAAACAATAAATGTTTTTGACGAACACTAAATATATATATACTAGTGCATCTCAATAAATTTGAATATGATCAAAAAGTTATTTTTTTTTTTTAGTAATTCAAATGAAAAAGTTAAACACATATTATATTGAGTCATTACAAACAGAGTGAACTTTTTCAAGTGTTTATTTATGTTAATGTTGATGATTATGACTTACAGCCAAGGAAAACCTAAAGTCATTATCTCAGAAAATTAGAAGAATTAACCCAAAACACCTGCAAAGGCTTTAAAAAGGTCCCTTAGTCTGGTTCAGTAGGTGACACAATCATGGGGAAGACTGCTGACGTGACAGATGTCCAGAAGACAGTCATTGACACAATCCACAAGGAGGGTAAATCTGATGATATTCTAATTTATTGAGATGCACTAGTATTTATTGATTCATATATTAGATAGATGGTTTGACACTTAAAGGGGTTATCTGGGACTTTGATATGGAGGTCCAATTTTTTCTTTTCAAGAAGTGGCATTACAGCTGTTGTTTGTGATTTGACAGACATGAGAAGAGGAAGTGGACCTCAATCTGCTTGACTCTGACAAGAGCAAAATTATGATGGCTATACAATGTACTAGCAACAGGATGCTAATGCTTATTTGTGCATCTCTGGTTCATCCATGGAAGCCTTATAATTTAGATCTTGGTGCCAGATACTACAGCACTTCTTTAGGGGTTTTGTGGAGTTCATGCCTCTATTGGTGGCACAGTGTTCTTAACATTATGGCTGTATCAATATATATATTGTGAGGATGTGAACCTAGAGGGCGCTAAGGAGCGACCCAGGCCGGCCCTGAAAAGGCCCTCAGCCACACCTTTGGGCGGGGTGTGTATCTCCAGAAGGCTGGAGAAACCTGCTTGGAGCAGGAAATGGTGGACCAGCCTAGGACAGAGAGGCAGTCTGTCCCAGAGGGCTGGGATCCAGAGAGGACTTACAAAGACTAAGTCAGGCTCTTATTGCCCCAGAGGCTAGTTAGGGACTCAAGGAGTCAGTGAGTGCCCTAACTGTGGCATAGGTTTTTTTTTGTTGTTTTGTTATGTTGCAGTTAAGCTGAATAAAGCCACGTTTATTTTACACTTGGACCGTCTGAAAGCGATCTTTCCGGCGCCCAGTACCACAAACCACCGCTGTCCGGACCAGGAGTCTGCCGCCATTTTGAGTCTAATTCCCCCAAGTTGTCACAATATATATATATATATCTATTTGAGATGAGCGATGTTTTCAAAAATTAGATTCGGAAACTTCGCCGAATTTTCCGATACGATTCTATTTGATCCGAATTAAATCACAGCGAATCTTGTTAAGAAAACAGCTATTTCCTGGCTGCAGAGAGCCAGGGTGGGCGGGTGGTCATGTTTGACCGCGGCATCCAAGGTGTTAAAACCCCTGATCGGTTATGGAGCAGGCTGTTAGCTGTCAGTTACAGCTAACACCCTGCTCCACAACCGATCGGGGGTTAGATGTCAGTTACAGCTAACACCCTGCTCCATAACCGATCGGGGGTTAGATGTCAGTTACAGCTAACACCCTGCTCCATAACCGATCGGGGGTTTTAACACCTTGGATGCAGTGGTCAAACATGCCATGGGCTCTTGCGAAGGGGTTAAAGGGCTGTGACATCACAGGGCTGGCTGGCTGCTGATTGCTTGCACGCATGGCATTGTGGGTGATCCCACGTTCCCAGAGTTCCTTGCCCCAGGTCCTAACATGTGCAGCAGCTAATTAAAAAAAAATGCGATTTGTTACCACGAAGCATGAGGAAATTCAGATTCAATGCAAATCGAATATTTCCTGAAATTCGGATCGAATTCCACTTCGTCAGCTTTAATTCGCTCATCTCTAATAACTATCTAAATAAATATATATATATATATATATATATATTACACTAGTGTGAGCAGTTCAATCTACTGTGACAAAGGCCAATATATTTTTATTCCAATTTTGTATATTCTATATTGACAATATTAAATCCAGCTATTTACTATTGATGTCCTGCATTAGACAACATTGTGCACAATATACTTTTTTTGTTGTTTCGGAGCTGTCCCAGCATTGTAAAGATCATACAGTTTACCAGTAGCAGATTTTTTTTTTTAGCATTGTTCTCTGTAACGGATCAAAGGAGAGGGGGAAATCCTCTGACATGTGGTAATAGCAAGCTCAATGTCAAGGATCTGGGTGTATTCTCCTCCCGGGAACTGAACCTGACACAAGTTTCCGAAAATGACAATAGATATTGTAGAAGAAGTGCCATAGAAATTCCATAATCATAACTATTATCATAATACCATCAAATGCAGTAGCATTTATAACAGGATACACAGCTATTATCTTCACCTGGTCTTGTTCACTGGTTGAAATTATTTAATGGAAAAAAACAATTCCAATCATTGTTTCTTTTATATTGACATTTAAACTACTATAGATTGGAACGCTAGAATATTCTAAAAATCTAATGCATAAATACAGGCTAAATTATGATGTGTCTCTATTTAGAGCACCATAGAAATCCATTATAATATCAACCATATGAGTACAGCATAGTAATGGCACAGGATCAGGACCTGAACCTGCTCCATCAGTAGCTGGTTGTCAGCTGCTTCAATAGCCAGGATCGGAGATAATGTCAACCATGGCAATTTAAGCACTTAAATGCCGCGCTCAGTAGCAACTGCAGCATCTAAGTGGTTAAACAAATACGGCAATCAAGGGCCTAAAAATAGGATTAAAAAAATAAATAAAGGGTTTAGAAAAAACATTAAATTTTCAAGTAAATTGAATAAATAATAATTGCTCTTTTGCTTTTATCAAAATTTTTTGAAAAAAGAAAAAAAAAAGAAAAAAAGTATAGATAATTAGAATGACTGCCTCCATAGTAACTCAAACTAAAATTATCATGTTATATATGTTGTAAAAGAAAAAATGCTGCTTATTGATAACCTTACCACCCAGAAATTATCAATCTACAGTGGGGAAAAAAGTATTTAGTCAGCCACCAATTGTGCAAGTTCTCCCACTTAAAAAGATGAGAGAGGCCTGTAATTGTCATCATAGGTAGACCTCACTATGAGAGACAAAATGAGAAAACAAATCCAGAAAATCACATGTCTGATTTTTAAAGAATTTATTTGCAAATTATGGTGGAAAATAAGTATTTGATCAATAACAAACTTCATCTCAATACTTTGTTATATATCCTTTGTTGGCAATGACAGAGGTCAAACGTTTTCTGTAAGTCTTCACAAGGTTGGCACACACTGTTGCTGGTATGTTGGCCCATTCCTCCATGCAGATCTCCTCTAGAGCAGTGATGTTTCGGGGCTGTCGCTGGGCAACACAGACTGTCAACTCCCTTCAAAGGTTTTCTATGGGGTTGAGATCTGGAGACTGGCTAGGCCACTCCAGGACTTTGAAATGCTTCTTACGAAGCCACTCCTTCTTTACCCTGGTGGTGTGCTTGGGATAATTGTCATGCTGAAAGACCCAGCCACGATTCATCTTCAATGCCCTTGCTGATGGAAGGAGGTTTGCACTCAAAATCTCACGATACATGGCCCCATTCATTCTTTCATGTACATGGATCAGTCGTTCTGGTCCCTTTGCAGAGAAACAGCCCCAAAGCATGATGTTGCCACCCCCATGCTTCACAGTAGGTATGGTGTTCTTTGGATGCAACTCAGCATTCACTCTCCTCCAAACACGACGAGTTGTGTTTCTACCAAACAGTTTCATCTGACCATATGACATTCTCCCAATACATTCAATACATCCTGGATACATATCCCGGATATGTACTGGCTTAAGCAGTGGGACACGTCTGACACTGCAGGATCTGAGTCCCTGGCGGCGTAGTGTGTTACTGACGGTAGCCTTTGTTACGTTAGTCCCAGCTTTCTGCAGGTCATTCACTAGGTCCTGCTTGCCTATTGCAGATTCAGTCTTCCTAGCCTGGTGCAGGTCTGCAATTTTGTTTCTGGTGTTCTTCCACAGCTCTTTGGTCTTCACCATAGTGGAGTTTGGAGTGTGACTGTTTGAGGTTGTGGACAGGTGTCTTTTATACTGATAACAATATCAAACAGGTGCCATTACTACAGGTAATGAGTGGAGGACAGAGGAGCCTCTTAAAGAAGACGTTACAAGTTTGGGAGAGCCAGAAATCTTGCTTGTTTGTAGATGACCAAATACTTATTTTCCACCATAATTTGCAAATAAATTCTTAAAAAATCAGACAATATGATTTTCTGGATTTGTTTTCTCATTTTGTCTCTCATAGTTGAGGTCTACCTATGATGAAAATTACAGAGCGGCCTCATCTTTTTAAGTGGGAGAACTTGCACAATTGGTGGCTGACTAAATACTTTTTTCCCCACTGTATGTACCCTAGTTAAATGTACTATTAAATACTACAGCTCATCCTACAAAAAAAACAAGCCCCCACACAGCTCCATCAATGAAACATTAAAACGTTATGGCACACAGAATATTATGACACAAACAGAAATATATATATTTTTTTGTTTAATGTATATGTATGGTGCAAAAGTAGTAAAACATAGGAAACTTTATAAATTTGCTATTACCATATTCATATTGACCCGAAGAATATAGTTAACATGTCATTTACACTACCGTTCAAAAGTTTGGGGTCACATAGACAATTTTGTGTTTTCCATGAAAACTCACACTTTTATTTATCAAATGAATTACAAAATGAATAGAAAATATAGTCAAGACATTGACAAGGTTAGAAATAATGATTTTTATTTGAAATTTGAATAATTTTCTCCTTCAAACTTTGCTTTCGTCAAAGAATGCTCCATTTGCAGCAATTCCAGCATTGCAGACCTTTGGCATTCTAGCTGTTCATTTGCTGAGATAATCTGGAGAAATTTCACCCCATGCGTCCAGAAGTCCCTCCCACAAGTTGGATTGGCTTGATGGGCACTTTTTGCGTACCATACGGTCAAGCTGCTCCCACAACAGCTCAATGGGGTTGAGATCTGGTGACTGCGCTGGCCACTCCATTACAGATAGAATACCAGCTGCCTGCTTCTTCCCTAAATAGTTCTTGTATAATTTGGAGGTGTACTTTGGGTCATTGTCCTGTTGTAGGATGAAATTGGCTCCAATCAAGCGCTGTCCACAGGGTATGGCATGGCGTTGCAAAATAGAGTGATATCCTTCCTTATTCAAAATCCCTTATGCCTTTTACAAATCTCCCACTTTACCAGCACCAAAGCAACCCCAGACCATCACATTCCCTCCACCATGCTTGACAGATGGCGTCAGGCACTCTTCCAGCATCTTTTCAGTTGTTCTGCGTCTCACAAATGTTCTTCTGTGTGATCCAAACACCTCAAACTTCGATTCGTCTGTCCATAACACTTTTTTCCAATCTTCCACTGTCCAATGTCTGTTCTTTTGCCCATATTAATCTTTTCCTTTTATTAGCCAGTCTCAGATATGGCTTTTTCTTGACCACTGTGCCCTGAAGGCCAGCATCGCTGAGTTGCCTCTTCACTGTAGACATTGACACTGGCGTTTTGCGGGTACTATTTAATGAAGCTGCCAATTGAGGACCTGTGAGGCGTCGATTTCTCAAACTGGAGACTCTAATGTACTTGTCTTGTTGTTTAGTTGTGCAGCGGGGCCTCCCACTTCTCTTTCTACTCTGGTTAGAGCCTGTTTGTGCTGTCCTCTGAAGGGAGTAGTACACACCGTTGTAGGAAATCTTCAGTTTCTGGGCAATTTCTCGCATGGAATAGCCTTCATTTCTAAGAACATGAAAGCCAGATGGATACTGACAGTATGTTAATGAATTAACAGTAATTACATTTTCTTTTGTTAATTCATTGTGGTTAATAGCTGTATTTAGTGCAAGGTTTGGCTCGATAATACTCTCCAATATTGGTTTGCGACCCCTCAAGACATGAAATTAAGGTGAAGGTGTCTCCAATTATTTTTTTTTATTAAAACCAGATTGTGAATTCATGAATTTCTTTTTTTTTTAATCTATTCTTTTTTTTTTTTTATTCTATTTTCTGTAAGTGATTATGGGGGCAGTCATCTTAGCTGAGCTTCTCGTCTGCTCCAACAACATTTAGTGATATGACTTACAGCATAGCCATAGCCATTGGCAGCGTTAGTCAAACACCGACCCATTGAGGTCTATGGAAAGTTTTCTAGACCTTCAGGGAGAGGCAGTAGATAAACTGTGATATCTTCTGTTGTCAGTAGTGGATCCATTGATGGCTCAGTGGTGTTCTCTATAGAGGTGTTATGTTCTATTGCCTGTGATGTAAATGACATGACTGCTGGAAAGAAAATGCATACAGAATTGGCAATTGTCTCTTTTAAAGCTTAGTGGCCAGAATTAAAATGACAGAATTTACTTTTATTTAAAATATAGATATTGACATGGAACATTTAAAAAAAATATTTTAAAACATATGTGTAACATATGTTTAACATAAAATCTTATTTTAGGCCCAGGGCAGCACATGGCATAAATGCTGCAGCAAAAAATGCAGTGTTTTACAGTCACTGCAAAGTGGATGGGATTCTAACAAATTCCATCCACACATTGCAGAAAGATACAGCGGAAATTCTGCGATTTCCAAAAACGTTTTTGGAAATTGCAGCATGTCAATCATACCTACGGAAATGCCGCCAGTTTCCCTATAGGTATAACTGAAGCAGAAAGTTTCTATGAAAGCACTGCAGGAAAAACCGCAATGAGCCTATAGGGGGCATGTTCCAATACAACATAAATTGTCCATTCAGTGCTTAGAGTATGTTCACACGGCGGAAAATGAAGAGGAATTCCTCTCCATTTTCCACCGCCGGTATTTTCATCCGAGGTCTAACCGCGACAGGATGTTGATGCAGGGCATTCCTTCGCAGCTTTCCACTGCTGATTAGGCCCGGATGAATGGGCCTAATCAGCAGGGAGTCTCAAACCGCAGACTCCGTAGCTGAAGCAGCCACGAAATCTGCGGCAAGAACGAGCAGGATGCTTCTTTTTTCCGTGTCCTGCTGTGATCTCTGCCTCCCATTGAAAACAATGGGAGGCAGATTCCAGGCGAAATCTGCCCCAGATTTGGCGGAGGAATCTGTCCCCAAATCTACGGCAAATTCTGCAGTGTGAACATGCCCTTACAGTGCTAGGCTATGTAGGAACAATCTGAATATTGCTGGTTGTTGGGGGGGGGGGGGCGCACAGTGACAGTGATAAACAATTTTGCGCAACAATGGGTCAATGGGTGCAATTTTGTTACTTAGAATAGGAGAAAAATATAATTCATGTTTTGCATTCTTTTTATTTGTGGAAAATTCTGAACAATAGTTAATGGCAAGTATAACCAACATATTCTGAATACCACAGAGGCACCAATAGAGTCCATCATAGAAAGCTCCTATCCCTAGCATATACAGTCATATGAAAAAGTTTGGGCACCCTATTAATCTTAATCATTTTTAGTTCTAAATATTTGGGTGTTTGCAACAGCCATTTCAATTTGATATATCTAATAACTGATGGACACAGTAATATTTCAGGATTGAAATGAGGTTTATTGTACTAACAGAAAATGTGCAATATGCATTAAACCAAAATTTGACCGGTGCAAAAATTTGGGTACCCTTATCATTTTATTGATTTGAATACTCCTAACTACTTTTTACTGACTTACTGAGCAAATTGGTTTTGTAACCTCACTGAGCTTTGAACTTCATAGCCAGGTGTATCCAATCATGAGAGGTATTTAAGGTGGCCAATTGCAAGTTGTTCTCCTATTTGAATCTCCTCTGAAGAGTGGCATCATGGGCTCCTCAAACAACTCTCAAATGATCTGAAACAAGTTGTTCAACATAGTTGTTCAGGGGAAGGATCAAAAGTTGTCGGGTTTTTTCTTTTTTTTTTCCCTTTGGGGGGGAAGGTGGGGGGAGGGGGGGGGAGGGGGGGGGTTTTTTTTTTGAGCCGAGGGGGGGGGGGGAAGAAAAAATAAGAAAGGGGGAGGGGAGGGGTGGGGGGGGGAAGGGGGGGGCCAACCCACACCCCCCCCCCAAAGGGCCGCAGCCTTTTTTTTTTGGGGGTGGTGTCCCTGTGCATGGGTCAACAAACCACCCCCTTTTGCACGAGGAGGGGGTGTTTGGGGGGGTGGGGGGAAAGAGGCCGTTTCTGAAAGCACGCCACAAACAGAGTCGCCTGAGGTATGCAAAAGCATTTGGACAAGCCAGCTTCATTTTGGAAGAAGGTCCTGTGGATGTTGAAACAAAGATTGTGTTTTTTTGTCTTACAAAAAGACGTTTTGCATGGCGTCCAAAAACACAGCATTCCAAGAAAACACTTGCTACCCACTGTAAAATTTGGTGGAGGTTCCATCATGCTTTGGGTCTGTGTGTCCAATGCCGCCCGGGTATCTTGTTAAAGTTGAGGGTCACATGGATTCAACTCAGTATCAGCAGATTCTTGAGAATATGTACAAGAATCAGTGACAAATTTGGTTACGCCGGGGGTGGTTTTTTCAGCAAGACAATGATCCAAAACACAGCTCCAAATCTACTCAGGCATTCATGCAGAGGAACAATTACAATGTTCTGGAATGGCCATCCCAGTCCCCAGACCTGAATATCATTGACATCTGTGGGATAATTTGGCGGGCTGTCCATGCTCGGCGCCATCAAACTTAACTGAACTGGAATTGTTTTGTAAGAGGAATGGTCAAAATACCTTCATCCAGGACTGATTAAAGCTACAGGAGCGACTAGAGGCTGTTATTTTTGCAAAGGAGGATCTACTAAATATTAATGTCACTTTTCTGTTGAGGTGCCCATACTTTTGCACCGGTCAAATTTTGGTTTAATGCATATTGCACATTTTCTGTTAGTACAATAACCTCATTTCAATCCTGAAATATTACTGTGTCCATCAGTTATTAGATATATCAAATTGAAATGGCTGTTGCAAACACCCAAATATTTAGAACTAAAAATGATTAAGATTAATAGGGGTGCCCAAACTTTTTCATATGACTGTAGGTGTACTGTATTAGTATTCAGCGCCGCTACCCAACAGCAACAAAGCTGCCTGAAATGAAACACATGCTCCGTCCAACAAACCAGAAATTGCTGAGCAGTCTCCCAAATGTCTCATGGGCCGTAGAAGTTTTGTTAAGTCGGCTCTCGCATAAATTCGGACTATTTCATTTTCCAATATTTTCCTTCTGATTGAATCTCTGCCATATGAAACAATAACTCATTCAAAACAAGCATATAACTCATGTGCCGAGCTCGCCCTCTCCCCAAGAAGCAAATTGTGAATGAATTCCCTTTTTCTTGTGGCCCTGAAATTTCTATTTACAGAAAATTAATTGGTTTGCTCGATGACATCAGCAGCAGGCAAGACCTTAAAAAAAAAAAAATCCGATTGGTAAAAATGTAGTAAGTAAAGTAGTTTATTACTGAAAAGTAACAAGCAAAGAGGAATTTTAAACTTTATTGCATTTTCCTATCATGCTAGAAAATGTACAGCTCGCCGTCCTGTAATGTAAAATTGAAGGGGAGATTGTAACGTGTGATGTTATAAGCTTTTCATGCTGCCGGTCATTTGGAGATGGAGACAAATATTTTACCCTTTTGGCTTACTGTGTTGGTTTCACAGCTCATGTGTCTCATTTATTTATTACCTAGAGGCACGACAGGCTGTAGCCACAAGTAAAGGAAGGGATTGCCTAGAGCAGCACATACCTAAAGGCGGTAGCTAGCGTGGTTCCTTAGTAAATGCAATGTGGTTGTAATTTTATGATCAGTATGTATAATTCACTTTCCTTTTTCCAAAGCTCAAAAACCCTTTCAATATAAGCACCATTATGAGGGCCAGTTTTATAGAAAAGGCGCCCCTATGTAAGTTGTCCACTCACCATTAGTGGTTCTTGCTGTTTCAAAATAAACACATAAAGACAAGCTACATATGCACTGCCATGCAATGCCAACTATTATTTCCATACAATATCACCATTGCCATTAAGTAATAATACATACCAAGTCATGTGTTCATACAGTAGTATGTAGTAATAGTACTCACATAATACTGCCATATATTACTCAGACTTAACTGCTCACTATCCTCATCATACAGTTCCCTTACATGACTGCACAATATCCTTGCCATATACAGAACACTAATAAGGAATGTCATTTGGTGCCCAAATAATACCCTTATGAAAAACTAAAATACCACCATATATTGCCCTAATAATAATACCATACCGTGCCTAAAAAAACACCTAACAAGGACATAATTATTTTAAAAAAAGCCCATGTGAAGTATAGCAAGATATTATTAGTAGTTGCTGAGTGAACTGGTTTGTATCAAACTGGACATGACCCGAAATTTCAAAAGGTTTTGGGCTCAACCCAAACCCAAAATTTTTGGGGTTCATCATCCACAAAACACTATACTCAGGGGGTCTCTTCAGAACAGTTATACTCAATTTGCCTCGCCTCTCCTGCGTATCCTTGAAGTGTTCGGCAATCCCCCAGAGCTGTGACCGGGCCTCAGTGTTAACCCCAGGGCGTGAGATGTCAACCAGAGGCTGAAAGAGGACACTGGGGGACTGCCTGACGTACACTGGGAGGATGCCCAGGAGAGGTGAGGCAAGGTGAGTATAACTCTTTGTTATGTTTACTCACCTCACCTGGGCCTCCACTTATTATACTCTGCCGTCTTAAGAGACCCCATAGTATAATAAAGCACTTCCAGTTCATGCCAAATAAGTCCAGCCTGAAATGAACTGGAGGACATAACCTAATGAATATCCATCGAAATGAATCTCGTGATGTTCACCCATCTCTAGTTATTAGGTGCTGCTCCACTTATTCCGGCACAGTTGGTTATTTTTTCTCAACCCCCCTTCACCACCATTCCTGCAATCAGTTCTAGCAGTTTTCATGCCTAATATTCTTATTAAGCTCTCTACTGTCAGGTGGGTGGTCTCAGGGAGAAGCAGGCAAGGGGGCGTGATTCTGAGCTCTGAATTATGCACCCTTGCCTGCCCCTCCATTTAACAGTAGAAAGCCTAAGCATAACAGGAACCAAAACTAACTGAAGTTGGTGGAAGTGGTGAAAGGAACTCTTAAACGGGAAATAAAGTGATTATCGATGCTGTAGAATGTCTAGATGTGGAATGTCTGTGGGGCATGCAAGAGCCTTTTTGGGTTTGAGGCAGACTAGTATGACAGTGACATCACAGAGGGTCATGGGAATCCTATGAAAAATTGTGATATATATAATAGAAATCTATATACAGTTAGGCCCATAAATATTTGGACAGAGACAACATTTTTCTCATTTTGGTTCTGTACATTACCACAATGTTGAAGTTCAGACTTTCAGCTTTAATTCAGATGGTTGATCAAAATAATTGCATAAAATGTGAGGAACTATAAAGCATTTATTACACACAGGGGCCCAAAAGTAATTGGACAAATTAAATAATTGTAAATAAAATGTTAATTTCTAATACTTGGTTGTTCACCCTTTGTTGGCAATGACTGCCTGAAGTCTTGAACTCATGGACATCACCAGATGCCGCTGTGTTTCCTCCTGGTTAATGTTCTGCCAGGCCTTTACTGCAGCGATTTTCAGTTGCTGTTTGTTTGTGGGCCCTTCTGTCTGAAGTTTAGTCTTTAACAAGTGAAATGCTGCTCAATTGGGTTGAGATCAGGTGACTGACTTGGCCATTCTAGAATATTCCACTTCTTTGCTTTAATAAACTCCTGGGTTGCTTTGGCTTTATGTTTTGGGTCATTGTCCATCTGTATTATGAAACGCCGAAAAATCAGTTTGGCTGCATTTGGCTGGATTTGAGCACACTGTATGTCTCTGAATACCTCAGAATTCATCCGGCTGCTTCTGTCCTGTGTCACATCATGAATAAACACTAGTGACCCAGTACCACTGGCAGCCATGCATGTCCAAGCCATCACACTGCCTACGCCTTGTTTTACACATGATGTGGTATGCTTTGGATCATGTACCACACCTTCACCATACTTTTTTCTTTCCATCTTTCTGGTAGAGATTGATCTTGGTTTCATCTGTCCAAAGAATTTTCTTCCAGAACTGACTTTTTTAGATGTTTTTTAGCAAAGTCCGATCTAGTCTTTTTATTCTTGAGGCTTATGAGTGGCTTGCACCATGCAGTGAAGCCTCTGTATTTACTTTCATACAGTCTTCTCTTTACGGTAGATTTGGATATTGATACGCCTACATCCTGGAGAATGTTATTCACTTGCTTGGCTGTTGTGAAGGGGTTTCTCTCCATCATGGAAATTATTCTGCGATCACCCACCACTGTAGTCTTCCGTGGGCATCCAGGTCTTTTTGCATTGATGAGTTCACCAGTGCTTTCTTTCTTTCTTTCTCAGGACGTACCAAACTGTAGATTTTGCCACTCCTAATATTGTAGCAATTTCTCCGATGTTTTTTTTTCTGTTTTTGCAGCTTAAGGATGGTTTGTTTCACCTGCATAGAGAGCTCCTTTGACCGCATGTTTTCTTCACAGCAAAATCTTCTTAAAATCTGCTTAATTGAGAAATACATAAGGAAGGAATTGCCCACACCTGCCCATGAAACAGCCCAAGAGTCAATTATCCAATTACTTTTGGTTCCTTTAAAAACAGGGTGGCACATGTTAAGGAGCTGAAACTCCTAAACCCTTCATCCAATGTTAATGTGGATACCCTCAAATAAAAACTGAAAGTCTGGAGTTTATGTCCATGTCCATTATATAAATATAACTTGAATATGTTTCAGTAAACAGGTAAAAAAAAAAAAAAATTTGTGTCAGTGTCCAAATATATATGGACCTAACTGTATAAAAAAAAAAAAAAAAAAAACTACTAAGGTGACTTATGCAAAATGCTGCCTTAGTCACTTATTTTCACCTTGTCCGACAAAGGAGTGTGGCTTACATGGGGAAGAAGGTGTCACTTGTTGATAAATTCGGGCACAAAGTCAATTAATAGATGGTAGAAACATTTTATATTTATCATCCAGTATAAGACAAGTCTACACTGTATACACCTTATACAGGATTAGTCATTTTGTCCCATTGTCTTTATCCTGCCCTAGAGTGCCATGGCCTGGGGGATCTTTGGGCCCAGTGTCCTATGGATTATCAATATTTTGCAATGCAATAGATCTATTCCACAAATACATAGAAAACCACCAAGGGCAGACATAGCAGAATATGTGCAACCTGTGCAACTGCAGAGGGCCCTGTAGGCAGTAGGGCCCACTTATTTCTGAAAATATAGATGATAGTGCTACCTTTTGTCTATTATATTGTGTGTAAAATATTGGTTTAAATTTCAATAACTGGAGGATTGTCCTCCTGCCACCACTTTAAGACACCATTTTAATATATGGCATTAGTATGGCATTGTGCTATAAACTATTATCATCTGAATGGTCTAGCTGGTCAGGTTATTTGTTGGCATAAAAATATTAAGAATGACATATAACGTAAGGGTCCAGTAGTGGAAGCACAAGTCATCATACAGTGCTGGCCAAAAGTATTGGCACCCCTGCAATTCTGTCAGATAATACTCAATTTCTTCCAGAAAATGATTGCAATCACAAATGCTTTGGTAATAATATCTTCCTTTAATTTGTCGTCAATGGAAAAGCACAAAAATAATTGTCAAAAAGCCAAATTGGATATAATTCCACACCAAACATAAAAAAGGGGGTGGACAAAAGTATTGGCACCCTTTGAAAAATCATGTGATGCTTCTCTAATTTGTGTAATTAACAGCACCTGTTACTTACCTGTGGCACATAACAGGTGGTGGCAATAACTAAATCACACTTGCAGCCAGTTGAAATGGATTAAAGTTGACTCAACCTCTGTCCTGTGTCCTTGTGTGTACCACATTGAGCATGGAGAAAAGAAAGAAGACCAAAGAACTGTCTGAGGACTTGAGAAGCAAAATTGTGAGGAAGCATGAGCTACAAGGCTACAAGTCCATCTCCAAAGACCTGAATGTTCCTGTGTCTACCGTGCGCAGTGTCATCAAGAAGTTTAAAGCCCATGGCACTGTGGCTAACCTCCCTAGATGTGGATGGAAAAGAAAAATTGACGAGAGATTTCAATGAAAGATTGTGTGGATGGTGGCTAAAGAACCTCGACTAACATCCAAACAAGTTCTAGCTGCCCTGCAGTCCGAGGGTACAACAGTGTCAACCCGTACTATCCGTCGGCATCTGAATGAAAAGGGACTGTATGGTAGGATACCCAGGAAGACCCCACTTCTGACCCAGAGACATAAAAAAGCCAGGCTGGAGTTTGCCAAAACTTACCTCAAAAAGCCAAAAACTTTTTGTAAGAATGTTCTCTGGTCAGATGAGACAAAAGTAGAGCTTTTTGGGAAAAGGCATCAGCATAGAGTTTACAGGGAAAAAAAAGAGGCCTTCAAAGAAAAGAACACGGTCCCTACAGTCAAACATGGCGGAGGTTCCCTGATGTTTTGGGGTTGCTTTGCTGCCTCTGGCACTGGACTGCTTGACCGTGTGCATGGCATTATGAAGTCTGAAGACTACCAACAAATTTTGCAGCAAAATGTAGGGCCCAGTGTGAGAAAGCTGGGTCTCCCTCAGAGGTCATGGGTCTTCCAGCAGGACAATGACCCAAAACACACTTCAAAAAGCACTAGAAAATGGTTTGAGAGAAAGCACTGGAGACTTCTAAAGTGGCCAGCAATGAGTCCAGACCTGAATCCCATAGAACACCTGTGGAGAGATCTCAAAATGGCAGTTTGGAGAAGGCACCCTTCAAATCTCAGGGACCTGGAGAAATTGGCCAAAGAAGAATGGTCTAAAATTCCAGCAGAGCATTGTAAGTAACTCATTGATGGTTACCAGAAGCGGTTGTTCGCAGTTATTTTGTCTAAAGGTTGTGCTACCAAGTATTAGGCTGAGGGTGCCAATACTTTTGTCCGTCCCATTTTTGGAGTTTTGTGTAAAATGATCAATGATTTGACTTTTTTTTTCATTCTCTTTTGTGTTTTTTCATTGCAAGCAAAATAAATGAAGATATTATTACCAAAGCATTTGTGATTGCAATCATTTTCTGGAAGAAACTGAGTATTATCTGACAGAATTGCAGGGGTGCCAATACTTTTAGTCAGCACTGTATGCTGCAGAACAAAGGTTGTGGCTACATCTCAGCTATAGTCACATTTTATATATACCCCTTTCCTAACAGGAGTAATCTTTCATGATTTTTTTGCTCATTATATGGAGGAAACCTTGCCTAATGATATAGATATACTTTTCATTTTAACATGATTTAGTTTATTCATAACTTTAAGAAGAGAACGGACCAGAAACTAATTTTACTTGAAAGCTCTTCCAAGATTCAATTAGTTTCGATGAATTTATATTGCCCACTGTTTCCAAAGTCACATTTGGGAAAGTTCAGGGTTAACATTTTGGCAAGAATTCCCAGATATGAAAAAAAAAGTATGGTAAAGAAAGGGTCACTTTATATATTTTATGTACTATTAAAGTAAATCTACCATATGGAACTTCAAATACTGCAATACAGCTCTATAGAAGCAGGGGGTATCGCTGGGGAAGGGGCAGAGGAGTGGTGGCAACAAATCACTTTGTGATGTTTAGACATAGGGATAGGACTACAAACTGAACCTCTGTCCTGGACGAAGGAAAGCCTAACTATGACAACTTGTATTGGAGAAAGGTCTGAACATTTCTTTTCAAAACTCCTCATACCTATGTCACCTAAAATACCAGCCAGCCGCTGTGTACAAAAATGTCCTATGGCATGGTATATCCCCTATAGTAATTTTCAGACACATCTCTATGTTAGTAGAGCCATATGTAATGGCTCTTCATATATGGTCTTTATCTGCCATGATTTCCAATATCATTCTGCTTTCCTTACAAGTCAGATAGGTTTATAGAAAAGAATATACTGCAGTATAAGGTTTTAGTAATAATTCACATTGTAGAAATGTGAGTATAGACCCTTTGTAAGGCAGCATTCAGAGTCCATATCAGTCTGGATTATGGATTTTTAGGCACTCGACAAGCAATGCTTCAACTGCATGGATATATTTTGGGTTTAAACCTAAAAACTACAATCATAAGAGGGCCACATTGATGCGTATCCAACCCCTGAGGCATGTTTTCTACTGCTGTATGCATAATGTGGCCATCAACAACAGCTTCAATCTCTCATTTTTGGTAACAATAGTAGGAACTTCATATTTTTTTATATATATATATATATATATATATATATATATATATATAAATCTCATTTTCAAGAGACATCGCTTAATGATGAGAACACCACCTCCAGACTGACTGTCAGAGAAGATATAAAGTTCAATATCAACTATGGGTCAGAATAAAAGTTCTATGTCTCATTATGGAGAACCCCCCCCCCCCACGTGAGGTGTACAGGGACTAATTAGACCATGTATGACCTGCTACGAATTCTTTGTAAGGAATATGCAAATAAGACCTCTTTGTAAGGCTCTAGCACCACCTTTTGGAAGGTAGATCCCTATATATCAATGCATAGTTTTCATGAAATCTTATGGTAAAATCTTGGAATAATAGCCAAGCAAGGCAGCAGACAGCTGTATTTAAGCTGTTTGACAAAGTACCTGTGGGTCCAAGCTCTAACACAATAATGTTCCTGTGATATACAATCCATGGTCATATGATGGACACACAGGTGCATGTTAAAGATCAGTAATCAGACATCTTTCTTGTAATGAATGGTGCACCTGTATGTATATCGCATGACCATGGACTGTATATCACATGACCATGAACTGTATATTTATTTATTATGCTTACTTGTAAAGTGCCATCATATACCGCAGCGCTTTAAATCACATGACCATGAACTGATTTTTATCCACCGGAATTAAAGAAAGAATAACAACAAGGGGTTAGTCATATTAAATTGGCAACACAGTTAGATGTTACCGAGATGTTCATTTATTTCACAATATGCAAATGAGCAGCCTTGAGCACCAAGGGTGCTATTATTGTCCAAACAGCTATGACCCACACTGCTCTAATAAGACAGCACAAACACTTCACCATAGCTCCTTTGCGTTCTAGAGCAGGACCCTTAATCCTACCTATAGTTTGATATTTTCATTATTTTATTACATTGTAATGTCTAATATTGTCTGCTCGTGTACCCTCTGATTTGTAAAGTGCTGCAGAATATGTTAGCGCTATATAAAAAAAAAGTTAATATTATTATTATAGCAGTTTGGAGCAACAGAGCCGTCATCGGTGCTCCAGACTGTTCATTTGTATATTGTGAAATAAATGAATATCTCGGGGGATGATTTTTCATGGAGAACAAAGCATTACATTCAGGTGAGCCTGACCTATCTGTGTTGCTGGTCTGATATGCATCAACCTGGCGACAGACTCCGTTTAACCTATTTTGCTAAGAATGTGTTCTACATACTGTTATACAGAAAAAAAAAACAGTTTGTGAATTGGCTTAAGTCTTGAGATTTAGGGCTATGCTGTCTCCTTCTGTAATACTTCTTCCCTGAAGATAAGCATCTACAGCTTTAAACCTCGGCTTTGAAATTCTAGGTGTGGTTGATATTGCAGAAATTTATGATGGCAGCAGGAGCTCAAACAGAAGACAATACAAATGAAATTCTCATGCTTACTATGGCAGGGCGGATTTTTCCAATATATAGATTTTTCTTTTTATAACAAACAACCTTAAATAAAAAACAGATGCATAAACAGATGAAGAAATGGAACGCTACCTGGAAGCTGTGCCATATAACAGCACCCTGTCCAAAATTGTTGGAACTCTTGGATAATCGGAAAGTAGCAATTGCATTAACTTATACAACTGGCAGCTGGTCACCCTCCATTTTACAAGCATTGGCAGTAATACGCAGTTCATATATTTAGGAGAATGAAATGTTCCCGACCACTTTTGGTTATGGACAGGGCCCAAATAGCCTATTTTAGTACATCAGTCATGCGTGACTTTCCTTTATGTTGGATTTTAGAAATGAAAACGGATGGAGGAGAAGTCCTGCACTTTTTAAAAAAATTATTAACTTTTGCCCTAAATAAGCACCATATGCACTGATGTCATATTAGGAACGGCGTAATATTCCACTCCTGTTGGCAAAAGTCTGGCAACTATTTCTTCTACACATTTATTTAGTGTAGGAATGTACACAGAGACGCAAGCAAGGAAAGCGAATCCATCCGAGATCTTTGTGGCAGTCACAATTATCAGAAAAGTATGTGTACGCTTTATAGTTTTACTAAAGAAACATTTGCATGTGTATATACCATGTACATCTGTTATATATATGTATAAGGGGGTTAGCAGCAAACCCTTGATGTCTGCCCCATTAAGATGGCCTTTTGCCGAGTGTGGGAAGCCACAAAGATCACGATTTACTATGGACAACCATTTATTTCAATGGGCACAATGTCCTATCAATGTCATATCAGCAAAACCCTAACTGATGGGGAAGGGGGGTTGGTGAAATGTGTAATGGTTGTCATAAGCCAGACCCAACTTATAATAAAAAACACACCATCACCCATAATGAATTTTGGTGGGTGCTATATAAAACAATCCTGGTGGAAGGGAACTGCAGCCATTGATGACTAGTTATTCTCCAAAAAAAAGCCTAAACCACACCTAAAGCTAGAGGTACTGTATACAGAAAAGGCTGCAGCATCAGTGGGAAGAAATCCAGATATTACTCCAGTATAGAAGCTGTTTAGTATAGTATACAAAGTGATGTCACTAATCCACATAGATTTGTAATAACTAGGAAAGATGCTTTTATTAAATACTTACCTGAAAGCAGTAGATAGATAGATAGATAGATAGATAGATAGATAGATAGATAGATTTATAATTATAGTATGTCAATATAAAACTAATTTCTTATTTTTTTGGTGTTCTACACTGGACCACTGTTGACTACAATAATAAATAAAATGGCATCTGAGTTTTCCAGACCTTTTGTCTTGATATAATGTTAATGACTTCTAGACAAGCAAGCAAAAAGAAAATAGCAAACGGGTCTAAATGGACCATTACTCCTCAGAAAACATCAAACATGTTGACCCTGAGCTGGCTGGGACATGCCTGTGATTATGTGTGAAGTTGTAAAGAACACAGCTTGATGCCATCAAACCAAGGTGTCAGGACTCTGTGCAGTAAATAGTAAAGATGTGAGTCTCACCTAGCAACGTACAGATGTACAGAAGAGTTCATCGCTCCCAACGGTCATGCTGTAATGGAATATATAGAGTATAATCTGGGCGCTCTCAATATCCAACAGATTGTAAACTCCTTGGAGCGAGGTCTCCCTCACCACTGTATCATTGGCTTTGCCTTTAGTATATCTATCCGTTCACTCTGCTCTGTCACATTTCTTTCCTTGTATTGAAATTCACCAGTCCTATATTAAAACCATCCATCTATTCCATATTTGAAAGAAACACTACTTATGGACTGACCCCGAAGACTACTTCTAGACATGAGAACGTCTACATCCTTGTGATCCAGCGAGATGGTGCCTACTGGTTTATGACTGAGATAGAAGATGGCAGGGTTGGTCATGGGATCTTTTTCCTGTGTTAACAACTAATTTTTTATCACTGTAAGGTGTCGTGTACATGGCAGGAGGGCGCATGGAAGTACGCAGAGTCTCTTTCACTTGGCATCACCCAATGGTAGGCACTCAGTGTGTTGCTGCAAGGAGTTCTGCATGGTGCCACATCAAGGAATTATTCTCCTCTAGATGCTTCTTGAGGAATAGTTTAAGTCTCAGCCACTCATTATCATTAAAGTCCTGTATAAATCTGCCACGGGAGAAGACTAAAGCTGCCCATACATGTCATATACCATTATCATTTTTTTTTTTGTTTTTATCTGTCTTTTTGTCCTGCTGAAATGGGGACTCTTGTGTCTGCAGGCATTTCTTTTGTCTACACAAGAGAGAAATTACTGCAGCTTAGAGTCACAACAACAGGGCTGCATACCATTTGCCCACCCATCCCCCAAGAACTCTGGAGAAAGAAAAAGCGGGGGGAGGGGCTGCAGAGCAGGAACTCTTCAGAGGATTAAAAAGAGGCGTTACCGACCAACTGTTCCCTCCATCATTATGGGCAATGTGAGATCTCTTGCAAACAAGATGGATGAACTAACAGCGCTCACCAGGCACCATCAGGAGTTTCGGGTGTGCAGCATGATGCTACTTACAGAGACTTGGCTCACTGAAGTTACTCCTGACTCTCTGGTCTCCTTGGATGGTTTTAAACTCCTTCGGGCAGACAGGACAAGGGAGAGCGGTAAGAGGAAAGGAGGGGGGCTGGCAATGTTTGTGAATAATAGATGGTGCAATCCTAGGCACATTGTGATTAAGGAGCAAACTTGCTGTAAGGACATTGAACTATTAGCTGTGAGCATGAGACCTTTCTATCTACCAAGGGAACTATCACATGTCATCGTGATAGCTGCATATGTCCCCCCCTCTGCGAAAGCTGACGCTGCCTGCGAGGTCCTACAAGCCACGCTGAGCCAGTTACAGTCTCAGCACCCCCAGGCCCTCCTTCTTGTGTCTGGCGATTTCAACCATGCCTCGCCATCATCCACACTTCCCAGTTTCACACAGTATGTAACCTGCCACACAAGAGACAACAAAACACTGGACTTGTTCTTTGCCAACGTGAGGGAGGCATATAACTCATCAGCCCTACCGCCCCTGGGAAGATCGGATCACAACCTAGTACATCTCCGACCTGTGTACAAGCCACTTGTACGTAGAGAACCAGCTGTCACCCGCACAGTGAGGATATGGTCCGAGGAGAGTGATGAGGCTCTGAGGGATTGTTTTGACACAACCGCATGGGAAGTTTTGCAGGATTCGTATGGAGAAGATATAGAAGGACTCACACACTGCATAACGGACTACATTAATTTTTGTGTGGACAACACAGTACCCACAAAAGTGGTGAGGTGCTTCTCCAACAACAAACCATGGATTAACTCTGATATAAAAACACTACTTAAGGAGAAAAAGATGGCATTCAGGACAAGAGATAAGGAGGTGTTGAGGGAAGTACAAAAGGAGCTGAGGCATCTAATCAGGCAAGGAAAAGCCAGTTATAAGGAAAAAATGGAAAAGCAAATGGAAAGAAAAGACATAAGGGGGGTCTGGGAGGGGCTTAAGTCAATTTCGGGTCATAAACAGTCGGTCTGCCAGATTGAGGCAGATGTTAACTGGCTTAATGAACTAAACCTATTCTTCAACAGATTTGATCACACACCAGCTCCTCCCACCCCAGAATGTCCTTCAGCTCCCCTCACCACAATGACTTCACCCCATTCACCCCATGTGGCTACTTCCCAACAGACCAGTAAATCCAGAAATCTGTCTTTATCTGACCACAGTCTGACCTTCACACGGGCCCAGGTGAGGAAGGAGATGAAAAAGATCAAGGCGAGGAAAGCCGCAGGGCCAGATGACATCAGTGCAAGGCTAATTAAGACTTGTGGGGACCGGCTGTGTGGTATAATTACATATATGTATAATATGAGCCTGAGGCAGGAAATAGTCCCTGAATTATGGAAATCTTCTTGTGTGGTACCAGTTCCAAAGAAACCTCACCCTATGGACCTCAACGACTACAGACCTGTAGCACTGACATCCCACTTGATGAAGATCTTAGAGAGATTGGTTCTCACACATCTTCGCCCTCTAGTGAGCCCCGCTATGGACCCTCTCCAGTTTGCTTATCGACCGGGCATTGGGGTAGATGATGCCATCATCCACCTTCTGCACAGGGCTCTGTCTCACCTGGAAAAACCAGGGAACACGGTGAGAATAATGTTCTTTGATTTCTCCAGTGCTTTTAACACCATACAGCCCAGGTTACTGAGAGACAAGCTGGGCCTTGCTGGAGTGGACCACCACCTCTCCAACTGGATCCTAGACTACCTCACAAATCGACCTCAATACGTGAGAGCCCAAGACTGTGTGTCAGGTACCGTGATCTGTAATACGGGGGCACCTCAGGGTACGGTTCTCGCCCCTTTCCTCTTCACACTGTACACTGCTGATTTTAGGTGCAACTCATCCAGCTGCTACCTACAGAAGTATTCTGACGACTCTGCAATAGTGGGTCTCATCACAGATGATGATGACAGGGAGTACAGAGAACTGAACCGGTTTTTTGTGGACTGGTGCCACCAGAACCACCTGAAGATTAACGCGGGGAAGACCAAGGAGATGGTGGTGGACTTCCGTAAAGGCAGATGCCCTCCAAAACCAGTGGACATCCTGGGGACGGGCATCGAGATTGTGAACACCTATAAGTTCCTGGGTCTGCTCCTTAATAATAAGCTGGACTGGGCAGATCATATGGAGGCCCTGTACAGGAAGGGCCACAGCAGGCTCTACCTGCTTAGGAAGCTGAGAGCCTTTGGAATCCGGGGGGCACTTCTTAGGACTTTCTTCAACTCGGTAGTGGCATCAGCCATCTTCTTTGGAGTGGCCTGCTGGGGGAGCAGTATATCAACCAGGGACAGAAATAAACTTGACAAGCTGATTAGAAGGGCCAGCTCTGTCCTGGGGAGCCCACTGGACCCAGTGCAGGTGGTGGGTGACAGAAGGATACTGTCCGTGGTGAGCTCCATGCGGGAGAATAACTCCCATCCCATGCATGAGACTGTGATTGCGCTGGGCAGTACTGTCAGTGACCGACTACTCCACCCTAGGTGTGAGAAGGAGCGCTATCGGAAGTCTTTCCTCCCCACCGCGGTTAGGCTGTACAACCAACACCGACCTAAGCGGAGATCATTACATACAGAGAACTGAAATATCTCTCTGCCTGTTAAATCCCCCCCCCCCCCTCTGATACGTCCTATCTGTCTGTCTGCTATTAATGTAATGCCTCTCACCTTGGAACATTCCTGTACATGTTGTATTTGTATTTGTATCTGCTTATCTTATCTTTGCTGCTGTAACACACTGAATTTCCCCACTGTGGGACTATTAAAGGACTATTATTATTATTATTATTATTATTATATGCATGCATGCTCAGAGAAAGGGGAAGCAATCGCTGGCAGACTACTCTCATGGCAACTTATTTCCTATGGGTACAAACAATTAGACATGTTGACATCCAACATGTCTGGTCATTCTGCACCGTGACATCTGTGGAGGAGATTCTTGGCACTCTCATACACATTATCTAGTTGACTGGTCTTGCCAAAATTGGCATATACTGTTCTTAATTGGTTTTCAATCTGTGAGACTCTAATACACAGATGTGTATATCCTTTCCCCAAATTCATTGAAGGGAAGGTATGTACATCCCTGAGGAGAAGGAATGTCATTACAAACCAGAAAGAAATGAAGAAACGGTGCATGTGTGATATTTCCTGCCCTGCGGATAGATGGACAATATTGTCCTTGGGTCAATCTCTTTAAGGTGTATCTCTTGATGCCCATTTCAGATGGACATAAATGTGGGTTCTGACAGTGAAAACCCATGACAATGGAGGTCCTAGAGTCTCTTGTGTGAATGGAGTGGTAGTGCATATGCATGACCACCTCTTCATTCACTTCTATGGGACTGATGGAAATAAAGCCGAGTACACTCCTTTATCTTTTGTTTTTGTTTTATCACATATTACTGCTCACTTTAGTCACATACCTCAAACATGAATTATGACTTCCTTGCCCCCTTAAATATTGAAGTGTTTTTTTAAGTATTCCAACATTTTGTTCCTTCCTAACAACACCTATGCCAGAATTTCAGCCTATGATAAATTGCTGAGCAAAATATGATGGAAAACAGGGCGGAATGTTTGATAAATGGTCTACTTTATCATTGACATCCAGGACCATACTTCATTAAATATAGAGGGTTGGTGATAGGAATGATAAATCGATATGTACTTTTGCTGTTCCTGATCTTTCCATTCTGTTGTCTGAAATCTACTTGTGATATAAAAGAACGCATTCTTTTGGGATCTTTGATCAACAATAGGGTAAGCTGAACTGCATATTGCATATTATAGTATCTAAAAAAATCTAAAAAACAAAATAAAAAGGGAGACACTTCTATGATGTCTGCACCGTGCGACTGAGATCATAGGGGACCATAAAGTAAAGATTAAAATGACCCCCACATCAAAATTCTGTGTTTAGCTACCCAGAATAGATGTATCGGTGCTGTTTTCCCATTTCACACCTTTTCTATCATCTTGAGGCCAATTTCCCACCCCATTTATTGACAATGCACCAAGGAGGCAGGGGACCAACCAGGGGTAGACACATTTTTTTCTAAAAACTACATACAGTAGTTGCCTTAATGGTGTGCACACTTTTGTACTAATATTGTTGGCACTTGCTTAAAGGCGTTTTCTGGAATCAGAATTCTGAGTGGTTGAAGGATCTCCATTACTTTGGGCAACACTGATAGGGAATGTTCACATGGCATAATTTTCATAGAATTTCTACATGTATTCAGTGTCCCATTGTTTTCAATGATACTCTGTGTTGCTGTTCATAGAGTTGTAGATTTTTCCAGTACAAAATTGAAACCCAAATCACTGAAAAAAAAATAAAAAATATGAACCAATTGTTGCCACACATGGATTAGTCCTGTAGAATGAGACCAAATCTACATGTGGGTCTTCAGCATGTCATATTGCAAATCTGAGGCAGAAATCTGAGGTTTTACTTTGGATTTCTGATGTGAATTTCACAGTGGAGTTTTCTAACGTAAAAAAATCTGCTGTATATACAGTACACTCCTTTACACCATGACATGTCAGGTGCAGGGTCTGATGGTATATAGTGCATGATATAGAGATTCTCTCTTTGGTGTCTTTTTATGCAACATTGTACAGAAATTTACATCTCATATATAGCCTCATGTATTCAGTAAAACCTCTTTGAGATCTCCAGCAAAGATTACATTAAATGTGGTCTTCTGGTGGGGTGGTTTTCTCAAAGAATATGGTCAATATGGAAAACTGAAAATCCATCATCAAATCTGGTCTGGGTAAGGAGGTGGCCTTTTGGAGAGGTTTCACTATACAAGGAACATGGAAACTATTTATGTTGACCTTGGTTGGATGAAAACTTAAAACCCTCATTCCGTTACGTAACAGGTACACTAAACCACCAATGCTGATGCTGGTGCTCCTTACTTTAGCACTGTTGACTCTCTTTAACATATCTGATAGTGATTTGGTTTCCTTGCATTAATTCACAGTTGGGATCTTGGCTTGTCCATTTGTCCTGTCATTTCGGCTTGACTTTGGTTCTTAATAACACAACCATTGTGATGTATTTAGTATTTCCTTTTGATCTGTCCATTGGCTCCTGTTCTTGATCCTGGTTCTTCTTGGATTTACTTTTGTTCCTAATTTGACTCTTGGTTCTCATTTCAGACATTGTTTTCTTGTCCTGTTACTTGTCTGTCAACTTCATTTCATAAACTTCTAGATTTGCTCCTGTTCAGCAGCCTCTGGTTGAAACCCAAAAATTCTGGTGCTAAACAGTCTATGGACTTAGACTTGAATATTCTTTAAAAGTTGTCCAAGAATTTTATAAAATAGACTCAAACCAGGAAATGTCTCAATAATCAACTGGTCTCAATAATCGCGTGTCGTACATGCAAACATCACATCTCAGCAAAATGACTGTCAGCAGTGGTCATTGGTTGCATGTACAGTGGTCATCAAGTCAACAAGGCTAATGGGGGCTGGTAAATCTGGGGATTTACCAGATGAGTCCAATTTATTTTTTTATTATACACAATTCCTGCTAATAGTACATTTAAAAAAAGAAATCCTGGACAAATTGTTTATGCCAGCTATAGCCCTGAGACTGCCATGAGCTGAATGTCTGTGCAGATTCCACCATTTTCTACTATTTTCAATGTATTCGGCTACTGGCACTCCAGTGACCATGGATGTTAGGGATGATAAGGTTTGATAACCCTTTTGTTCTCCTGGACACAAGCAGCTGGCATATCAGCACACATGCACTGCTTGAATCAAGTAGACATGTGTGTGGTGCTGTCGGGAGGCATAATATTTTCTAAAGTATATCAGCTCTTTTAGACTCTTACCTGTGGCAGAACTACCTCCATAGCAGCCGCTACGCCACTGTGGGATATTATACTGTGTGGAAGGGCCACTGTAGGACATTATACTATGTGGAGGGGCCAATGTGGGACATTATACTATGTGGAAGGACACTGTTGGACATTATACTGTGTGGAGGGGCCACTGTAGGACATTATACTATGTGGAGGGGCCAATGTGGGACATTATACTATGTGGAAGGACAATTGTTGGACATTATACTGTGTAGAAGGGCCACTGTAGGACATTATACTATGTGGAGGGGCCAATGTGGGACATTATACTATGTGGAAGGACAACTGTTGGACATTATACTGTGTGGAAGGGCCAATGTAGGACATTATACTATGTGGAGGGGCCAATGTGGGACATTATACTATGTGGAAGGACAACTGTTGGACATTATACTGTGTGGAGGGGCCACTGTGGTATATTATACTGTGTGGAGCCAGAAAAGGGATGTTATATCATGTGGGGGCCAGTAAATGTGGGGATTATACCGTGTGTGCCAGTAAATGGAGTGTTGTACCATGTGGGGGCCAGTAAAGGGAGGGTTATACTATGGTGGCAAGTAAACGGAGCGTTATACCCGGTGGGTGCCACTAAAGGGGGGTGTTATACTGTATGGGAGCTAGGAAAAGGGGCACTATATGGGCGGGGGGGCCCCATTCAAAAGTTTGCTATAGGGCCCAGTTTTTACTAGTTATGCCCCTGAGTTTGACCATGGGTGTAATCAGGAGTGTAGCGAAAAGGGGTGTAGAGGTAGCAAACATACTCATTTCCCTATGCCTGAGAGGACCCAAAAATTCTTATGGGAGTCCTGTTACACATTTTGCATTGGAGCCTTAAAGCTATAAGTGACTCCTCCGGTTATAAGGTTAGAACATAAAATCAATTCTTAATTCTTTCTACTCCTCTGATTTTCCGAATGCTGAATGCTCTTGGACAGGGTGTCCCTTTCAGAATAAAATCTATAACAGTAACAAATGTTCCTCTAACCTTTTGCTTTGCTGAAAGGAGTATTGCCAGGCTGCCATTTTGGATGGACTATATCCAAAAACAGCCTTTCCCTAAGCCTTAGACACTCTTTAGAGATTCTCTTTTTTTACTCTCTGGTTACAGAATTACTTCATTATTAGCATTTTTAATTACTATTCCATTGCATGTGCCAATGTATACTTACATTGTTCAGTCATATTATAGTAGAATTATTAGCTTTTTCGAGTCTTAATACACAAGAGCCAAGATTGTAATCCTGATGAATTGATAAGAGTTATGCCAAAAGTTAGGTGAGCAAAGCTTGACAGATTATCTTTGAGATCATGTTTGGTTTTTGCCAAAATAAAAAAAATCCTATTGGTCGTCTCTTTACATATTGAATGTTGTTGATTTGCTGCCCTAAAAGCCGGTGAAGATGTCATAGATAAGATCAGGTTGTTGGATGATATTTTCTTTTGCCTGAGATGAACCACAACAGGGATTAGTTCATCAGTTTTGACTAGGAGAAGACTTATTTTGACTTTTTTAATACTAGGGTTTGAAAAATTCCACATTTATCAGAGAAAAAGAAGGAATCGAACTTTACTATGGGTCAAACTGATGAACTGAAATAAAGGGATTGGCCCACAAACAATATTTATCACCTTTCTGCAGAATAGGGAATAAATGTGTGATCAAAGTGGATCCTACTGCTGGGACCCCCACTAATCACTACAACAGGGGCTCAAGTCCTCCATTTGAATGGAAAGGTGGTCACAAATGCCATCACCGCCCCCTTCTCAAGATCTATGGACTTCTGAAGAACTGTCCCCTCTTCTAGATAGCTATATAGGTTGTAGAGATAGCAGTTGCACTCAGGCTGAGGAGACTACGTAAGTATTACATAAGACACCAGTATTACTGGCCCTGTAACAGATTTCATATTAGGGCTCTGGAATGTTACAGCTCCATACCACGTCCATGGTATCGTATGTTACACACAAAGGTGCTTTAACGGGTATAAATGCAGGGTTGGACTGACCCACTAAAGTATCCTCCTTCTCACTATGGTTGGAGCTTGAATGGCGTAGAGGTCACACATGCTTTCGACTGCTTCCTTAAATTCTAAAGAGGTGATTGTGCTTTCCCACCAGCCCTATGGACAACAAATGGTGCAAAACTTCATAGGAATGACATACACTTCATTCAACCCCTCCTCAATGTGGTCATGTAGGGAGGAGGAATGGGAATGGCTCAGGATTCCGACATCTATCATGTATCTTGTGGATAAATGGTAAATGTCTTTTGTGGGACAACTTCTTTAGAGGGGTTGTCTTCTAAATACCCTTGGGCACTGTGGAATCTATCATGCTAGACTTCTAACAAAATTCTGGACCAGAGACTGGATGCAAAGAGAGCTTGGGATTGTACATCACCCAGTATGCCCATTCATTACTTGGGCATCCCACTGAGTTCAACAGGCGCTATGTAATGCTTCATTTCGTGTTAGTTGTGCTGCAGAAAATTGAATGCCAGCCAGGTTAAACTGCAGATTACCTGATCACTGCAGGTCCAGAATTGGGGCACCCCGCGATCAGTTTATCACTGGGAAACCCCTTTTTAACAGAAAGCAGACAACACCTTTAATCTATTACATTTTTCCTATAGGGCAAGCTACAGTAGTTGTATTTCAGCAGATTCTCTACCAAATGAGAGATAGATCTGAGAATCTCTGTTATTAATAAGGGTTTCGTTCTATATAAGTGGTCTGTCTGGATACTCTACAGTATATACTGTAACTGTGGGTTGTATGCGGTGTATCGAATTCCATACTGCTAGTGCTTTATTTATTACACCCTGACATAAAGGAAAATCAGTAACATCTCAAAGTTCATATCAGGGTAAATAATTTGTTTGGAAATTTATGACTTTGCGTGTTCAAAAAAACTCCAAGCACATGAAGATATGAATTGTTACCACCATAATCCATGATTCATAGTCATGAGTTCAGCAAAGTGATGATACAATAGTTACAGGAATTTATGTAAGGAGTCATTGCCACTCAGCTGGACTAGTTTTTTCAGTTTTTTCTTCTTTTCCTCCAGACAACTTCTTGTTAAGATCCAGCATATATTTTATTGTCAAGGGCTCCAGGAGGTTTCTATTAAGGAAATTAGAAATATAAAAAATATTTGCACAAGGATCTATATAGAAGATTTTTAGGTATATTTTATAAGTAGCCATAGGTTGTATTTCAAAGTGCTTTCCTTTTCATGGTAAGGTTGTTGAAGTTTTGTCTATATATGCTGTAATTCATCAAATATCTGTGTAATTATATTCTACTTGTAATATGTCTATGTAGGTACTGTAGAAACCCATGATGACTTCATTCTGTTCATTGTGGTTTACTTGGTCATTTGCATGAGAAATGTGCTATTTGCAGTATAAAGGCAGATAGTGATATGACTGTATCATATTCAGATCTGGGTCACCTTTCTCAGATAGGTGAAATCTCTTGATGACATTCCTCAGAGGTTATGTTAGATTCTGTTCACATTTCCTCCAAAAGTAAGAGACAACTATGTGTAAAGAATTGTTTTGGGGTTCTTGCCCTTTGTCAGTACAGAAACAGTTGCCTACAAATGAATGTCTGTTCCTTTTGTGGGAGACTGAAGTTTGGCAAAAATTCCTAGTCATGTTTCAAGGCTCTTTAAAGGGTTGGGCACCTATTACAGGGTAGTTACCTATACATGGAACTACAGAGACAGCTTCCTTCCTTCTGGAGGAGAGATGAATAGCAAACCTTTCCCCAAGGAGAATTTCTGGTAAGACTCCATATGCCAGCTGTCATCACCCCCTTTGAGATCAGTTATCAACACATTCAAATAGATCATGTATCCCATTAAAATAACTGGGTTCCATTAGAGTAACAGTATTTTTGTGACAAGAATAGGATTGCACACCAGAAAGCCTTATGGTAAATGTAATACGAAAGATGCTGCCAATGAGACAGAGCTATGTGTAAGAAGGCAGGGGTCAGGTGTTTATTTATGTTGGACTGGGCTTCCATGGGATCACCAGGAAAAATAATTCTGTAGTTAATCCATAAAGAACCTGCTTACCAAATTACATTGTAACTTATATACACACGTGGACAAAATTGTTGGTACCCCTCGTTTAATGAAAGAAAAACCCACAATGGTCACAGAAATAACTTGAATCCGACAAAAGTAATAATATATAAAAATTCTATGAAAATGTACAAATGAAAGTCAGACATTGCTTTTCAACCATGCTTCAACAGAATTTTTAAAAAAAGAAAACTCATAAAACAGGCCTGGACAGAAATGATGGTTCCCTTAATTTAATATTTTGTTGCACAACCTTTTGAGGCAATCACTGCAATCAAACGATTCCTGTAACTGTCAATGAGACTTCTGCACCTCTCAACAGGTATTTTGGCCACTCCTCATGAGCAAACTGCTCCAGTTGTCTCGGGTTTGAAGGGTGCCTTTTCCAGACGGCATGTTTCAGCTCCTTTCAAAGATGCTCAATAGAATTTAGGTCAGGGCTCATAGAAGGCCACGTCAGAATAGTCCAATGTTTTCCTCTTAGCCATTCTTGGGTGTTTTTAGCTGTGTGTTTTGGGTCATTATCCTGTTGCAAGACCCATGACCTGCGACTGAGACCAAGCTTTCTGACACTGGGCAGCACATTTCTCTCTAGAATCCCTTGATAGTCTTGAGATTTCATTGTACCCTGCACAGATTCAAGACACCCTGTGCCAGATGCAACAAAGCATAACAGAGCCTCCTCCATGTTTCACAGTAGGGACAGTGTTCTTTTCAAGATATGCATCATTTTTCCATCTGTGAACATAGGGCTGATGTGCCTTGCCAAAAATTTCGATTTTTGTCTCATCTGTCCATAGGACATTCTCCCAGAAGCATTTGTTCATTTTCATAGAATTTTTATATATTATTACTTTTGTCAGATTCAAGTTATTTCTGTGACCATTGTGGGTTTTTCTTTCATTAAGTGAGGGGTACCAACAATTTTGTCCACGTGTGTATAACATTGTACTTCTTAATGTCACATACATGGAGCATGGATCATATATATATATATATCATATGCCAGTCTTAATAAAGGCCACGACTGGCACAGCGAGCAAGAGATTTATAAAAAGGCTGTGGCCTCTCTATAAATCAGTCAGGCATCTCTATACCAGAATGTAAACCTATTCAGGTTAGAAACTGGCAAGAGTTATAATGAATCTGTTTGGCCAAGACATTCCTGGCCTGTGATGCTCCACTCACATATATACAATGTAGTGAGCGATGCACGGAACGGGAATTGTGCTGCACCTGTGGTGCACGAAAGTTTTCTGGAGTAGAGGGATTGATAATCCCTCACCTCCAGTCTCGATTCCCCTTCCCTCATAGATTGTAAGCCCTTGGCAGGGCCCTTTTCCACTGTTCCAGTTGGTCACTGTTAGTATTGTACTTGTTTTTGTGTCTTTTGTGTATTGTGCAACACAATGGAATTAATGGTTCTCTAAAAATAAATAATAAATATAATCATTTAAGGGGTTGTCCAAAAGCTATATTTTTGTTCTGTAACTACTCATCCCGAATACAATGGCAGAGTATTCAACCAGAGTCCCAGAGAATTCTTTGGTGGTCCAGGCTCTAGCACAATCATGTGCTACCAAAGACAACCTCAACTATAACTTAAAGGTCCTCCAAACACAGAAGACACACAAATGTGAAAGGTACTATGAAGGGTCTTTTGTATAGGGGTTGTTGGAGGGTGGCCCGCAGAATAATTTTATCTGGTGAACACAATGAATCTTAGTCCTACACTGCTCTCACCAATCTCCATGCTTTGCCAGTTTCGACCTTACCCAGGTGTCTGCTGGTCTTTACTAACCGGGGACTCTCAACACACAGAAAATGTCTAGAAATGTAGGTCACTGCTGCAGCCAGTGGAAGACTCTACGCATTTCCTCCATGTTGATGGACACCAGGAAGTAAAAACCAGTGAGGACCTAGGTAGCTTTGACTCTAGACCTGTGAAATGATTGGTGAGAGGCATCTTTTTCATTTTCTTATGCTAACTTCAGACTATTTAAAAATATAATGTCTGGACACATCCTTTAAGTTTCATAGATTTTTTGTGACTCAAGTCAAAAGATATACAATCTAGCTGTTTTTGGCTCCAAGTGGCATCTTTTCTGCTGTACCTTTGAAGACCATTATTATGTTACAGTCTACATCCATCTGCCAATTCCACTGGTACTCAGACACCACCTCATTTATATTACCTGCAATAATGAAATGTAGACAAGCAACTGGTTGCAGAATTCACCAAACCTGCTCTGTAAAATATGTGACATTTTTGGAAACAAAATTTGTATGAGAGGATCATTTCAAAACTCAAAATGGCTATGACAAACTTATATATCATTTGTAATGATTTTTTATCACAAGATACTGTCAGACATGTAGAAAAGCCATAAACGGACATAGAGAAGTTGGGGTAGTATGACAAGGGTTTCACCAAATTTACTACCTAGTGGGTGCTACCCAGTGGCGTAACTAGGAATGGCTGCGCCCCAAGACGAACATTTGACATGGGGCCCCCCCTGAACCGGTTACGGGTCCCCAAACAGTAAAATATGCTCAACAGTGGCCCCAGATAGTATTATATGCTCCACAGTGGCCCCCATACAGCAATATATGCTCTACATTGCTCCCCCCCACACAGTATAATATGCTCCCCACAGTGGCCCCACACAGTATAATATGCTCCCCGCAGTGGTCCCCACCCAGTATTATATGCTTCCCACAGTAGCCCCCACCCAGTATTATATGCCCCCACAGTATTATATGCTCCCTACAGTGGCCCCACCCAGTATTATATGCTCCACAGTGGCCCCCACCCAGTAGTATATGCTCCACAGTGGGCCCCACCCAATATTATATGCTCTACAGTGCCCCCACTCAGTATTATATGCTCTACAGTGGCCCCCACCCAGTAGTATATTCTCCACAGTGGCCCCCACCTAGTAGTATATGCTCCACAGTGGCCCCAACCCAGTAGTATATGCTCCACAGTGGCCCCCACCCAGTAGTATATGCTCCACAGTGGGCCCCACCCAGTATTATATGCTCTACAGTGGCCCCCACTCAGTATTATATGCTCTACAGTGGCCCCCATCCAATATTATATGCTCCCCACAGTGGCCCCCATCCAGTATTATATGCTCCCCATAGTAACTCCCACACAGTATTATATGCTCCCCACAGTGGCCCACACACAGTATTATATGCTCCCCACAGTGGCCCCACCCAGTATTATATGCCCACACAGTGGCCCCCACCCAGTAGTATATGCTCTACAGTGGCCCCCACCCAGTATTATATGCTCCACAGTGGCCCCCACACAGTATTATATGCTCCCAACAGCCCCCCCTCTGCTTCGGTGCTATTATTATACTTTGGGGTCTCCTCAGACCCCAGAGTATAATAATCGGAGGCCCAGGGAGGGTGATTAAAGATAACAAACATGCATACTCACCTTGCCTCACCTTTCCTTGGCATCCTCGCTCCAACCTGCCGTATTCAGGCCCTCTTCTGACATTGCTGCTGAGGCCTGTGATTGGGCATCAGCGGTCAAGTGGGGGCGCACTGACGTCATTACGCGGCTGTGCCCCATGTGACCACTGGGGCCTAATCAAAGGCCTCAGTCATGACGGAAGAGCGCCGGAGAGAACGCTGTGCCCAGGAGAGGTGAGAATATGTATTTATTGTTTTCTGTCACCTCCCCTGGGTGCCCTGCCCTGCCATCTATTGGAAATGGGCCTGCAATATTCCAGGGTCTCTTTGCAATAACAGTATGTATAGCGGTCTGGGAACCTAGCTTTTCCCGACCACTATCATAGTGGTCCGGGGCCCGGCCATCTCCAGCTGGCAACAGGCACCATACCGTGCCTGGCCCGGTCATGATCGCACCCCCTGGTTTGTGGGGTTCGCGGTAGCGGCTGCCACAGGGCTCCAGGCCCCCTAATGTCCCGGGCCCTGTGGCAGCGGCTACCGCTGCTACCCCGGTATTTACGCCCCTGGTGCTACCTTATCTACTGTAATTTACAAAACTAAACAATGATAAAGTATATATAGTATGTATATATATATATACTGTATATATATATATATGTGTGTGTGTGTGTGTGTGTGTGTGTATACAGTACAGACCAAAAGTTTGGACACACCTTCTCATTCCAAGAGTTTTCTGTATTTTCATGACTATAAAAATTGTAGATTCACACTGAAGGCATCAAAACTATGAATTAACACATGTGGAATTATATACTTAACAAAAAAGTGTGAAACAACTGAAAATATGTCTTATATTCTAGGTTCTTCAAAGTAGCCACCTTTTGCTTTGATTACTGCTTTGCACACTCTTGGCATTCTCTTGATGAGCTTCAAGAGATAGTCACCTGAAATGGTCTTCCAACAGTCTTGAAGGCGTTCCCAGAGATGCTTAGCACTTGTTGGCCCTTTTGCCTTCATTCTGCAGTCCAGCTCACCCCAAACCATCTCGATTGGGTTCAGGTCTGGTGACTGTGGAGGCCAGGTCATCTGGCGTAGCACTCCATCACTCTCCTTCTTGGTCAAATAGCCCTTACACAGTCTGAAGGTGTGTTTGGGGTCATTGTCCTGTTGAAAAATAAATGATGGTCCAACTAAACGCAAACTGGACGGGATAGCATGCAGCTGCAAGATGCTGTGGTAACCATGCTGGTTCAGTATTCCTTCAATTTTGAATAAATCCCCAACAGTGTCACCAGCAAAGCACCCCCACACCATCACACCTCCTCCTCCATGCTTCACGGTGGGAACCAGGCATGTAGAGTCCATTTGTTCACCTTTTCTGCGTTGCACAAAGACACGGTGGTTGGAACCAAAGATCTCAAATTTGGACTCATCAGACCAAAGCACAGATTTCCACAGGTCTAATGTCCATTCCTTGTGTTCTTTAGCCCAAACAAGTCTCTTCTGCTTGTTGCCTGTCCTTAGCAGTGGTTTCCTAGCAACTATTTTACCATGAAGGCCTGCTGCACACAGTCTCGTCTTAACAGTTGTTGTAGAGATGTGTCTGCTGCTAGAACTCTGTGTGGCATTGACCTGGTCTCTAATCTGAGCTGCTGTTAACCTGCGATTTCTGAGGCTGGTGACTCGGATGAACTTATCCTCCGCAGCAGAGGTGACTCTTGGTCTTCCTTTCCTGGGGCGGTCCTCATGTGAGCTAGTTTCTTTGTAGCGCTTGATGGTTTTGGCCACTGCACTTGGGGACACTTTCAAAGTTTGTCCAATTTTTCGGACTGACTGACCTTCATTTCTTAAAGTAATGATGGCCACTCTTTTTTCTTTACTTAGCTGCTTTTTTCTTGCCATAATACAAATTCTAACACTCCATTCAGTAGGACTATTAGCTGTGTATCCACCTGACTTCTGAACAACACAACTGATGGTCCCAACCCCATTTATAAGGCAAGAAATCCCACTTATTAAACCTGACAGGGCACACCTGTGAAGTGAAAACCATTTCAGGTGACTACCTCTTGAAGCTTATCAAGAGAATGCCAAGATTGTGCAAAGCAGTAATCAAAGCAAAAGGTGACTACTTTGAAGAACCTAGAATATAAGACATATTTTCAGTTGTTTCACACTTTTTTGTTAAGTATATAATTCCACATGTGTTAATTCATAGTTTTGATGCCTTCAGTGTGAATCTACAATTTTTATAGTCATGAAAATACTGAAAACTCTTGGAATGAGAAGGTGTGTCCAAACTTTTGGTCTGTACTGTATATACAGTCATGGCCAAAAGTTTTGAGAATGATACAAATATTAATTTTTACAAAGTCTACTGCTTCAGTTTTTCTAATGGCAATTTGCATATACTCCAGAATGTTATAAAGAGTGATCAGCTTAACAGCAATTACTTGCAAAGTCAATATTTGCCTAGAAAATGAACTTTATCCCCCAAAACACATTTCAACATCATTGCAGCCCTGCCTTAAAAGGACCACCTAACATCGTTTCAGTGATTGCTCCATTAACACAGGTATGGGTGTTGATGAGGACAGGGCTGGAGATCAATCTGTCATGATTAAGTAAGAATGACACCACTGGACACTTTAAAAGGAGGCTGGTGCTTGCCATCATTGTTTCTCTTCTGTTAACCATGGTTATCTCTAAAGAAACACGTGCAGTCATCATTGCACTGCACAAAAATGGCCTAACTGGGAAGAGTATTGCAGCTAGAAAGATTGCACCTCAGTCAACAATCTATCGCATCATCAAGAACTTCAAGGAGAGAGGTTCCATTGGTGCCAAAAAGGCTCCAGGGCGCCCAAGAAAGACCAGCAAGCGGCAGGACCGTCTCTTAAAAGTGTTTCAGCTGCGGGATCGTGCTACCAGCAGTGCAGAGCTTGCTGAGGAATGGCAGCAGGCAGGTGTGAGTGCATCTGCACGCACTGTGAAGCGGAGACTCTTGGAGCAAGGCCTGGTCTCAAGGAGGGCAGCAAAGAAGCCACTTCTCTCCAGAAAAAACATCAGGGACAGACTGATATTCTGCAAAAGGTACAGGGAGTGGACTGCTGAGGACTGGGGTAAAGTCATTTTCTCTGATGAATCCCCTTTTCGATTGTTTGGAACATCTGGAAAACAGCTTATTCGGAGAAGAAGAGGTGAGCGCTACCACCAGTCTTGTCTCATGCCAACTGTAAAGCATCCTGAAACCATTCATGTGTGGGGTTGCTTCTCAGCCAAGGGAATCGGCTCTCTCACAGTCTTGCCTAAAAACACAGCCATGAATAAAGAATGGTACCAGAATGTCCTCCAAGAGCAACTTCTCCCAACCGTCCAAGAGCAGTTTGGCGCTCAACAATGCCTTTTCCAGCATGATGGAGAAAATTGCCATAAAGCAAAGGTGATAACTAAATGGCTCAGGGAACAAAACATAGAGATTTTGGGTCCATGGCCTGGAAACTCCCCAGATCTTAATCCCATTGAGAACTTGTGGTCAATCATCAAGAGACGGGTGGACAAACAAAAACCAACAAATTCAGACAAAATTAAAGCATTGATTCTGCAAGAATGGACTGCTATCAGTCAGGATTTGGTCCAGAAGTTGATTGAGAGCATGCCAGGAAGAATTGCAGAGGTCCTGAAGAAGAAGGGTCAACACTGCAAATATTGACTTGCTGCATTAACTCATTCTAACTGTCAATATAAGCTTCTGTTACTCATAATATGAATGCAATTCTATTTCTGTATGTGATAAAAACATCTGACAAACACACATAAAAACCAGAGGGCAGCAGATCATGTGAAAATATAATATTTGTGTCATTCTCAAAACTTTTGGCCATGACTGTATATATATATATATATATATATATATATATATATATATATCTATAAAATATATAATATATATATATATATATATATATATATATATATATATATATACATATCATCTCTGCTAGAGTGGTTACTGGCCAATATTCACAATATTATATACAATAAGCAGCTAAATAAATACCTAACTTTTCTCAAGCTCTAGTAAAGACAGCTGGGATTTACCATGACATCATTTCTATGACACAGACCTACAATGAGTAAGAATGACTCAAGGAGTATAAAAAGCACAAGATCAACTTTATTTTGTGGGACGCAGACACAGTGGTTCTTAAAACTGGAAGAATGGATCTCAAAATGTTAAATGGTTATAAAGGACATTCTAGAAATAGAGACTGACGTACTGTATATCTTGAAACTACCGGTCCTCAATATAAAATATGTAACAGGGCCCCACCTACCATGTGCTATATAATGCTGATGTTTTGTTATGTGGCAGAGTTGCCATTGCACAACCTCAGAAATCAGAGCCCAGGTGCAACTCCTACCTCCATACTTTATGTATTAGGTTTGTAATGGTAAAATATGTAGCTATGTTATTTTCCAGCATTTGTTTATTGCGCTACTTTTATGTTTATTTCTCTGCTGTAATGTAAACTCGCTCCGTTTTTATTTATTTTGACTTGGGACATTGTTTTTGTGATGTTGCTGACTTACATTTTCCAAAATGTCTGTTGTGTAGCATCAGCTGACCCATTTCATCATCCCTGACTGTTACACAAACATAAAAAAGAAAAGTATCAAAAACAAGAAAACAGGGTGAAAATGTGTCACAGCAAGGTCAAACAAAACTCCCAGCAGCACACCTAAAAAGAAAAGAGAGTTCCAGAACTTATTAGAAAGAGATGGCAGTTTTACTGCTGAATGTTTGTACTATAAGTTGACTTCTAGTCTGCAGGCAGAATGTTATAGAGCAAGAGGAGCTGAGAAACTTAATATATATTATAATATATATCAATATACAGTGGGTACGGAAAGTATTCAGACCCCTTTAAATTTTTCACTCTTTATTTCATTGCAGCCATTTGCTAAAAGCAAAAAAGTTCATTTTATTTCTCATTAATGTACGCTCAGCACCCCATTTTGACAAAAAAAAACAAAAACAGAAATGTAGATATTTTTGCTAATTTATTAAAAAAGAAAAGCTGAAATATCACATGGTCATAAGTATTCAGACCCTTTGCTCAGTATTGAGTAGAAGCCCCTTCCTTTTGAGCTAGTACAGCCATGAGTCTTCTTGGGAATGATGCAATAAGTTTTTCACATCTGGATTTGGGGATCCTCTGCCATTCTTCCTTGCAGATCCTCTCCAGTTCCATCAGGTTGGATGGTAAACGTTGGTGGAGCCATTTTCAGGTCTCTCCAGAGATGCTCAATTGGGTTGAGGTCAGGGCTCTGGCTGGGCCAGTCAAGAATGGTCACAGAGTTATTCCGAAGCCACTCCTGTTATTTTAGCTGTGTGCTTAGGGTCATTGTCTTGTTGGTAAGGTGAACCTTCGGCCCAGTCTGAGGTCCAGAGCACTCTGGAAGAAGTTTTTCTTCCAGGATATCTCTGTATTTGGCCGCATTCATCTTTCCTTCAATTGCAACCAGTCGTCCTGTCCATGCAGCTGAAAAACACCCCCATAGCATGATGCTGCCACCACCATGTTTCACTGTTGGGATTGTATTGGGCAGGTGATGAGCACTGCCTGGTTTTCTCCACATATACCGCTTAGAATTAACGCCAAAAAGTTCAATCTTCGTCTCATCAGACCAGAGAATATTATTTCTCATAGTCTGGGAGTCCTTCATGTGTTTTTTGGAAAACTCTATGCGGGCTTTCATATGTCTTGTAATGAAACAATGAGTGAAAAATTTAAAGGGGTCTGAATACTTTCCGTACCCACTGTAGATACAAAACTTTTGTTACAATGTAAGCTGTATGATTTGCAAAATGTTCAGTCCTTTTCACAGAGCAACCATTTGAAGACATGTGTGTGCAGGCTGTGAGGATAATCAACCCTTCCCCTCACCATTCACTTTGTGAAGAGAGAAAAGAACCTCCCCCTCCACTCACTGTGATCCAGTGTTCCTTATCTAATGTATCTGAAAATAAGCTAGAGAGACACCTAGTGGAAGGAACTTTACAGCAGAAAGCAGCCACATTTTTAATTCTAGCACATTACATTTTGGTCCAGAATCGCATGCTCTATGAAATGAGACTAAGTTGTCTAAAAAGTTAGTGACCATTTACACCTCTGCTATTCCTGAGTTTAGGAGACTGGTTGGTGGTCCTACTCTGTGATTGACAGTTATCTATGTATGTACACATCTGTGAGTAGGACCGCCCATTGGACTCCTAAGCTCAGGAAGAGCAGAGGTTTAACCCTTTCGTGTATAATCACGTTAATTTACATCATTAAGAGCGAAGGGTTGTATGGAGAGCTCAGGAACTGTATAATACAGCCAGGACACGCAGCTAACATCTGCGATTGGTGCCGACACTGATCACAGCTGTTAACCCTTTAATAATAAATAAAAATAAAAGTTAAAGAAAAATAAAAAAAAAGGTTTTAAAAGTATAAAAAAACCAAAAAATATAACAGTTCAAATCACCACCTTTCCCTAGATCACATATAAACATAAATAAACAATAATAAACATAAACACTTTAGGTATTGCTGCGCTCCAAAATGTCCGAACTATTAAAATATTAAAATATTTATCCCATACGGTGAACGGCGTAGCGGAGAAAAAAAAATCAAAATGGCCAAATGGCGATTTTTTTTTTTCAACACTTTGCCTCCTATAAAAAATTGAACAGAAAGAGATCAAACCATCAGAACATCCCCAAAATGGTATCAATAAAAACGCTATCTTGTCCCTCATAAAAAGACGCCTTACTCAGATCCATACACATAAATATAAAAAAGTTACAGGTGTCAGAACATGGTGACACAAACATTTTTCTCTATTTTGGAAAGTTTTAAATTTTTTAAAAGGTATCAAAACATTACAAATACTATATAAATTTGGTATCACTGCGATCGTACTGACTTGCAAAATAAAGGTAACATGTCATTTTTACCACATAGTGATTGCCGTAAAAATTAAACCCATAAGAATTTGGCACAAATGCATTTTTTTTTTCAGCTTCCCAGTACATTGTACAGCATATTGAATGGCACCATTACAAAGTACAATTTGCCCCGCAAACAATAAGCCATCATGTGACTCTGTGAACTGAAATATGAAAAAAATATGGCTCTTTGAATGGGGAGAGGGAAAAACGTAAATGCGAAAGCAAAAATTGACAGAGGTATAAAAGGGTTAAATGAATGATTGACAATTTACACTGAATCTTTTCTCACAAAACTATATCTCAATCTGTTCACTTCATCTTTTCTATAGCATACTGCCCTTCCATTAATATTGGAAGAGTTTATATGGAGAGTTAGTATAATTTATTTTATTATACAGTTAATGGAAGTTGTTTTTCAGAAATTAAATACTGATGACCAATCCTTAGAATAAAATTGGCGAGGATCCAATACTTGATACCCCAGTATAATGTCCCATAGCTTCCCTCCACATAGTATAACATCCTATAGTGGCCCTCATACAGTATAATGTCCAATAGTGACCCCTACACACAGTATAATGTCTCAGAGCAGCCCCTATGCTAAATAAATTTAAAAAAAAAAAACAAATGTCTGATTTCTGAACTGGTCCTGGTTATGAATTTTGATTCAGTCGAAACAAAAAATACAAAAATACCTTACAAACTGCTATTATACTTTGGTATGTAACAATCGGAGGCCCAGGGGAGGTCAATAAGATGCTTAGGCCTGTGATTGGGGCTCAGTGGTCATGTGACACATGCCCGTCACAGGCGTCAGCAGTCCCTGATGTCACTCAGGAAGCTGGAAGAGGACCGAAGAGGACGTGGACCAGTGTCAGAACCCAGAGGGAGATAAGTAATAGTGTTTGTTATGAAGAGAACCTAGAGTATAATAACAGCAGTACTGGATTGGATGTGATCAGTCCAAACCAGACGGCTGGGTGAACTTCGTGAATATATGCACAAAATGAATCTCATGAGATTTTCCCAACGAATACTCAACTCCAGTAGACACCATCGCCACAGTGGGGATTACCTGTATCGGCTTGTGCCGATTCAGTTGATTGTGAGGTTGGATTATAATGGGGCAAATGGACAATTATTTGCCATTGGGTTCCCCTTGCAGACTTGGGCCCTGGGCTACAACCCATTTCACCCTTATTATAATCTGCCCCTGGATGGATGTAATATGTGGTTTAGCATTGTCTTGCTGAAATATGCAAGGCCTCCCCTGAAAGAAAAGTTGTCTAAATGGGAACATATGCTGATCTCAAACAGAAGTCTATGAAGCCATAATGTTCCTACTGTGCCCTCAATTTCATACAAAGGTTTCTTCTCGCAGATTCAGTATGAATTCAACAGATACAGTCATATGAAAAAGTTTGGGCACCCCTATTAATCTTAATCATTTTTAGTTCTAAATATTTGGGTGTTTGCAACAGCCATTTCAATTTGATATATCTAATAACTGATGGACACAGTAATATTTCAGGATTGAAATGAGGTTTATTGTACTAACAGAAAATGTGCAATATGCATTAAACCAAAATTTGACCGGTGCAAAAGTATGGGCACCTCAACAGAAAAGTGACATTAATATTTAGTAGATCCTCCTTTTGCAAAAATAACAGCCTCTAGTCGCTTCCTGTAGCTTTTAATCAGTTCCTGGATCCTGGATGAAGGTATTTTTGACCATTCCTCTTTACAAAACAATTCCAGTTCAGTTAAGTTTGATGGTCGCCGAGCATGGACAGCCCGCTTCAAATTATCCCACAGATGTTCAATGATATTCAGGTCTGGGGACTGGGATGGCCATTCCAGAACATTGTAATTGTTCCTCTGCATGAATGCCTGAGTAGATCTGGAGCTGTGTTTTGGATCATTGTCTTGCTGAAATATCCATCCCCGGCGTAACTTCAAATTCGTCACTGATTCTTGTACATTATTCTCAAGAATCTGCTGATACTGAGTTGAATCCATGCGACCCTCAACTTTAACAAGATTCCCGGTGCCGGCATTGGTCACACAGCCCCAAAGCATGATGGAACCTCCACCAAATTTTACAGTGGGTAGCAAGTGTTTTTCTTGGAATGCTGTGTTTTTTTGGCGCCATGCATAACGCCTTTTTGTATGACCAAACAACTCAATCTTTGTTTCATCAGTCCACAGGACCTTCTTCCAAAATGAAGCTGGCTTGTCCAAATGTGCTTTTGCATACCTCAGGAGACTCTGTTTGTGGCATGCTTTCAGAAACGGCTTCTTTCGCATCACTCTCCCATACAGCTTCTCCTTGTGCAAAGTGTGCTGTATTGTTGACCGATGCAGAGTGACACCATCTGCAGCAAGATAATGCTGCAGCTCTTTGGAGGTGGTCTGTGGATTGTCCTTGACTGTTCTCACCATTCTTCTCTGCCTTTCTGATATTTTTCTTGGCCTGCCACTTCTGGGCTTAACAAGAACTGTCCCTGTGGTCTATCATTTCCTTACTATGTTCCTCACAGTGGAAACTGACAGGTTAAATCTCTGAGACAACTTTTTGTATCCTTCCCCTGAACAACTATGTTGAACAATCTTTGTTTTCAGATCATTTGAGAGTTGTTTTGAGGAGCCCATGATGCCACTCTTCAGAGGAGATTCAAATAGGAGAACAACTTGCAATTGGCCACCTTAAATACCTTTTCTCATGATTGGATACACCTGGCTATGAAGTTCAAAGCTCAGTGAGGTTACAAAACCAATTTTGTGCTTCAGTAAGTCAGTAAAAAGTAGTTAGGAGTATTCAAATCAATAAAATGATAAGGGTACCCAAATTTTTGCACCGGTCAAATTTTGGTTTAATGCATATTGCACATTTTCTGTTAGTACAATAAACCTCATTTCAATCCTGAAATATTACTGTGTCCATCAGTTATTAGATATATCAAATTGAAATGGCTGTTGCAAACACCCAAATATTTAGAACTAAAAATGATTAAGATTAATAGGAGTGCCCAAACTTTTTCATATGACTGTAAATATTTCTATCTTCCAGAGGTGTAAAATCTGTAATGGGGCCCCTACTTACATTATGACATTTAGAATTGTTGTATATTTAATATGGCAGATGAACTTGAACTCTTTGAGCCCCCTTTAGGTTCCAGGGCCTGGTAGTGACTGCTACTACTGCACCCTCTATAGCAACACCTCGGCTCTCTTCTATCAGATGGTACATAACAAAGAAATTGCCCCTAGAAACAATATCATACACGTTGATAAACATTTATCACTGGCCTTGATGAATAGTTATATTATATGATTATTTACAATTTATACTCATTTATTACACATTTTATATTTCATTCTAGCAAACATTTTTATACTGCAATATTTTTATGTATTTGTTTTTAGCTGACGCTCATATGGCTACATGTTTGTGACATAAATAGAATTGGATAGAAGCAGAAGTTTAAAGAACTGCTTTATTAGCACTTTTGCTCTGTGTACCCAGCAGTGTACAGTAGTCTGCAACACCAGAATCCCACCGGGAACCTGACAGACCCCATTATAACTCAATGGAATCGGTCAGAATTCGTTTGGATCCATATGAAAACAAATCCATCTTACCCGTCATGGCTCCATTAAGAACAGGAGTCATGACTCTAATGTGAGCAGAGCCCTATTCATGGCGAAAGCCTTTTTATGTGCAAATGAGTTAAAATCTAAGACTTAGCTACATAGAAAATACACAGAAAATCAAGCACTGTTTATGCCTTTGTGAGTCTTACACGACTTGTACCTATAAAGTCTTATGTTCGTAATGTCGCTTACATAAATACTGTAGGAATGTAAATACTGTACAGTGAAATATAACATATAAGGGCAGACGTCTGCTAGCTGCTGTACACTGTGAGCACCTCTAGTAAATGAGCGGTGCAGTTTTCCCAGTGTTATGACTGGGCTGATGATTATGATGTCTAGACGCCTGACTATATTACTATATGAATCACATATTATAATTCGGTTCTCTACATAGATGTACACATTCAGAATGAGAAGGTTACTCTGCATATAACTGTCCAAATTATATGGCAATTTAAAGGGTCACTAAACCTAAAGTCGTCACTTAAGAGTCGCTTATAAGTAGTCAGGAAATATTACTGGAGAATCTCAAAACTGGACCTATGTGTGAACAAGAAAGGATCATGGGGGGGGGGGGAAGACATTTTTGTCGACAGCCTGTCTGCTATCCCATCCAAGAACGATATACTCAGCCTTTTCTAAAGTTAGAAAATACAAAATTATATATCGAATATAAAATACAAAACTACAAACACAAAATAATAAATGATATACAATATAAAATACAAAATAAATTATGTATAATAATAATAATAATAATAATAATATAATATATAATATAATATAAAATACAAAGTAATGTATTTAATGTATAATAATGTATTAATAATATATTAACTACATAAAAATATGGCATAAGATAAATATTAAAGGGTTGTCAAAACCTTTTTCAAAATTTCCACACAGCAGGGAACTCTATAAAATAAAAAAGAAGACTGCGCTTTTAAAGGTCCGCATTTTTTTGCTATGTTTCGCTAAGGCCCCACGTGGTGTCACAACGCATCGCGGTTCTTCCCACAGCGCTTTGCACAGAAAGTTCACAGAGATTTCCTCTGCGGACTTTCTGCTTCAATTATATTTATAGGGAAATCGCTGGCGTTTACATAGATATAATTGACATGCTGCAATTTCCAAAACTGCGACGGTTTTGGAAATTACCACGTGTCTGCACCACATATTTTACCGCAAAGTGGGGATGGGATTCGGTAGAATCCCATCCCCACTTTGCTGTGACTGTAAAAAGCCACGTTTTTTTCAGCAGCGTTTCCGCTGCAGGCGAATTGCAGCGTTTACGCCACGTGGGGCCCCAGGCCTTCTAGTGACTTGTGCCTATTATGCCTTTTTTTCAAGGCTGTCTGGCAATGTGGGCATGGTTTACATGCCACATAAGTTTAAGCCTAATTTATTACTTGTGACTTTTTTAAAAATTTTTGCAAGCACACTCCACTTCTAATTTGGCTTAGAAAATGCGTCAAAAAAAAGTTTTAGCAAACTCTGTTGACTTCCACCTAAAGAATTGCAAAAACATTTATGAACCTGCATGAGACATTTTGATAAATTTGTCACAAAAAATACACTAATAAACAAAAAGCCATCAGAAAAAAGGCGCGTAATAAATCGGCCTCATTGTCTGATAAGTCCTCCTTCACACAATTTTACATGAATTTTTTCATTTATTTTTAAGTCCCATAGAAATGAAAAAGCCAAATGGAAAATACCATTGACATATTTGAAAAACACAGAATATTAATTTTTCATATAGATTTATAGGAAAAGAAAAAGGAAAAAAGCTGAGAAAAATACAGCAAAAAATCAATGAAAAACTACAGAAAAAAGCTATGTTTCCCCTGAATTTTTTTTTCACAGCATTTTTTTTTGCTGTGTTTCGTTACGTGGGGCCTTAGCCTTAGGCCTCCTGCACACAACCCCAGTGGATTTACAGTCCGCAAATACTGATCCACAATCCACACAACAACATGTCCACATTGCATCAGTATGTCATCTGCAATCACGGATCTTGTATGATTCCTTACACTGGTCTGTGCCACAAATGCAGCCAAAAATAGGACATGATTCATAATTTTTGGTCCTTGAATACAACACACAGCTGGAAAAATTGCAGTTGTATGTCTGGGCACATAGAAATGAATGGGACTGTACTTTTAAAAACTATGGTTGTGTGCATGAGGCCTTAGACAGGCCTTAGGCCTTTGTCTTTTAGACACTTTGATGAATTTCCCCCATTCTTTTACGGCACTTATAAAGGCTTGTAAATTTGAATTTCAGGTGTTTTTTTTACAAGCATTTTGGTGGTATTTTTATTTGCTAACATTTAAAACATGTGTTTTTTTTTCCTGATGGTTTTGAAGTCCTATGAAGTCAGTGGGAAAAAAAAAATGCTAAAAAATTCCCAAAGCTAGACCTGCATTTTCAAATCAATGTCACAAATCCAGAAACACCACAGACCAAACACTTTGCAAGCAGTGTGTTATATTCTACTTTAAAGAACCATCTGACTAAAAAAAAAAAAAAAAACAATATAAAATGCTGTGTGAAAATTGAGCTGTAGTCTTACCACGCATTTTACAGTCTGCCACAGTTTGCAGTCCTCTAGAACATAGATTACCATAGAACGTTATGGTTTGGTTTAGTTCAGTAGAACCAGAGGAGTTCCGGGTAATGTGGCCGTTACACATATGCTTCATCGTGGCTGTCTGAAGTCTGAGCCCGGCCTTAGACTCTGATCATATTCTACACTGTATCCTATGCTAAAACACATTTTAACAGTTTAATGAGGAAAACATGAGTTAATTTTACAGTAGAAGGAAGTCTGAAGAAGTGCTTTTATGGAACAGTATCTGTAAGACATAGATTTTAATAGTGAGCTTCCTGTGCTGAAACATTTCTGTTATACTGTATAATAAATTTAGGAATAATGTTACTTCTTAATAGGACCTATTGTATTTAGATTGGAGACCCCTCCATCTCATATCACATATTTATATGCTATTATGAACGATTGACCCTGTTGATTTTTTATTATTTGGCTTTATAAGACTACTTTCACACCGTCAGTATTTGGTCAGTTTATTGCATTAGTATTTGTCAGCAGAGAAGCAAATTGATTTGGCATGAATTGAGTTTCTTTGCTAAAAATTTTGGATTATAGGAATTCGAAAGTTTTAGAATTCGTCCTGTCCAAATTACTCATAATGGCGACCACCTTTTTTATAGATCAGAAGAAGACAGAGAAGAAGGATCATAATTTTAAATAACAATTTCATCATTTGGAAAAGCATAACAAACCAGAAAGTGCAAATTAAAAAATAGAAAAATGCAGAACAGTTTCCATAAACAGTAAAACTGGAGACTTTATTAACTTTATTGATCCATTTAAAAGAACGCCATGTACAGAAAATCATTGACGTGTTTCAGGCACAATGCCCTTAATACATAAACACTAATTTAATTTCCAGATATTTAGAAATACATCACTCAAAAAATATTTTTAAAAATTAAAAAATACTGATTGTAGCCAAGAGAGAAACATTCCCTACAGAGAAGGATAAAAAATGTAATTTTTAATTTAATAATCTTGAAAAGTATAAATCCGAAAGTACACTCTGTTTTTAAACAGTCATTTTATTATATATATTTTGTATATTATTATATATTCTTTACTAATTAATTGCTATTATATTGTAATCCCATAGTATATATGTATACTGCTAATTCTTTTGCTGACATTTTCACATGTGTCCTTGTTGATCTGAACAAGAATATTCACCTATGATCTAGTTACTTGATTCCTAATGGGTCCACAAAACATTGTTTTAGGTAGAATGAGTCAAAACAGTTGATAAGGGCCACGCTGAAGGAGACAGCTCTGGTGTTTTGGCCACATAATGTTCTTTAAAGTTAACCTTAAGTTAACCAGAAGTCATGTGTAAAAGTATGCTAATTCTCCTATGAGATGTTGGTTGTAAGAGGATGTTCTGATGGCTGGTTGACAGAATTTTGGCTTAAGAACCCCTCATTTGGGACATTTGCCAGACTTCTCTGCCCTATCAGAGGTCTCCGTAGTTATATCTCTTTGTTCTGTTTATTATCTTGTTTATTATCTATGTCTATAATACTCTTTTTGCTGTAACCTCACTTCTATATAAACTTTCATCTGACTTATCCACCTGAGAGACAGTTTATCTCTTGGTTTTGTGTAAAAGTTTCCACAACATCACCAGCTATCATCTGTTTACCCACAGGCAGTCCTAGGAGACCTCAGATTCCACCAAAATACTTATTGTCACTGCTTCTCTGCACAGCGTGTCATATATGTTAAAAACTCTGGCTTTTTAGCACTTAAATGGGACTACCTTTATTTAGCCCTGGGCAACCTTACATGACTGAGTTTCAGCTGTGCAACTAGGTCAGTGTGTTGGCTGGATTTACCAACCTGAACAGTATGCTGGGAAAAATAACCTAATTCTTAAAAGGCTGTACAGTAATAATGCATAGTAATTCCCAATATAGCTTAGAACAGCTGAAAACATTTTTTGGTACATTATTTTTTTAATAAAATGAAATAAATATTAAAAAAAACTATGCATATGTGACATTCCCATATTTATAACTATTATGCAGTAAAAGTATTACTATTTATATATCACTTAAGGTGATCATTAAAGTAAATGGCTAAATAGCTTTTATTATGTATTTCGTCTTTATAAAAATTAATTTAAATTAAAAGCTAATGTAGTATAATAATAGCTGCATAGTCTAAATAAAACTGTCACATAAAATCGAAATATTATAGTTAAAAAAATGTGAGGAGGTAAATATGAAAAATAAATTATGCAAATAAAGTCTATTTATTGCATAATAAAACTAATGAAAATGATGTAACTTTCCACTACATTTTCTGTGTTAACACCTCACAGATACAGTATCTGAATGCTGTCATTGCATGGCCCTTGGTCATATGTTATCAGCACGCGTGTATGACTCGCTAAAGGTTTACTTTTATTTGTTTCTTTTGCTTATATAGTGCCATCATATTCTGCAGCCCTTTATAGACATCATAGCTCACTGTCCCCAGAAGGGCTCACTATCATAATTCCCTATCAGTCTATAGAGCATGAGAGGAAACTAGAGTATCGGGAGGAAACCCGCACAAACATGTGAAGAACATGCAAATTCTAAGCCTGATCATCTGTGTCCCCATCACATGACCAGCATAGATTATTTTCCTCTTTAAGTAAAATATTATCCCAAGCAATAACAGCACCCAAAAGTCTTAAAAACCATAAAAAGAGTATTAGAAAATAATAATAATAATAATAATAATAATAAACATATACATGATATAACCAAGTAATTGTATTTTTTTTTCAAAAGCTATGTACTGTAATAGCTAAAAATAGCTGAATATGATATTTCTCACATACAGTGTACGTGGAAAGATTTAACCACAAGAAATCCGGTCCTACAAATTGTCACTGGTGAGTCTGATGATATAACTTCATGCCATTTAGGCTATAATATAATGTAATACCTTTGCAGCCCAAATGCACAGTCTGTGTACATTGTAAATCAATTTGCCCTTTAAAATGACCTTGATCCCCGGGGCTCTATTATGGTAAATTAAGGAACAGTCACATTTCCAAAGTAGGTGTGCATTGACCAGTACAGCATATCCTATTGCAATTTGTCCACAACTTCATCAAACGTGAAGGGATAACTTCCTGTAACATGTCAGTACTTAGCTTAAAAATTGCATATACCCAGAAAATCCCTATTACAGGCAAATGGCAAACCTCACTATTTATCTTATTACAAGCTAATGACAGAATATGCTTGTTATTTGTCCATAATGGTAGAATAAGTCCAGATGTCTGCCTGTATGAATTACTTTATTGATATATGCTATTTCCAAAATATGTGCACTCGAGCTTATTCCTGAGTGTATACTTCCTACTTTGTCTTATATGCAGGATGTCTGGAGAGGAAATTCTGTAATTACTAGAAAAACGGTGGTAGGTAATGTCTAGGTTACTTTAATATCCAGCAAGGAGGCTTTTCTTTCAAAGCATCTCATACCTGGAATTCTTCTCTATTTGCTACCCATGCGAGTAGTAAATTATTGTTATATTTTTAAAGTTTTTCAGGACCTAAGAATGTAGATCACATGTTGTATTCTTAGATGTGGTTACATTATTTACAGCTCACTGACAGGAATGCGGGAAAAGTCTCCCGAGAATTCTAAACACAAAAAGAAAAAGCCACTGTTCACATTGGTAGACTTCAGTTATGCAACACATTGTCTATAGACATTATTGTCAGGGTTGGATATACCATATGTGCAGAGGCCCTATAGGCCAGGCAGAGGGCACCTCTATCATTATAGTATGTCCTCCTTCCGTGTACTGGATTGTAAGGGTAAGTTCACCTGGCAGAATTTGTAAAAGCTGAAAAATTCTGCTGTGGGAATTCAGAAGCAGATTTTTTTCTGCATTACCAAATCCAATAATAATTTTAAACTTACTTTATTTTTCAGGTACAGCTTCTTCACGGCGATATTGCAGGAGTTGTCTGTTGTCCATGACACAAGGGGAGTTTTGTCACACCTCCCAGCCCAGATCTGTCATAGCTATATAGCCTCAGTAGTTATACAGAAATTCATCCATAGACTTTATTACAGTAGTATCACAGTCTATGGTACAAGCAATCTAAAGATTGTAGGTTCAAGCACTCAAGGGGAGCTAAAAAAGATTAAAAATTTTATTAAAACAATTCTAAACAGAAAATTAAAGGCACCGTTCACATTGGTAGACTTCAGTTATGCCACAGACTGTCCGTAGCAATTATTGTCAGGGTTGGATATACCATATGGGCAGCTGCCCTATAGACCACTATCTTTATAGAATTTTCCCCTTCTGTGTACTGGATTGTAAAGGTAAGTTCACACAGTAGAATTTGTAAAAGCTGAAGAATTCAAGAATTGAGAAGCAGAATTTTTCTGCTTTGCCAAATCTGCTGCAAAATATGGCACCAAATTTAAAAAATTTTGAAAATCAGCTAGAGGAAAAGATTAGCATCTGTCTCCTATTTTAAATCAATGGAGGCTGATTTCAGGTGGAATTTGAAGCTGATTTTCAGAAGGAATCCACCTGAAACAGCTCGTATTTCACGGATAGCACACTGACCCATTCTTTTTGATGGGCCCGTACAACATGACCGTGAATTTCACAGTTTCGTGTGCGGTCTTGGGCTGCAAAATATAAAACAGGTCCTATTTCTGTCCTATTTTGCGGCCCTTGCTTCCATGGCTCCTATTCATTTAATGAAAGGATCTGCGGAAGCACGGCTCGTGCACGAGTGGCACATGGGGGAAATCTGCAACCGGCCTTAATCCATAATTGCGGATCCACATTTGCGGATCAAAGTACTGACACCTGCATTTCTATGGGCCCAGACACACAGCCGTATTTTTTGTGGCCGTGACATATCCTAGGACTGTAAACTATAAAGCATGTCCTATTTTGGCTGCATTTGCGGCACAGACCAGTGTAGTGAATCACACAAGATCCATGATTGCGGATGACATACTGAAGCAATGTGGACGTGTTTTTTTACGGATTGGGGATCAGTATTTGTGGACAGTGAATCCACTATGGTCATGTTTAGCAATGATCATAAAGAAGTTTAGACAGATGATCATTTGTGTGATCATTCGTTCCTTCTTCTTATACATTTTACATTTTTAATACATGGGGATATGATACTGAAAAACTAGGCATTGGGGAAGGGGGGGATAAACTAAACTTTATCTGACAGAATTCTGTCTATAACTGCGCCAGAAGGAAAACTTAAGGATAATGTCTATATTAATAAAGAAATGCAACGCTCTCGCCAGTTCTTAAAATATATCCGAAAAAGGGGCGTGGTTAAAACTGTCTAAGAATACACCATTTAAACTGATAAGCAAATGTGATTTTTAGATGCAAAATCACACTGCAAAATAGAACTCCTTCTAAACTGGCATAGCACATGCTATTATTTAAGTGCACCAGATTTTCTATTGTCACACGACACAATGGAAAATCTGGCACAGTTTTCAATATTGTTATTGTATTTGAAACTTTCTAAAACCTAGGCAGTTTTAATTTATTCCCTTTAATATGTGAGCCACTGGGTCCATCAGCTTCTTTAGCCCTGCCCTGCAAAAGCAGAAGTATAATTGTTCATTTCCATGTAATTAAATTCCACAAAACACAATGGAGGAGATCTAACAAGACCAGTGTTTACACCGGTATCCCCTTCATATCCTATGCACTGCCAGACAATGAGCATCATCAAAAGTCGTAAACCAGCAGTTTGCAAATTTTTAAGGCTGAGGCCCCACATTGTGGAAATGCAGCTTTTTTGTTGCAGATTTTGCTGCATTTTTTTGACCCAAAGCCAAGAATGGCTACAAAAGTAACGACAAATATATAGGAAGTTCTTATACTCCCCCCTTCTGATCAATCCACTTCTGGCTTTGACTCAAAGAACCACAGGAAAATCTGCAAGAAAAAAAGCTGCGTTTCTGCAACATGGGGCCAAGAAGAAAATTGGTGTGTGGGGGTTGATAAAACCAAAGTATACCACACAAAATACATAAAACTTATCAAATGAATTCTGTGATCAGGGTACACGCAAAAAGGATATAAGCAAAAGCCTTTATTAATCCCTTTCCACCACAGCCCATTTTAATTCTTTGCTCATCACCTTCCAAAATCCATGACTTTATTTATTTATTTTTCCTTTCATATGAGGGCTTAATTTTTGTGGAACAAATTAAATTTCATAATGGTACTATTTAATATTCTGTACGATGAACTAGGAAAAAATACAGAATGGGGAGGAGTTAGAAAAAAACTACAATTGTGCCATTGCAAATGACACATTACCTATATTCTGTGGGTCATTGGGATCACGGTAATACCAAATGTAATCAGTTTTTGTTATGTTTCAATATATAAAAATGTAAAACTTTGAAAAATACAGAAATTTCTTTGAGTCACCATATTCTGATACCTTTAACTTTTTTATATTTCTATGTACATAGCTGTGTAAAGTGTCTCTTTTTATGGGGAAATTCACAGTTTTTACTGAGACCATTTTGGGGAATAAGTTATTGATCCTATTTTATTAAATTTTTGGGGGGAGGCGAAAAACAACTATTCAAAATTTAGATTTTTTTTTTAGTATTCACCAACCATATGAAACAAATATATCTATATTTTTATAGTTTGGGCATTTTTGGACACGGGTTACCTAATGTGTTCCTGTTTGTCTTTGTTTACTTATTTTTTTATGATCTAGGGAAAGGGTGGTGATTTTGATTTTTTTTAGATTATTAACATTTTTTTTTGCTTTTATGTTAGGTTCAAAACCCTATGGGGTCTGATCTCCAATACAATATAATGCTAAACCACTGTATTACAGTATATTGTAAGATCTCTTCCCTTCTATTACATGCTGCATTTGGAAGCTTGTAATAGAGCAATATCAATGATAGACCTGAGAGCCTCCTTCAGTGGGCTTTCTTCTGTCATGGTAACTGATAGTTGCCCTCCATATGAAGCTCCAAATGAAGCAATCTGAATCAAAATGATGGTTCCCATTTGCTGCTACTCTTTAGATGCCTTGGTTTCAATTGAATGAGATATTGTAAGGGAATTGCTAGAGGAGCAATTCCCCAGTAGCTGCTGGTGAACAACAAGACAGTGAGCCCTAAGCTAAACCCCCCTGTCCCTGCCTACTTGCCTGAACTGTCCTAGGCAACAGACAACAACTGGGCGGCATTCCCTTCTTGAGATATAAGTGATAACACAGAACACAGACAAGACAAACATCAACAAAAGGGAGTTAGCCAAGGGGTCGGTAACAGTCAAGCAATGCAGTACAGAATCGAAATATGTAAAGTCAAAGGTAAAGCCAGAGGTCAGGAATATGAATACAGGTAACAAAACAGCAAGAGTAAATATCCAGTATGCACAAGGCAATAGCAAGCACCAATGTCAATGTAAACAAACAATAAATAGGAAGGAAGAACCCGCCCCAGACTTGATAGAAAGATAGGCTGTCAATCACACAGGTAAGGCTAAGATTAACAATTTGAGGAGCAGAGGGAAACAAAGGTGTAGGAGATGGGTGTGGTGGAAAATCAATTATAGAGAAGAGGTAATAGAGCAGTGTTCAGATGGAGCAACAAGAACCCTAAGCAAGGAGTCAAAACTGAACATGCCTCTTGCACCTCAGCGTACGAGCAGATGGTGCAGAAGTTCGAATGGGTGCGGACATAACATGTATCTACAGAATTAAATACCTGCGTTCACGTCATCGGGTCATCTAAATGGGCATCATGTTTAAAGTACTCACATTCAGTGTAAATATCATAAAAATATATTTCAATAAATTCTGCCATCAAAGTAAGAAATAATACATTAAAATGCAAAACAAAACACCCAAACTAGGATTTACAATGTTAGTACCAATTTAAACCAATGTGGCACAAAGAGGTACCTTGGGGAAATGAGAGCACTCCTTTACTATTTCCCTTAGCTCACTATTATTGGTGGATTACAATAAACCAGTGATATGATATGTCAATACCAGGATAATGGAGGGTATCTACAATGATTCATATTTGTATGCTCTCCATGGTCATTATACAATCACGGAAATACTTCCCCACTTTGTAATATATAGATAGGTTAATTGTCTTCTTATGCAATGTACTTTTTTGTTTGTGTGTGCCTAATATTTCAGGGACAACGTATGGTATGTTCATTCTCTGAACACTCCTGCAGATATGACTCCATATAAATTAAGGAGAAATACAAATAAAATAAAATTTGTCAAAATATGTAATAATAGTGTTAGTTAAATGACTTTGCAGTCAGTAATATTTAAAGATCTAGGGTATCATCTCAGCCAAGCTTAAGATCAAGTCCATTCACATGACATGTATTCCCCACAGCTAGTTGACTTTACACTGTGTTAAAATACAAGTAGTACAAGAATGTTAGATATTAATACACTTAAAAACGTAGTCCCACCCCAAATTTTTTATATTTGGGCGCAACAGACAAGTACATATATACAATATTCTAAGGTTAACAAAGGATGGTGAAGGAGGGAACAGCTCCATTACCGTTTACTACTATGTTAGGTCAATAAAGTGACTTCTTGCCTATCTCTATAGACATTGAAAATGGCCATTTATAATGTTCATCAGTTTTTCATTACTCTGGTTAGAAATTTAGCGGCTCATCCTGCAGTGATCCCTATGATGACAATGGCAGCTGAATTTAATAATTGTATATCCTCCATACAAACATCATTCACTTGTAGGGGAGCTTCAGGATTATCAATAATGTAACCCAAATAACACAATACAATGAGGAGACTTTTTAAAGGGAACCTGTTAAAATGAAAATGCTGTGGACAGCAGGGGAGCTGAATAGATTGAAAATAGCTGAAAATATCTCTCTGCCTGTTAAATCCCCCCCCCTGCTACGCCCTATCTGTCTGTCTGCTATCAATGTAATGCCTCTCACCTTGGATATTCCTGTCATGTTGTTTTGTTTTGTATCTGCTTATCTTTGCTGCTGTAACACACTGAATTTCCCCATTGTGGGACTATTAAGGACTATTATTATTATTATTATGATTGATCAATAGTTCTATGGTAAAAGATTTACTCAAACTTTTATCTATCTGTTTTGTATTTATCATATTAATACCTGCTTTTTTTGGGCTTAGGAGTCCAGTATGCGGTCCTACTCAGTGACTGACAGCCTTTTTTAAATAAATGCACAAAAAAGATAACTGTCAATTATTATCTGTTATCACGCACATTTATCCCAGTCCCTAACATAAGGAGGCATTATGGGAAAAGGAGCTGGGAAGCTCATGCGCCCTCTGTTGGATGTAACAGATCCTCAATTTGCTTTTGACTCACTGAGTCTTGAGACAGCAAATGGGATTTTAGCCAAGCCAATTTCACTTATCTGCATACAGCGCCGTTTCGGGATTTTTGTCCCAGTGCAGAGCAAAGTGAACTGGCTGGCTTTGTGGGAGGCAATGAGTGGCTTAGGGACAGGGACATCTCTCCTTGAGGAGAGCACCAGTGAAGGTGTGTAGAGTAGCGGGTAAAAGGCAATTCAAAACTCTACACACCTTCACTGGTGCTCTCCTCAAGGAGAGATGTTCCCATCCCTAACATAAGGAGAACATGCAATCTCCATTCAGACAATAACTCCAGTGGTGCATGGAAACATTGCTAGCCACTGAGCCACCATGCTCCCCCAAGTTCAGGGGTAGCATTTTTAGGGGAAATTGGCCCTATTTACTTACACACCCCTCTGCCATATTAATGTATGGGATATATTCTATGTCTGTGGACAACATAAAAGCCACGGTCATTATATGATAGAATGAGAGCATGTCTAGAACAGCGCTATTTATATATTCCCGGAGAACCCCTTTAATTCATATGTTCCTATTCTTAAAACACCAAGATGACATCAGATGAAAACTCGGTCATGGTTTAGTTATTAGCCTTAATTAAAATGTCAAAAATTACAGTCCACATCATTTTTTGAGAATATACCGCCACGTTCTATATTTAGCCGCTTTATGCTCCATGCAGTTTTCTCTGGTAAAATAAGAATGGATTATGAGGTGTGATTGTGAACAGGAGCCTTAAAACCACAAGAAAAACTAACAATCGCCGGGTACTTTCATCATATACTTTCCACTCAACAAAACATACACTTTGGTTTCCCTTAAATAACTCGATGCTAATCCATCTATTTGCTCAGTGAAAGTTACTACTCCGCTAACACTTTGACTTGTTGACTTTATAGAGCGCGGTTTAAGCACTGAAAACAAAACACAGAAGACTGGTCTTATTATGTGGGGAATAGTGTATGACTTGTCCTGGACGTCCTGTTCACCACCATTCCTTAGTCCTCAGTCTTTTTGGCATGGCTTGGGAATTGGCTGCCTTAAGAAATATGGAATGAAGTCGGGTTAGACTTGATTTATGACCATACAGTCACTTGTAAAAATGCTTAAACCAAATACAAAGTTCTAAGCAAAAAATAACTTTTTGGATGGATTGTAATTAACATTTTTTAGAATATTTTGGTTTACAAAAAGTTGCACCCATGAGAAGTGTACACACGAATGAAGGCCGTGTGAATACATGTTGGGTCCAATGTTCACTTCTTCAATTTATACTTAAGGGAACAACAAAAAAATATATTTTAGTGTACTGTATAGTATATACACAAAACATTGACCATACAATAGAAATAATGTCCACCAAGTCTTTCTGTGCCTCCTTAGAAGACTGAGCAGCCTGATGTTCTACTTACAGACCTTGGTGTAAAAAGTCCATCAGTTAATATTACAGTACCAAGGCACACCAAATTATTCTGGTGTACAGAAAGGAACTTATTCCATCTCAACAACACATACCTTCTGGCACTCAAAATTAGTGAAAATTCTTAGTTTACTGATATACTGCAATCCAGTAGGTTTGAGACCAGCCTGGAGCTTACTCAGACATCTGCATCGCTCAGGAGAAATAGGCCAGGTAAGATATAAGAAGTACAAGAGAAGATCTGTATTTTTCATGGCTATCACTCTGATCCATGTATTATCAGGGTATGTGTATGTGGCCGGGATCTGGGGGGAAAACTCGGAACAGGACCTAATCCTGTCTGTTTGCAAATTAATGTTGAATTAAAGGGTCTGGGGAGGCACAGGTGGCACACAAATATCATCCATGTGCCATCCCTTCTATTTAACCATGGACCCGGTACATGCACATAATCATAGTCTTATTCTGGGTGCCTGAAGTTATGTGTTATTGGTGCAAAAAGGCAGGAGGTCACTCATAGAGAATTTACTCCACCATTGTCAGCCCCTTGGTTCAACCTCTTAGAAGAGGTTTTTGGTTTCAGAGTAGCTAATATGAGTAATCTCACAGGGCATACATTTTAGCAAGATTTGCCCATTAATGATGTCAAAAAGACCATACTACATCACAAAGGAACTAAGTGAAGAATGAGTACAAAAGTTGATGTGATGTCTCTATGTAATGTCAGTGAAGCAGTAAACTATGCTAGCAGAAGTAATATGGTTCATGATGGTAAGAATATTTAAAATATTTTTTTCCTATAGTGAGCACAGTAAGGCTAAGGCCCCATGTTGTGGTAACAGTGCATTTTGTTAAGCCAAATCTAGTAATAGCTACAGTGGAATGGAGATTATCTAGGACCCAAAGTATACTTCTGCCTTCTGCTCAATCCATTCCTAGCTTAGGCTCAAAAAACTCAGCAAAATCTGCAACAAAAAAGAAGCTTTTCCACAAAATGTGGTCCTAGCCTAAAGATGTTTTTTTTTTAAATTCACCCAGATATCTAAAAACTCATTTAAAGGAGCTGTCCAAGTGTATGTAATGGCATAAATACAGAAAATAACCATTATTCACCTGTTAAATCCCCTGCTGCTCCAGTGCTGTCGCTCTGGTGGTCTATAACATTAACATTATGTCTGCCAATCACTATATGTAGAGGTAGAACTTGCATGACTACATATGACCGTTGAGGAAAATGAATCTATAGTGGTCATGTGAATGATGTATTGTATGGACATCATCACTGCAGAGTGGCAGCACTGGAGTGGCAGAGGATTTAAGAAGTAAGTCAGGGGTGTACATAAGGTGGAGATTACACGTTTCCAAAAGCTTCCTTGCAGTCCTCCTGCCCCTCTCTTTCTACACTTGGGTCATCATCATCATTTTCTCAGCCATAGGAGAGTGGTGGTGGAAATCAGGAAGGTCCTCTGTAGGAGAGTGGTGGTGGAAATCAGGAAGGTCCTCTGTAGGAGAGTGGTGGTGGAAATCAGGAAGGTCCTCTGTAGGAGAGTGGTGGTGGAAATCAGTGAGGTCCTCTGTAGGAGAGTGGTGGCGGAAATCAGGAAGGTCCTCTGTAGGAGAGTGGTGGTGGAAATCAGGAAGGTCCTCTGTAGGAGAGTGGTGGTGGAAATCAGGAAGGTCCTCTGTAGGAGAGTGGTGGTGGAAATCAGGAAGGTCCTCTGCTGTGTTGGGGATGGATCTTCATGGTGCGGTGTAACCTGGTCCTTATGAGTTTGCAGTGCCAGCGCCAGTGCCCTGGGAACTCACGACATCTGCCATTGGGAAAGGGACTTCCCTTCTAGAAAGTCCTGGGTACACCCCTGAGGTAAGTGATTGTTATCTTTTTATTTCATAGCATTTCATGCTTTCATGCAACTTTATTAAAATCCTTGACAATTTCATGAAGCTAACTATGCACATTAGATTATTGCCTCCCTAGTGGGGCAGCCACATTGCCCTATTACATCTGCTGAGACTGGCATTGCGAGTCTTTTTATTTTCACTGTAATTTTTATTAAGTTCTTATTTTTATTGAGACAAAAAATGGCAGCAAATAAAAGAAAATACAAAGACAAATCATCAATAATACAATAGAAATCTATAGAACTCCGCACACCATAAAGTACAATTCATTACAGTACCATGACTTCTAATCCAGGACCAACACATATAGCGCTACATGTAATACAGTAGGATGGTATGCGGAGTCTTAATCCCTTGTTTCTCAGGTGATAAGTGGAACTCGAGATGTCTGGCAGCCACTTATCCCCCCCTCTGAAGTACATTTATATTCAGCATGTTTTTAGTGTCCAAACCTGCACTTTAAAAAGTGAAGAAAGGTTACATATTACAAACATACTGAATTAAAAAAAATATAGAAAAAACTAGGAAAATTAGGAAATTATGTAGTTGATGAAACTATTCTATGCTCAGTATAAAAATATCCGGTTGTTTATAACCCTTAAACTTATGGCCGGTAGTGCTGGCAATACAAACTTTTTGATAATGCGCATGAAAGGGTTAACCATCTTCTTTGCATCTCCTTTTGGTGTCTTGCAAGGTGATAAAGCAGTTTGGGAGCATGGAAGTAAAGGGATAAGGGGGAGGGCAGCATTCCCTGCTAGTGAGAAGGCCTGGTCCGCTTCAGTCAGGACACACTCTGCAGCTGCCTCTGTCACTCACTGTCTCTGCAGGGAACTGTGTTTGCCCTCTATATCTTCATGACAGGTTTCTCCCATGTAACTAGCAAAAATAACACCGGCTTCCTCCTAAGACAACCATTTGTTAGTGAGGTGCAGGGCTTATCCACAAAGGAGCATTAAAGTCAACATCAAGAATGTTTTCTGTTTCCCTCTTCTCATCCTTTTATTGCCGGTGTCATCTTGTATTAACCCTTTCTATACTGGGTCCAGTTACCTCTGCGGTGATCATTTACTTGATGGGTAAGGGTAATATGTATAGCAAATATACTAGTCATTGTGGCCGATTTATCATTAGGGGATTTTTTTATGCAAATTTTCAGACTTTTTTTTTTGCTATTTTTTTTAAACAAATTTATAAAAATGTCTCATGCCAGTTCATAACTTTCTAGGGTGCCAGAGTTCACTAAGGGAGCGTTCACACTATCTTTGGATGTCCTGATAGGGTCATTAACATCAGTTAGTGTCTATTAACCACTTCAGTACTGGGCTAATTTCTGGTCCAGGACCAGACACATTTTCGGGTTTTTTTGTATGTGCGGTTTTGAGGGCTGTAACATTTTTATCATATGTGTTATTCAACTAATTTCTGCGTCTTTTTTCGGTGACACATAGGGCTTTATTTTTATGTTGTTTTTATTTTCGCATGTGTTTTAATTTTTTTTTTTTATATCCGGGAAAATATAAACATTAGAGGAGGGAAAACGTATCTGTTTTTCACTTTTAATTTTTTTTTTGTATAATAACACAAAGTGCTACTAAAAAACCTTATAAGATAGTACCGTTACGGTAATTTTTATTTTTTATGGTGTCGTCAGGGGTGGGGCTATAACCTTTATTAAGGGTGTTTTATTGGCGTATTATTTTATTTATTTTTAAAATTATTTTATTTACATTTTTTTTTTTACTTTTCTATTTTTTTTTTTTTTTTTTTTACATTGTGTCCCCATAAGGTCATAATAGACCTTTGGGGACATCTGATCACTTTTTTTTTTGTTGGGGAGGCTGATTTCCCTTGTAACTGGGGCTGGTACATTTAGGCCCAGTTGCAGGAGGAATACAGCCTCCTGCCTGTTACTATAGAGCTGATCTGTCCTGTAGGACCCAGCAGCTCTTGCAGATGCTGCACCTGGCGGATCACATGACCGCCCGCTGGGTTAGAGGGCGGCCGCAAGATGGCGGCTCCCATAGCGCTGTATGCACAGCGATCGGGAAGGCAGGGAAGGTAATAAACATTCCCTGTCTCCTCTCTGGGAACTCCGGCTGAAGTTACAGCCGGCTCCCAGTTTCAGTAGCTGCACGATTTCGTACAGCTACTGAGTTCTGCTTGGACATACCTGTACGTCCTTGCAGAACTAGACAACCACCCCTTGGACTTATATAGTCTATGGGCGGTATGGAAGTGGTTAATGTCCGTTTTTATACCGCCTGTTTTTTTTTTTTTGTTTTTTTTTGTTCTGCTTTCTGACCATGCACAGGAAAAACGGACAGTAATAACGGACAGTATAACGGACGACTGTCCATTACCTTCCACACCCATAGACATTAATGTTAAAAAATAACACACTTAACACCCGTCATAAGTCCGTTTTTTTGAACTGACCCAAAAGTCCTGCACCCTGCGTTATTATTTCCACTAAAATAATGGACCTGTGACAGATTTGATGAAAACGGACACTAACAGACTGATCAATTCCCATTGAAATCAATGGGATTTTTAACAGATTTTTGAGGGATCTGTTAGTGTCTGTTGTTATCATTTTCTGATGGATGCTAACAACAGACACTAGTAGTGTGAACACCCTCTAAGGATCTTTGGTGCATTTTTAACATCAAGTTAGTGAAGTGAAACTTGCTTCGGGAAACATTTTTAAATTTTTTTTAAAAATTGCACATTACACATCAATGTTGAAAAAGGTGCATCAGGTAAAAATTTATAGAAAAATAGCACATACTGCATTAAAAATTAGGTGCAAACCAAAAAAAAAAGACGCAAAATAGTGAAATGTGCACCACAATTCTGGCGCATAAACAATAATAAATTGTTCTATTGTTACAAATGTGTCAATCTTGGGGAACAAGGCTGGGGGTGCATGGAGGAGTTTAGGTTTACATACAGTCATATGAAAAAGTTTGGGCACCCCTATTAATCTTAATCATTTTTAGTTCTAAATATTTGAGTGTTTGCAACAGCCATTTCAATTTGATATATCTAATAACTGATGGACACAGTAATATTTCAGGATTGAAATGAGGTTTATTGTACTAACAGAAAATGTGCAATATGCATTAAACCAAAATTTGACCGGTGCAAAAATTTGGGTACCCTTATCATTTTATTGATTTGAATACTCCTAACTACTTTTTACTGACTTACTGAAGCACAAAATTGGTTTTGTAACCTCACTGAGCTTTGAACTTCATAGCCAGGTGTATCCAATCATGAGAAAAGGTATTTAAGGTGGCCAATTGCAAGTTGTTCTCCTATTTGAATCTCCTCTGAAGAGTGGCATCATGGGCTCCTCAAAACAACTCTCAAATGATCTGAAAACAAAGATTGTTCAACATAGTTGTTCAGGGGAAGGATACAAAAAGTTGTCTCAGAGATTTAACCTGTCAGTTTCCACTGTGAGGAACATAGTAAGGAAATGGAAGACCACAGGGACAGTTCTTGTTAAGCCCAGAAGTGGCAGGCCAAGAAAAATATCAGAAAGGCAGAGAAGGAGAATGGTGAGAACAGTCAAGGACAATCCACAGACCACCTCCAAAGAGCTGCAGCATCATCTTGCTGCAGATGGTGTCACTGTGCATCGGTCAACAATACAGCACACTTTGCACAAGGAGAAGCTGTATGGGAGAGTGATGCGAAAGAAGCCGTTTCTGAAAGCACGCCACAAACAGAGTCGCCTGAGGTATGCAAAAGCACATTTGGACAAGCCAGCTTCATTTTGGAAGAAGGTCCTGTGGACTGATGAAACAAAGATTGAGTTGTTTGGTCATACAAAAAGGCGTTATGCATGGCGTCAAAAAAACACAGCATTCCAAGAAAAACACTTGCTACCCACTGTAAAATTTGGTGGAGGTTCCATCATGCTTTGGGGCTGTGTGGCCAATGCCGGCACCGGGAATCTTGTTAAAGTTGAGGGTCGCATGGATTCAACTCAGTATCAGCAGATTCTTGAGAATAATGTACAAGAATCAGTGACGAATTTGAAGTTACGCCGGGGATGGATATTTCAGCAAGACAATGATCCAAAACACAGCTCCAAATCTACTCAGGCATTCATGCAGAGGAACAATTACAATGTTCTGGAATGGCCATCCCAGTCCCCAGACCTGAATATCATTGAACATCTGTGGGATAATTTGAAGCAGGCTGTCCATGCTCGGCGACCATCAAACTTAACTGAACTGGAATTGTTTTGTAAAGAGGAATGGTCAAAAATACCTTCATCCAGGATCCAGGAACTGATTAAAAGCTACAGGAAGCGACTAGAGGCTGTTATTTTTGCAAAAGGAGGATCTACTAAATATGAATGTCACTTTTCTGTTGAGGTGCCCATACTTTTGCACCGGTCAAATTTTGGTTTAATGCATATTGCACATTTTCTGTTAGTACAATAAACCTCATTTCAATCCTGAAATAGTACTGTGTCCATCAGTTATTAGATATATCAAATTGAAATGGCTGTTGCAAACACCCAAATATTTAGAACTAAAAATGATTAAGATTAATAGGGGTGCCCAAACTTTTTCATATGACTGTATGTCTTGTCCAGATTGTTGGAATAGTACATAGACCCCTATGGAGGCAGGCTATGTCATAGATAAGATATACTAGATAAAGTTTCTATAAAAGTAAGCAGATGAGGACAAGACACCAAAATGGGGAAGAAATGTGGTCTGAATTATTCTGACTATGGCATTATTATCAGTGGTAGAAAGGGTGAATTTACTAATTTCGTGGGAGATTTTAGGACTGACTTTTCCCAATTTTGTAGGCATATATGCCACAGGAGAGTGGCTGGACTGATTCAAGCTAATGAGAAGATGACAATAACTAAAATAACTTGATGTAACAAGGTGGTTGTATGTAGAAAAAGGAACCTTGAAATGGATAGGCCATCACAGCAGAAGAACGTTCCCTGATACTGCAGGTATAGTGGGCGCCAGCTCACAAAAAACAGGGAAGTCATCGGATTAATTTTGTTTTCTACTACACCATAAAGTGATACTGATAGAACGTACTGTAACCTAAAGTTTCTAGACTCCTATGTAAAATTTGTAGGTTTTTATAAATTGATATACAATTTATAGTAATGGTATCCTCTTATATGACGTAGGATGGAACTAGGTCCCTGAAAATGCACACACTGACATCACTGCAGAGGAATAATTCTTAGATTAATAAACTGGATAATTCACACAAAGCTATCCCCAATGATAATAAACAAAGTGCTGTCCCAATATAGGGCTACTCAATAGAAAGTTACAATAATACAGATAATAACTAACAGGTAATTATCATAGTAAAGTAAGAGACACAGAAATAACAGTCAAAGTGATGTCACAGTGCTAAAATAATGCACAAAATTATTTCACAAAACATGAGTTGTAAGAACACTGAAAACACTATGATGTTGTAGGAAAGATTCATTACACATAGTCACGGTATGGGAACAGAACACACAAAAATGTCACTGTGGGGTCCTGGGGATAATAAACACAGTGATGTCACAGGTAATAACTAAGGATCACAATAATGGCATGGTACAGAGACATAAAATGCATCAAAATAGTACAAGGCTAAAGAGCACAGTACAGAGAATTCACGCTACAAGGATAATGAATACAGTAATGTTAGATTACAGTGATAATAAACAATGATGTCAGTAGAGGGATAAAAAATACAATGATGTCACAGTACAAGGACAATTAATACAGTGATTAAACACAGTGATGTCACAGTACAGGGATAATAAACACAGTGATGTCACAGTACAGGGAAAATAAACACTGATGTGACAGTAGTGCCACCAGAACCACCTGAAGATTAACGCGGGGAAGACCAAGGAGATGGTGGTGGACTTCCGTAAAGGCAGATGCCCTCCAAAACCAGTGGACATCCTGGGGACGGGCATCGAGATTGTGAACACCTATAAGTACCTGGGTCTGCTCCTTAATAATAAGCTGGACTGGGCAGATCATATGGAGGTCCTGTACAGGAAGGGCCACAGCAGGCTCTACCTGCTTAGGAAGCTGAGAGCCTTTGGAATCCGGGGGGCACTTCTTAGAACTTTCTTCAACTCGGTAGTGGCATCAGCCATCTTCTTTGGAGTGGCCTGCTGGGGGAGCAGTATATCAACCAGGGACAGAAATAAACTTTACAAGCTGATTAGAAGGGCCAGCTCTGTCCTGGGGAGCCCACTGGACCCAGTGCAGGTGGTGGGTGACAGAAGGATACTGTCCGTGGTGAGCTCCATGCGGGAGAATAACTCCCATCCCATGCATGAGACTGTGATTGCTCTGGGCAGTACTGTCAGTGACCGACTGCTCCACCCTAGGTGTGAGAAGGAGCGCTATCGGAAGTCTTTCCTCCCCACCGCGGTTAGGCTGTACAACCAACACCGACCTAAGCGGAGATCATTACATACAGAGAACTGAAATATCTCTCTGCCTGTTAAATCCCCCCCCCCCCCCCCCTGCTACGTCCTGTCTGTCTGTCTGCTATTAATGTAATGCCTCTCACCTTGGAACATTCCTGTACATGTTGTATTTGTATTTGTATCTGCTTATCTTATCTTTGCTGCTGTAACACACTGAATTTCTCCACTGTGGGACTATTAAAGGACTATTATTATTATTATTAATACAGTGATGTCATAGTACAGGGAAAAAAAAACCAACTAAATATTATGGGAATATTAAACAGTGATGTCACAGTACAGGAATAAAAACTACATGTAGTGTACATGTAATCAGAGGCATAGAAATCATGAGGCACCATAGCCACGCTCAGAGCTTCTGCCATTTCTATAAATCATGCCACTTTACAGAAAAGTGGGCACGGTGTGGATAGGTTAGTTAGTGCTTGGCTTGGAGGCGGTAGACCTTCTAGGGTCTGACAAGTTTACAATAATTTCTTTGAGTTTCTGGTGCACACAAGAGATTCCCTACTTTATTAAAAGGCATGTGTCTTAATGATTAATTAAAGAACATTTTACTCTGGAAATCAAGACTTGTGAATGTAGGAGCCAAGCACAGCTGTGACCTCTTTACCCCATATAATTATGGCCCTACTTCATGAATACATTCTACCATTGTGTATACAACATACTGTAGGCTGTCACTGTACAATTTGTAACAATCTCAATTTCTTTAACCATATTCTACCCATATTTTATTGGCTACTTCCAGCAGGATAAAACACAAATCCAGAGGCGTAACTTAAAGCTCCTTGGCCCCAATGCAAAATTTGTAAAAGAGTCCCCACTTACCATGTGCTATCCATTATACTGGTGTATAATGGTATAGAGATTGCTACCTCTGCTCCCCTGTAGCTATGCCTCTGCACAAAGCATTCATCTTTTTCAAGCTGGTTCCATAAACATGGCAAATTGGCAATGATCCACAAAAATGATCTGCCTTGTAGGGTGAGCAAAGATTTACCCCTTTGAGTGAAGTTTGAACTGCCTCTCTCTGGATCAACCAACTAAGGTTGTACGTTGTGGGCTCCAATAACCTTTAGGCTAAGGCCCCATGCAGTGGAAATGCATTGTGTTTTTTTTAGCAGCGTTTTTCATTGCTTTTTTGCAGAGTTTTCCTCTGCCCTTATTATACCTATACAGAAAATGCCAGCGTTTCCGTAGGTATAATTGACAAGCTGCAAGTGTTTTGGAAAACGCAGCTTTTCAGCTGCAGATTTTTTTATACAATGAGTGGATGTGATTAGCCAGAATCCCATTCACTTTGCAGGTAGTGTAAAATGCAGCGTTTTCACAACGTGCGGCCCCAGCCTTAAAGTTACTGAATCTAACCTAGCAGAGTATTTTTGGAATGTCAGGGACAGTGAGATACCTAATAGGGGTGGCTATGTCTAACATAATACAACATATTAAAGTGTTTTTCAGAATTTTAATATTGATGACCTATCTTTAGGGTAGGTCATCAGTATCAGATACCTTTCTACCCCACCTATCTCAAATCGCAACAGCCCAAATTTACTAATGTGGTCGCGACTAGATTCTGGCATAAATGTGGCACATCTTGGTGCATCTAGTTTGAGATAAAATTTTCTGACTTCATAGAGATATGGGTGTGGCTGACAAGCAAGGGTGTGTGGCTTAAATGTGCCAAGACATGTCAAAAGTGCACCAAAATTGTGTCGTAAAATTCTGGCGCAAAGTAAGCCAACTTAATAGTGGTATAAACTTAGACTAGACAGTCTAAATAAACGCCAGGTTTAACATCCAACGTCTACTGTGATAAATCTGGCACATTTACAGACAGCCACTCTGAGTTTATACTGTTTATTAGTAAATTGTGGCGACAATGTATGGAACCAGAAGTACACAGCTCCACATACTGTACAGTGGCCAGACTGGACTACTGCAGCTCAGTGCCCATTGAAGTAACTGAGTGCTGAGCTTCAGCAATATACAAAGTCTACACAGTCTACAAAGATGTCTGCTTACAACACTGTGCACTGTTTTTTCGTGAATGCGAAGGCTGCCGATATCACCTGATCGGCAAGGATCCTGGGTCTCAGATTGAGGAAGTCCAGGGTAAAAAAAAAAAGTTCAGCATTTTTCCAGAAACACTATATTTTTTGTCTATGGGCTGTGTCTAGCCATAACACAAGAGAGGTCCTGTTTCTGGAAATACAGCAGACCATCTTGAATCCCGGAAATGATATTTCACTATGGAAGAGTTTTGCCAGTATATTTCCTAACACTGAAACTATTCCTTGGTACTCTCTCAAATTTCTTTGGTAGCTTTGCTCTCACTGCTTGCATTAATAGTCGGCATAAAGTTTTGGGTTATAACCCGTTTTTCTCTGAAGTCCAGATTTACACCTCAGAGATTTCTGTATAGAAGGCCTTTGCATTCATGCATGTAATAAATCCTCATTTAAGAGAGCTAGTTAATTTTATGTAAGAGCTCTTAGCGTCATTTGTACGTGGGGTCCCCTGTTACATATCATCCCCTCGTCCTTCACAACTCTGCAGGTGTTTTCATAATTACCGCTATAAACAGTCTACCTCCTGCTACAGTCATACAGTGTGCGCAGTAAAGGAGACCATGCATTATATGAGCCAGAAATCCTCAAAACAGACTTGTAAAAGGCTATACTAATACATTAGGATGTCTTTAGTTGTCTCAACATAGACACTCAATATCTTATGAGTTGCCACCAGAGTCCATTCAGTGGAGGTCCAACCAAAGTGATTACTAAAACAAAGTGGTAGCGATGCTAGGAAAGTGTTGTGCCATTTTGTCTACGATTAACTCTGGAGGATGCAAGATTGACCGACCATTGAAAATATGTGGCCACCTGGAAAAGGCAAAGCAGACCCAACTAGAGACAAAGTGGTGCACTGCTTTCTTAACTTCACTACTACTTCATTCTAGTGATAGGAGTCACAGTAGTCAAACGTTAACCATATCGGTGCCATATTGAAGGCATATTTAACCAGTGTCTATGCTGAGAAAAATCCTTTAAAGAGGTCACCCCATGACCATCTCCAATCCACAAGATTGAGATAAGTGTCTGATCCCAATTCTGGGATTCTCACTGATCATGAGAATGAGGTCCTGTATTCCCTTGTCTGAATGGAGCGTATTTTACGTATGTCCACCATGCAACTCTATGGAACAATCATCAGTAATTAATCTTTGTTCGTAATAGTTGAGATGAAGCCACTTATTTGGATATATGACTCTGTACTCTGCAATATTGTGTTTCCTAATTTTCTATTGTGTCTTCTATCTTCTCTCCTGCTGCATTCTATAATGTAAAAAAGTCCAATAAAAAAAGTGAATAAAAGACAAACAAAAACCCATAAAATGATAAAACAGTTTTAGTAAATAAAAGTTATTAATTGTATGATAATATATGTTACACAATTTTCCTAAATACTTTCTGTCTCTTCAGGGTTTTGAGTGTCTCTGCTTCACTCCCACAGACAACATTCTGTCCTGGTTATGTGGTTCTGTCCTGGTTACCCCCATGGTTTAATGTCCTCCCCCAGGTATCCCCACAGTTTAATGTCACCCTCCAGCTGCCCCAGTTTAATGCCCCCAGTTTAAACAATGGAGCAGCTGGAGGGTGACATTAAACTGTGGGTGCACCAGGAGAGGGACTTTATACTGTGGGGGCAACTGGAAGGGAGGATTATAATGTGAGGGCATATAACATTAGGGTGACTGTAGGGGCATTTTACTGTGTAGGGACACAAAGAAAAATGGATTGGAATCATGGGGAAGAGAAGATGTGCCATTGAGACAACTCACAAGAGGATAGCTGTAACTGACAACTGTAAACTCATACTACAGCCATTAAGCACCAAGGTCTTAGGTTGACTTAGTACTAAAGACAATGGCCCCCAGGCTTCTATTTAGACTCTAGGGTGGTGTCAGGCAGGGGGCATGATTCATTGCTCCAATCAGAGGCAGCCAGTGTCAGAGCTCAGAATCACAGCCCTTTGCCTGTTCCAGCCTGACACCGCTCCTCCTGACCGTACAGAAACTAAATAGTGTATCAGACACCAAATATAACAGCATTGATTGATCAATAAAATAACAGGAGATTTGCCTGCTCTTCGGGAGTCCTTTCTTTGGGAGAACCTGTCATAAATTTAAGCTGAGGCACAGGGACTCCAGGAGGATATGCTAATTCATGATGAGGTATGTATCGGTAATGTTTAACTCCCCGCAATGTTTTTTTTTACCATTTTGGCTACCAGGATACCAGGCTTCAGGTTAACATACCTGAAGCTTTAATATAATGGCCTTACATAGGTTAGGGTAGTCTGATGACAGATCTGCTTTAAAGAAAACAAACCCAGTTCATGCATTTACAGAGGTCACAGCTTACAACATTTGGCACTACTGAGATATCTTGCAAACAAGTAGGATCTGTAGGAGAATCCAGCAGCAAGTGTTCAATTTTCTTGCAGTGCCACCACAGGTGAAGTGAAGAATTACAAACTTCTCCTTGCATAATCCTTAGATAAGACAGGTCCTCCGAGAAGGTATAAGGCCTTATTCACACATCCATGTATCACGTACATGTGGCGTCCACATTTTTCACAGACGCCACACGTACCCATTCATTTCAATGTGTTTATTCAGCACATCCTTTTTTTCATGCATCACATCAATGAAGCTCTATGGATCTGTGAAAAAAACCCACGACATCCATCTATCACCCTGTGAAAGATCCTCAATGCGCCAACACCGCTGTGGCCCCACCTGAGTCTTCTTTCATATAAAAACCACACTCACCGCCAGTGAGTGTCGGGTTCACCAGATAAATACAAGACAAGCTTTCTAAATTTTATACATTTATTAACCCCTAAATGGGTCGGTATTAACATCTAACACATACAGTTCAGAACAGATATGCAGATGTATGCAAGCATTAACAGTTACAAGATACAGTACAAATAAAATAAAAGGGAATAAAGGTGAAATAGTTACTTTACCACACATGTCCTTGATGTGGTTCTATAGTCCAACACTCACACATGGCATGTGTGAGTCACCAGTGGAGGCTTCTCAGCCTTAACTCCTAGCATGTGGCATCAATAGAATAATCCCGCCTGCATGCTTTTCACAGGAATCTCAGCATTAGTCTCTCTGTAATATCTCTCAGTCTCTTGTAGGTTCATCATCGTCAGCAGCAGCATTCCAACTTGCCTGCTCATAGTAGCATCTCAGTGATAGTCTCTCTCAGTGGAAGTCTGTGATGGTCTGTCTCAACTCCATAGCATAATCTCCATAGCATCATCTCCATAGCATCATCTCCATAGCATAATCTCCCCCCACAGACCTCTTACCTCATCTTTTATACCCTTTATGCCACCTCCCAGAATGAGGTCACCGGCAACAGCAAGTCTGATGAGTTAATGCAATCAAGTCCAGATCTTTTGTATAGAACTGAGACCAAGTGAATTGATACAATGTTATCAGCCAGGTCTGATCAACAGCCCAGGCTTGAACAATGCACTATTGTTTCTTTGATCACTCAAGGCTGCATAGGATTCAATTGAGCCATTCTGGGATGGATACAAAGCTCTATTGTCACAGCGTTACCTCTACTGATAATATACAGCTAGGATTATGGCTGCGCACCTTATGAATCAATGGAACTAAGAGGAAAATACGCTACCCAGAGATTTAAATGCAGCTTTGAGTTATAGCCATATTTAAGCGGAATCATCACACACCCGTTTTTCACAGAGCCAGAAACTTATAAAGTAGACATAAAAGTAGATCAGCCTCTGCCAACCCACCATCTACAGATGTGCAGGGTGGGATGCTGTCCATGAATAGCATGGACCTCATGCATCTGTGAATGAGCCCCAAGGCCGGGGCCCAACGTGGCGTAAACACTGCGGTTTGGCCACGGTGGAAATGCTACGGCAAAAACCGCAGCGTTTTACAGTCCCTGCAAAGTGACAAATCCCATCCACACATTGTGGAAAAATATGTGCAGCAGACATGCTGCGATTTCCAAAACCGTTGTGGTTTTGGAGATTGCAACATAACAATTATACTTACGGAAGCTCCGACGGTTTCCCTATGGGTATAATGGAAGTAGAAAGTCCGCAGACACTTTCTGTGAAAAGCGTTGGAAAAAACTGTGATGCGTTGCTGCCGCGGTTTTTCCCACATCACTTTTTTTGCTGTGGGCCACTACGTGGAGCCTTAGCCTAACACACTTTCTAACCACTCTTCTGTGATATGTCAGGGTTCTGAATGAGAGTTCCCCTGTAATAATTCTGGCTCTAATAGGGTTGTTCTAAAGGCAACCACTTTCATCTGGTAGGGTTTATTCCTATGCATGGACAGATTCATTAAACTCATACTTTTAGTGGGAGTAAACTGGTGAAGGATAACTACAGACTCATTGAACGCTTACTTGTTTACCTGTCTTTATGACACAAGGAGTCATGGACACAGAAGACAATATGGTTTCAACAGTCACATATATTCTCCCCTGTAACTGGAAAACTTCCAGAAATATTTGTCTCACATTAAAAATACATTTCCAGAAATAAAACAAAGAAATTCACAGAGATACCAGATTCTCCTGTTAAATGTTCTTATCACTATTGATAACGATTTCTCAGTTACACTTTCAAGCTATGGAGACATTCCATACTCAGTAGGCAACATTTCATGTACGGCGTGCCAATTTAAATAAAAAAAAAAAAAAATCAAGGACGGGTACTCGGTGTGCTGCGCAATAACTAATAACTATTGCCGTCAAACCCTACATATGTTATTATAACGGGGCTTGCAGCTGTAATACAGAGAGTAAATGACCTCAGTATTACAAGTGTGTGAACCTGAAAATATTCTAACAAAATAGTGCAGCACAATGCCAGGACCCCTATATACAGTACAATGCTCCTTATTTCCCCCTATACACAGTATAATGCTCTTTATTGCCCCTATACACAATATAATGCTCCTTATTGCCCCTTCTACACAGTATAATGTTCCTTATTGCCCCCTATAGACAGTATAATGCTCCATATTGCCCCCTCTACATTGTATAATGTTCCATATTGTCCCCTATACTCGGTATAATGCTGCATATTGGCTCCTATACACAGTAAAATGCTCCATGTGGGCCACCAATACACAGTATAACGCTCCATTTTGGCTCCTATACACAGTATAATGCTCCATGTGGGCCACCAATACACAGTATAATGCTCAATAAAGCAGTCCCTGTTTCTTGCTCTGACACTGCTGCAAACAAAGGTGACAGTGGCTGGCTGTGAATGGCGGGACTCATGATGGGCATTGCTTCTGCTACATTTTTGGAAATTGTAAGAGCAGGGTGTATAATGAAGATGCCACTAGTATCTAGATGGTGTTCAATGAAACTGTGGGAGCTGCTTGTGAGCAGATTAAGTGATCCTCTCTACTGGTGGTCTGTCTGGATCATCCAAAGCCTGTTCACTGTGTGTGCCCTCATGTAACTACTGCTCTGACACCTCAACAACAGCCTCAATGGTGGACAATTCGTAGAAATCACCATCCTGCTTCTCTCAGTCCATTGGTGTGCCCCATCTCAAAATCTGTCAACTGGGTCTTTGAGTGTTGTAGAGTGTGTCGAAGAGGAATGTGTAGTAGTCAACAATCTCTTACCAAGAGATACACTACCCAAAAGAAGAATTTGAGAACCTTTTTATAGGGCTGTTTTATAACCCACTTGTGACAAGACCCAGTATGTAATCAGACCAGACCTGTAATCATTTACACTTATATATACTGTCTGTATATGGTTAATACAGTATAGTTTGTAAAGTCTGAAGTATGTGAAGTTCAATGTGTCATAGTAATAAATGTGCTCAATGTTGCCTCCTGCTAGTGATAATTGGTGCTGCTTTATTCAAAAACCTCAAGCAAATACTAATTCTTCATGGAAATGCTGGCAAAAATAAAATATAGTCAGTGAACCTTGAAAATTGTCTAGAAAAGGCTTGGGGTAACTAGACATTAGACTGGAATGTCTAATAAATCTGCTTGATGGATCCTCATACAATGAGACGACCACCATCTGCCAACAATATTACCAGTGCCAGTGGCTCCAATCACCACTTACCATCTATGCTCCAACATAATCTCACTGTTGTTCCAGTTCCATGAATTGGATGTTTCTGCAGCCAGCACTCCTGCCAGTAGGACCTTGTATTATCCTTGGATGTGGATGTGATGCCTCATTAGCTTACAATCAAACAAAGCCAAGGTGGCACAGCGCATAGATATAAATCCTCACCTACTCTTAAACACTGACATCAGCTTAAATATTACCATGTGTCTTGGTCCCTGGAAATTATAGCAGCTGATAATCCATATGTGATATGTTATGACACGTCTATGATTGCTTCATGTTTTTTTTTTTCTTATTTAGAGTTCCAACCTTGAGATTCTTCTCTTCCAGGAGATGGTTTTCTTCTGAGTAGATGACAAATTGACAGGATAACGGAATGATAGATGGAGATGATTTACAGACTTGTTGGCTGTAGGATCGATCCACTTGTGGGATCTTGATTCTAAGCCATGTATACAACAGAACATCAAAGCTGGACATCTGTATAGTATCACATTGACTTCCCATTGTGTAAGAATAATATAGCTACCCAAATTAAAGATGTGGTTACTGGCAGATATCTACCAGATAGATCCTTGCCAAACCTCATTATCATACACTAAAAGTATTTATCAACAAAGTGTCTCCTCGAACAAATTTCAAGCAATTTTATCGAATCCAGAGGGGATATTTTTCTTAATTTCATTAACATGTGTCTGCTGTAGTTCAATATTCCTGCCAAATCTTATTCCACTACTGTATAAATAACCCCCATATTATTACAGTAATTTATTATTTGGTTAATTGCATTCCTATGAATTGCAGGATTTTTTTTAAGAAACATTTTTATTAGTTGAGTTCAGACAGTTACTAAAGTGACATATTAACTACTTGTGTAGAACGGCAGATTTGGTTGGTTCCATCAGCCCTGGTATTATTGGTCAAGTCAACTCATGGCACTTGGAAGCTGGGATATAGCTTGCCGAAGATCAAAAAGTGATCCCAAAAATGCATTCTGTACTCAAGTTCAGTATATAATACCTTTGTCTTTGTATTACTTATACCTTAAAGAACAGATTGATTAAGACCAAAAAATTTACTTTGCAGATCAATAAGGTTGCACGTGTTGGGTGCACATCATATTCCCCTCTGTTATAATGTGTTTTATGCATTTCCACCTTACTCAGAATGTTATGTAGAGCAATGAGTTTTTAGGAACTACATATGTTGCACGTTTTCCTTTTAGGGCTGGAAAGTTGGTCGGCTGGAATAATGTATCTGTTCTCTATAGCATCCCTTATTTAAGAAGAATTATCACTTTTATTTTTATAGCGAACGCTGAAGTATTATTGGCCGTTTTGAGAAAATATCTTGAATTTTCCAGGGCTGACCATGTTTATAAAGGTTGATACTGTCCCTTTTAAATGTGATGTGACTGTACATACTGTATGTCATATTTATGTCGTTTTGGAGATGCAACCCAGTCCCAATTGGTGGTTTGGAGGATAGCGGCAGCCTGAGGACAACCTAGTTGGGTGATACTGAGGCTAAACAGCAGCAAGGATATAGTGAGACAGATGAGATGAGCAATCTATGAGCCCACTGGGGGAGTCGGTGCAGAAAGACGGTGAGCACATTTGGTAAATGGGGCAGAAACCACTGATGTAGGCAGGTCACGACTCTCCGAGCCTTTGTATAGAGGGGCTGTATTGATCATGGGTGTAACTAACTGTTACTGGCCCACTGGCTTGGGGTGCCATTTTTGAGGCCTGATTACAGATTGAGCCAATTGAGGTCTAAAATGAAACTGTGTCATCTGTGTGTCCGTACTGATCTAATTCACTTGTGGGGTGGTTACTGCTAAGAAAACCCATGCCTGTTCAATCACGACCCATTCCTACATCTTAAATAAACAGGTTCCCTAAGGAATATTCCAATTCAACCTGCCCTTGACATGGGCAGATAGACTTTTACTTCATCTAATTCAGATAAAAGCCATTATTACAATGATGAGCGTCTAGCTGGTTGGGCTCCTTGTTTGCTTTTATGGTGATGTAAAAATGATCATTTGTTAGCAGTACATCCACTCCTGTAGACAGGCATCTGCTAAGCATTTGTCCTGCACATGGCAGGAGAGGAGGACACACCAGCTATTGCTGGCATGAAAAAGCAGAATTGTTATAACATATAACTGCATGTCCCATGATCATTAAAGATTTGTTATATTGTCAATCGGTGTTCATTTTTACCAATTTATCAAGAGACTTCATGCCAATCAGAAATCTCAGAGTAGCCCGATCAGTTGATCGCTGGTCACACAACATGAAGAATGGGCTCCAGGGTGAAAGTGGGCAGGAGATCACTGGGGCAAAGCTGGGCTGGTTCATTCATGGTGTTCCCCAAAGCAGTGTAGCCCAATCATTGCATTATCCCCAGATCAGTCAGTTCCCTGTTTTGGGTCATGGTGTAAAAAAATGGGCAGTCAGTGTGAGAGAAAGCAAGACCCCTGCTGGGGAGCGAAGCAAGTATCAGGACAGGAGCCCACTGGGTTGTTGACATCATAACTACAGTGTAAGACTTCTGAGACTGTGTTGTCCGTCACAAGTTCAGAGAATGTTACTAGATCAAGTTCAACCTGTAAAATTCCAGGCACCCAGCAGACTTCTACTATAGCCTTGTGAAGAATTGTTGTTGATTTCTTGGTGCAACATCTTTAAATAACTGTATGATTTATGGATGTAGTATGTTCCTGCTCATATTTTCCAGCCCATTGTAACCTCACTTTGCCCTGAATATGTCAGTCAATGTAACCTTTCTACATAGACAACAGTTGAACCCAGAGGATCTATCTGAGCTGTTTTTAATTGCAGACAGGGAAGGATTCTTAGAAACAGTATTAGCTTCCTTACAGTACAGTGATAAATCTACTTAAATTGAGTAAAGTAGCATAAGTTGCCTCTGCAGAATATCATTTCTTAGACACTACTAGAACAGAAGCATTCATAGGATTACTCCCCAGCTGCCCCAGACATGTCATAGGCGAAGATGTCAAAAACTGGTAGTTTATCTTTAGGGAATGATAGTGATCCAGTCTTCAAAGAGTTGCAAGGTGGTCACTGGAATGTCAAGAATGCAGGACCAATGTCTCTAGGCTCTGACGTTTCTGCTAAATGTCCCTTTTCCTGAGAAAAACGAGAAATTTCCATTTCCTTATAAAATACACTGAACTTTTGACATACAGTATAACCCACTGTGACATATTCAATAGAGGAAATATTAATAAGATGTCATCTAAAGGTTTTACATTAGGATGACTTTACTTATGTCATTTTCTTTTGTCATTTATACACAGGCCTCTATTCAAGCAGAAGCCCCAGATTGACCATAGTTGCTGGATATAGCCATTGACTGGTAGTGAAAAACACTGATAAAGCGTTCAGAATAAGTTAAAACATAAAAGTATCAATACTCACCTCACCAGTCTTTGGTCTCTAATTTCTGGTCCGTATCAATAATGGAATTGATCGCCTAGCCAATCACTGGCTGCAGCACTGACCAACCTCAGCCAGTGATTACTTGCGTACCATTTCTCGTGTGTTAAATGGCAACCTTGAAGTAGAGACCAGCAGGGGGATCCTGGCAGAACCAGAATGACTATGCTGGTGGATTGGTGAGGTAAGTATTGGTTCTTTGATGTTTTTAACCCATTTTCCATTGGGGAAGGGTTGAGAAGTCCAGAGCAATGAGTGAAGAGTTCTTGGGCTATTGGAGACTGGCTGGAGTATGGAGCAATTATTGCACACTGATCCTTTAAGAGCCTAAGAGCCCTCACAAATATGTGACCTATGGTCAGAGTGGCACAGAGAAAGAGTAGAGAAATACCAGGAAAAGAAACTTACCATACAAAGAAAAATGTGACAATATATTTACATATATATGTACAAGGATCTGATCACGATATATGACTATTAGTATAGATCTATAGTTTTATTTTGACCACTCGTCTCTCCCCATTTCACCAAATTTAATAGGGCACAAATTTTAGTAGGTTTGCTTATATTGTAATACTTGAATTTGGTAGTCCTTGCCTGAATCTAGACATAGGTGGTCTAGTCTGAGGAGGTGGAGGGTTGCAAAAATGCATTTCACAACCAAGATGTGTATGCTCATCTATAATACTTTTGTTAATATCTGCTTGGTTTTCTAGTAGGCTTGGACTGTAAGCAATATTTATCATGACTGCAGTCCAAACCACGTAGATATCATGTTATATAGACAGTCACTACCACCCACCATCAAGATGTTTTATCTAAGCTATTAGATTGTGCTGTGCCAATTGGCCATTACAGCGATATGTGGATATCTTACATCATCATGTACATTGTATATACAATAAAGATCAAGAACTGTAGGCAGCATGGACATGACGAGAATGGTACTGGCAAGGTATGTATATTACAAACTTTTTTATTTCTACATTTAAGCATTTAGACATTTTACTATAACCAGTCAAGCCATACAGAGAAAAAGTCCAATTTTTTTGTTGCCGTTTACACCATTTTGATGTTCTACCAGTGGTTACAATAATGGTACAATAAATATTTAGCACAGTAGTCAAATTGAGTATTTTTTTTTTTTTTGCTACATTTCTCATTTGAAAGCAAGTTTCTATTAGCTAAACATATTGGTAACTTTAAGTTCTATAACTAGTCTTCAGGTCACAAGAGAAGAAATTGTAGACCTCAGGATGTACAATGTAAGTATAGATCTCAGCAGTCTATACTCCTACTGCTCTTGTCTATTCAAGTCCTGCAGTGCACCCATGAAAGTTATGGTAAATACTAAGCAAATCAATAGGACTTTGATTCACATTAATGTGACGGACATCTTGCCATTGATGACTACAACCACATTCCTTACTAATTGTAAGGAAAAGTACACAATGCCATAGACACCTTAGAGCGTGCAGTATTTTTGGCACTGCTTTGGTGTAAACTTGTTGTTAGGAATAAGCAGCTGAGAAAGGATCCAGGAGGAAGGAAGGCTGCTCGCTCCTGCTGGTCTGATTGCTGAGGGAGAGGATGCCCCCTCTGAGGTGTTGACAGACAAGTATGATAGGAGTTGTACCCGTGGGAGGAAGGAACAAATTAAGTACCAGCACACTGGCTGTTTAGGATGACTACTAGGTGAGGGTGAGTTAAAGTTGTAATCTCATCTGGTTTTATAGACAAATTTTATTTTTCATTTGTCTTTTAGACAACTATAGTAAAGTTAGATAACCTTATATAAAATATATTGGTTACATAATCTGTGTAGGTCTTCTTGATTTCTCCAGATGTGTAAGCAATGGCTATGGAAGAAGATAGATGTACGTCAGCAGTTCTGACATCAATTGTAAAATGAAGGATGGTATCTTACAATGAAGTGGATGAAATATGTTTTGTCAGTTATTAATTCACTCTTTCCATATATACATATGTGACTGTAGCACCAAAGATTTTTTTCTTTCCTTTGATGGAGTCTGGGAATATGTCTTAGATCAACCAGAGTGGTAGGTAAGTCAAGACTGTAATTCAATAAGGAAAAAATGTACTATATCCTATGTACTATATGTATGTATAACTATATATATATATATATATATATATATAACAGTACAGACCAAACGTTTGGACACACCTTCTCATTCCAAGAGTTTTCTGTATTTTCATGACTATAAAAATTGTAGATTCACACTGAAGGCATCAAAACTATGAATTAACACATGTGGAATTATATACTTAACAAAAAAGTGTGAAACAACTGAAAACATGTCTTATATTCTAGGTTCTTCAAAGTAGCCACCTTTTGCTTTGATTACTGCTTTGCACACTCTTGGCATTCTCTTGATGATCTTCAAGACGTAGTCACCTGAAATGGTTTTCACTTCACAGGTGTGCCCTGTCAGGTTTAATAAGTGGGATTTCTTTCCTTATAAATGGGGTTGGGACCATCAGTTGTGTTGTTCAGAAGTCAGGTGGATACACAGCTGATAGTCCTACTGAATGGAGTGTTAGAATTTGTATTATGGCAAGAAAAAAGCAGCTAAGTAAAGAAAAACGAGTGGCCATCATTACTTTAAGAAATGAAGGTCAGTCAGTCCGAAAAATTGGGAAAACTTTGAAAGTGTCCCCAAGTTCAGTGGCCAAAACCATCAAGTGCTACAAAGAAACTGGCTCACATGAGGACCGCCCCAGGAAAGGAAGACCAAGAGTCACCTCTGCTGCGGAGGATAAGTTCATCCGAGTCACCAGCCTCAGAAATCGCAGGTTAACAGCAGCTCAGATTAGAGACCAGGTCAATGCCACACAAAGTTCTAGCAGCAGACACATCTCTACAACAACTGTTAAGAGGAGACTGTGTGCAGTAGGCCTTCATGGTAAAATAGCTGCTAGGAAACCATTGCTAAGGACAGGCAACAAGCAGAAGAGACTTGTTTGGGCTACAGAACACAAGGAATGGACATTAGACCTGTGGAAATCTGTGCTTTGGTCTGATGAGTCCAAATTTGAGATCTTTGGTTCCAACCACTATGTCTTTGTGCGGCGCAGAAAAGGTGAACGAATGGACTCTACATGCCTGGTTCCCACTGTGAAGCATGGAGGAGGAGGTGTGATGGTGTGGGGGTGCTTTGCTGGTGACACTGTTGGGGATTTATTCAAAATTGAAGGAATACTGAACCAGCATGGTTACCACAGCATCTTGCAGCGACATGCTATTCCATCCGGTTTGCGTTTAGTTGGACCATCATTTATTTTTCAACAGGACAATGACCCCAAACACACCTCCAGACTGTGTAAGGGCTATTTGACCAAGAAGGAGAGTGATGGGGTGCTACGCCAGATGACCTGGCCTCCACAGTCACCAGACCTGAACCCAATCGAGATGGTTTGGGGTGAGCTGGACCGCAGTGTGAAGGCAAAAGGGCCAACAAGTGCTAAGCATCTCTGGGAACTCCTTCAAGACTGTTGGAAGACCATTTCAGGTGACTACCTATTGAAGCTCATCAAGAGAATGCCAAGAGTGTGCAAAGCAGTAATCAAACAAAAGGTGGCTACTTTGAAGAACCTAGAATATAAGACATATTTTCAGTTGTTTCACACTTTTTTGTTAAGTATATAATTCCACATGTGTTAATTCATAGTTTTGATGCCTTCAGTGTGAATCTACAATTTTGATAGTCATGAAAATACAGAAAACTCTTGGAATGAGAAGGTGTGTCCAAACCTTTGGTCTGTACTGTATATATATATATATATATATGTACTATATATACTATGTATCAATATACAGTATGTATTGTATCATCTGAACTTCTATTTCAATCGTTCATTACAGGCTGTTGTAAAGCTATGGTTGAGTACTGGCTATATAACAAGTTATTTAATAAAAGAAGAATACACTTGAGTTATTGAGTAATTTTACTTGGAGGACGGGATTTTTTTTTATTTTAGAATGGAATCCTTAGGAGACAAGGTTGGGCTAGCCAGGAGAATACCCAGACTCTTAAGGTACCCGTACACATTAAATTCAGGTTTATTGGGCAAAACTTAAACCATCATCATCTCGAAAAAAATTCTCCATTATTTGAATTTTTCATCTGATAGTCCCAAATATTTCACTGCATTTGGGTCACAAGGATGATGCACAATATTTTCGTGAAAGATCATTTGAAATACCACCTCTAGCAATATCTTGGTTGCACTTTGCTAGGTGAAATTGAACATATGTGGGCACTTTGAGGGGTCAACATCAACTGAAATGCATATGGATGCACCAGTGGCATGATAGTTCATCAGAAGAATATTGGTTCAACACTTTTGCAACCATCAACCAACTTCCTAATGTGTATGAACTTTACCCAACAGTGGGTCCCAAAAATCCACCAAAACACAACCCAATCAGGAGATGACTTTGGAACCAAACACTTGCTCCAAGGGCCTTTTTTTAAGGATCTGTCTCACAAAACATTACACCTTACTGTTATATCCCTTGTGTGCAATGATATCAACAATGATTGTGACAGTTGAACTTCACATATTTTGTATACATGGAGGTTGGGCCCTCAGGATTATCACCTCTCGTTGTCCCAAGGAACCACAGCCCAACACTGCATAGAGGACAGTGAGGGCAGCAGAAATATAATGTTATTGTTGTCTATATACTCATGACATGGAAAATAAAATGTGAAAAGGCGCCTATAGGGTTATTTTTTATTAATCCATAGCCCTTCTTCATGCTGCTTGATTTTAGCAAAAAAAAAAAAAAGTTCTCTTGGGAGTTCTAAATAGCTTCCACCGCTTTATAGGTGAAATATGTCCTAAAGGGGTACATGAAAAGACCTGTGTCTAAGCAGACAACAAGACTTAAAGGCGTATTCTCATGAACCATAGACAATTATTTATTTATTTAGCTTACCTGTATAGCACCATCATATTCTGCAGCGCTTTACAGACATTGTCAGTCACTGTCCCATATAGGGCTTACAATCTACATTCCCTATCAGTATGTCTTTGGAGTGTGGGAGGAAAAAAAAGTTAAACATTTTTTCATATATAAATGATTAAAAAGTTGTCAGTTTTACAGATTTTTCTCTAATCAGCTCAGTGTTCACTGTCTGTTGTCTTGATTGGTTGCCAATGGATACAACTATACATACAGGGACTTTCTATGGTCTGGAACTTGACAGAAACCCAGCCATGATGTCCTTATTGTGGACAGGTTATGAGGCAGGGACACTACATGTATGAGAAGATAACCTGGCCACAATAAGGAAATCATGGCTGGATTTCAGAATGTAGAAAGTTCCTGCATTTATGGTTGTATCCATTGGCAACCAATCAAGACAATAGACTGTCACTAAAATGATTAGAGAAAATCTTCAAAACTCTGTAAAAATGTTTAACTTTTAGCTGTCTACAAATTTAAATATGGTTATGTTCATGGGAAAACCCCTTTAAAGTGAATCTACCACCTCCTCCAAGCATACTCAACTGCCACCACCATATTACAGAACACAGTGATAAACATCATACCTCTGTTATGTATGTCACTATTGTAGATTTGGAAAAAAACTATTTTGAAGTCTTACGCAAATAAGGAACTTGGTACACTGGGGGTGGGCCTTCTGCCCTGGGAGCACTGCTCTTACTACTCAAGTTGAATAGGTGATATCATAGCAGTGGCAATGGCAGTGCACCAACTGTCTTATTTGCATAAGACTTCAATGTTCAAGTAGTTTTTCTCCAAATCTACATACCTACATATATACAGTTGTGGCTTGCATTTCATTTGCTGCCCAAGCCCTGCTTCTAAAAATCCTAGCCAAGGTAGAGAAAATTGTTGGTGACATGCTTTCTACTGACTTGAAATACCTCGGGCATATGCCCCATCATATTCCATGCATGCCATTCCTATACATACAGTGCTGGCCAAAAGTATTGGCACCCCTGCAATTCTGTCAGATAATACTCAATTTCTTCCAGAAAATGATTGCAATCACAAATGCTTTGGTAATAATATCTTCATTTAATTTGTCTTCAATGGAAAACCACAAAAAGAATTGTCAAAAAGCCAAATTGGATATAATTCCACACCAAACATAAAAAAGGGGGTGGACAAAAGTATTGGCACCCTTTGAAAAATCAAAAAAAGAATTCTTTTTTATTTTTTATAAAAAACAAGACCTTTTTCTTTAGGGGGAAACAAAAGGGGGGGGGAAAAAAAAAAAAAAAAAAACGAGAAGAAAAAAAAAAAATAAAGGTTGACACACCCTCTCTCCTGTGTTTTTGGGTACCACATAGGGGAGGGAGAAAAAAAAGAGGACCAAAGAACTGTGTGGGGACTTGAGAAGCAAAATGGTGAGGAAGCATGAGCAATCTCAAGACTACAAGTCCATCTCCAAAGACCTGAATGTTCCTGTGTCTACCGTGTGCAGTGTCATCAAGAAGTTTAAAGCCCATGGCACTGTGGCTAACCTCTCTAGATGTGGACGGAAAAGAAAAATTGACGAGAGATTTCAACAAAAGATTGTGTGGATGGTGGCTAAAGAACCTCGACTAACATCCAAACAAGTTCTACCTGCCCTGCAGTCCGAGGGTACAACAGTGTCAACCCATACTATCCGTCGGCGTCTGAATGAAAAGGGACTCTATGGTAGGATACCCAGGAAGACCCCACTTCTGACCCAGAGACATAAAAAAGCCAGGCTGGAGTTTGCCAAAACTTACCTGAGAAAGCCAAAAACTTTTTGGAAGAATGTTCTCTGGTCAGATGAGACAAAAGTAGAGCTTTTTGGGAAAAGGCATCAACACAGAGTTTACAGGAAAAAAAAAGAGGCCTTCAAAGAAAAGAACACGGTCCCTACAGTCAAACATGGCGGAGGTTCCCTGATGTTTTGGGGTTGCTTTGCTGCCTCTGGCACTGGATTGCTTGACCGTGTGCATGGCATTATGAAGTCTGAAGACTACCAACAAATTTTGCAGCATAATGTAGGGCCCAGTGTGAGAAAGCTGGGTCTCCCTCAGAGGTCATGGGTCTTCCAGCAGGACAATGACCCAAAACACACTTCAAAAAGCACTAGAAAATGGTTTGAGAGAAAGCACTGGAGACTTCTAAAGTGGCCAGCAATGAGTCCAGACCTGAATCCCATAGAACACCTGTGGAGAGATCTCAAAATGGCACTTTGGAGAAGGCACCCTTCAAATCTCAGGGACCTGGAGAAATTTGCCAAAGAAGAATGGTCTAAAATTCCAGCAGAGCATTGTAAGAAACTCATTGATGGTTACCGCAAGCGGTTGTTCGCAGTTATTTTGTCTAAAGGTTGTGCTACCAAGTATTAGGCTGAGGGTGCCAATACTTTTGTCCGGCCCATTTTTGGAGTTTTGTGTAAAATGATCAATGATTTGACTTTTTTTTTCATTCTTTTTTGTGTTTTTTCATTGCAAGCAAAATAAATGAAGATATTACTACCAAAGCATTTGTGATTGCAATCATTTTCTGGAAGAAATTGAGTATTATCTGACAGAATTGCAGGGGTGCCAATACTTTTGGCCAGCACTGTACCTATAAGTGATAGAATAATACTACTAGCACAATATTTAGGAAGCTCTACTATCTTTTCACCCTTTAATTATTTGTGCATAATGACAAATTTCTTGAACCCTAACCCTAAAATCAAAGTATTGAATAAAGAATATACAGTTATAAATCCAATGCACTTTTTGAAACAATGTGCAGAGGTGTTCTTGGGAAAGAGGGACAGAAGGTCACACAATGGAGCTGAATGGTGGGAGGATCTGCAGTAAGGATGAGTATTCTTTCACGGAAAGGGTGGTGGAGTCAAGGAATGTTCTCCCCATGAGATCAGAAAGGTCTATTACAGTAAGGAGAATTTAAACAATTCCTGGGAAATGTACAGAACAAGCAAATATCTCAAGGGTCAAGGATCAAGTTTACAGATTTGACTGCAAAAAATAAAATCACAGGACAATTCACAACCATGTGGTTCCTGCTGTCAAAACTCCCTTTTTATGATTTTAAGGAAAGCAGCGAGGGTGTTGCGTTATTATTGTATGCAGATTGTAATAGTCTATTTATGCTATATTATTTATTATCATAATCCCTATACATCTGGTGCCTATCCTCTTTATTACATATTACATTATGATTTATCAGTCACAAAATCTCAAAGGCATCGTCTGTATATCTCACACATGACTTTACAAATATATAAAATATACATACAATATATTTACTATTATATCTCTCTATATATGTATATATATATATATATATATATAAAACTACAGTCATGGCCATAAGTAAGTGTTGGCGCCCCTGAAATTTTTCCAGAAAATGAAGTATTTCTCCTAGAAAGTTATTGCAATTACACATTCTATTATACACATGTTTATTTCCTTTGTCTGCATTGGAAAAACATAAAAAGAAAATGAGAAAAGAGGCAAATTGGACATAGTTTCACACAAAACTCCAAAAATGGACCAGACAAAATTGTTGTCACATTTTCAAAGTTGTGGGTAAATAACTTTGTTTCAAGCAAGTGATGCTTGTTCACATGTGGCAAGTAACAGGTGTGGGCAATATAAAAATCACAACTGAAAAGGAGAACTGTCTGAGAACTTCAGAACCAAAATTTTGGAAAAATATCAACAATCTCAAGGTTACAAGTCCATCTCCAGAGATTGTGATGTATCTTTGCAACCCATGGCACTAGCTAATCTCCCTGGACGTGGACGGAATAAAACAATTGATGAAAGGTTGCAGTGCAGGATAGTCCGGATGGTGAATAAGCAGCCCCAATTAAGTTCCAAAGAAATTCAATCTGTCCTGCAGGCTCAGGGTGCAGTGTCAGAGCGAACTATCCATCGACATTTGAATGAAATGAAACCCAGGAGGACTCCATTGCCTACACAGAGACATAAAAAAGCTAGTCTGCAGTTTGTCAAAATGTACATGAGTAAGAAAAAAATCCTTCTGGGAAAACGACTTCTGGACAAATGAGACCAAGATAGAGCTTTTTGGTAAAGCACATCATTGTACTGTTTACCGAAAATGGAATGAAGCCTACAAAGAAAAGAACACAGTACTAACAGTCAAATATGGTGGAGACTCAGAGATGTTTTGGGGCTGTTTTGCTGCCCCTGCACTAAATGCCTTGACTGTGTGAAAGACATCATGAAATCTGAAGATTACCAAAGTGTCTCAATGTAGGGCCCAGTGTCAGAAAGCTGGGTTTGTGTCCTAGGTCATGGGTCTTCCATCTGGACATTGACCCCCCAAAAAACTTCAAAAGCATCTAGAAATGGAAACAAAGCTCTCGAGAATTCTGAAGTGGCCAGCAATGAATCCGGGAATAAATCCCATTGAGCACCTGAGAGATCTTAAAATTGCTCTTGGGAGAAGGCACCCTTCAAATATGAGAGACCTGGAGCAGTTTGCAAAAGAAGAGTGGTCCAAAATTCCAGTTGAGAGATGTAAGAAGCTTGTTGGTGGTTATAGGACGCGATTGATTTCAGTTATTTTTTCCAAAGGGTGTGAAACCAAATATTAAGTTGACGGTGCCAGTAATTTTTTTCCGGCAATTTCTGGAGTTTTATGTGAAATTTTATCATTTTTGTCTTTTTTTCTCATTTTTTTGTGTTGTTCTAATACACACAAAGGAAATAAGCATGTGTATAGCAAACCACATGTAATTGCAATAATTTTCTGGAAAAATTTCAGGGGTGCCAACAATTACGGCCATGACTGTATATATTTCACTCATTCATTCATTCATTCATTAAATAACAGATCTCAATTTATTAGATTTGCCGTACTCCATGAAGAAATTGTGTACATTTTTCACTCATATGCCACTTTCCTTGATCCATGAGTAGTATCAATGTACCTGAATGAAAAGCATAAGCGCTTAGGTTTATCATTTTAAGTCACTTAAAGGGGTTCTCCAGGAATAGGCCAAAAAACTAAAAAAAAAAAAAAAAAAAAAAGAAGAAATGTCACAGTGTCTGCCTTGACACCTGCATCCACTTTGGTGGAGGTAAGTTTTGCCTCTAGGGGCATGATTGTGGGGGAAAAAATGGTCACCATGCTCTTCTCTATGTAAAACCCATCCTAGACTAGTTTCCAGCTGCAAAACAGGAGGGCCAGAGTCGGAGAAGTGACCATGTCTGTATTAAAACTAGAAGATGGTGGAGCAGCACATCTTCCCCTCTCAGGTGCTTCACCATCTTCTGATATTTATGCAGCCATGGTCACTTCCTCGAAAACAGTGGTGTAACTAAAGTCTTGTGGGCCCCGGTGCAAACTTTTGTCCGGGGCCCCCTACCCCCTCCCTACAGCAAATTCTTGATAGTGATGGTTACGAGGCCCCAAACAGTATAATATGCTCAACAGTGGACCCAGATAGTATTATATACTCGACAGTGGCCCCCACACAGCATTATATGCTCCACAGTGGCCCACATACAGCATTATATGCTCCACATTGCTCCCCCCACACAGTATAATATGCTCCCCACATTGGTCCCACACAGTATAATATGCTCCCCACAGTAGCCCCACACAGTATAATATGCTCCACACAGTGGCCCCACCCTGTATTATATGGTCCCCACCCAGTAGTATATGCTCTGCAGTGGCCCCCACCCAGTAGTATATGCTCCCCACAGTGGGCCCCCACCCAGTAGTATATGCTCCACATTGGACCCCACCCAGTAGTATATGCTCCACAGTGGCCCCCACCCAGTAGTATATGCTCCGCAGTGACCCCCCCACCCAGTATTATATGCTCTACTCAGATCACAGAGTATAATAATCTAAGGCCCAGGGAAGGTGATTAAAAATAACAAACTCTCATACTCACCTTGTCTCACCTTTCCTTGGCATCCTCACTCCATCCTGCCATCTGCAGAGTCTTCAGGCAATATGCCAGGGCCCCTTTCAAATAACAGTATGTATAGCGGTGGGGGAACCAGGATTTCCCCGACCGCTATCATAGTGGTCTGGGGCCCGGCCATCTCCAGGTGGCCACGGGCCCCATACCCTGCCGGGCCCGGTCGCGGTTGCACCCCCTGCGACCGCAATCGTTACGCCACTGCTCGGAAGTAATGTTATGCTGATACACAGCCCGAAGAGAAACCAAGGTGTTAAACTCTGCCCAGCCCCAACCCTGACTCTGCGCCCTCCAGCAGCAGGGAACCGATTCAGAGCTGGTTTTACATTAAGAAGAGCAGTGGTAGCCATAATTTTTCACAATCATACCCCTAGAGGCAAAACAAGCTTCTGCATCTTACAAAGAGAATGCAGATAGGCATAAGGGTAGGTATTCTTACATTTAATTTTATTTTTTATTTTTTGGCCTAATCCTGGAGACCCCTTTATGAATTCTAGTCTGTAAAGTATTGTTCCCTAGCATCCAGACTTCATTCAACCACAGCACCCTAGCTTCTTAAGAACTCAGCATTCAGCACTGATGACTTCATCAGATCCCAATCTCAACATTTAAAACTTCACCAGGCTCCAACTTTAGGGCTGAAGACTCAGAGGGGTTGTCCAGGCTTAAGCTAGTTATGGCCCCTTTAAATTTTTCACTCTTTGTTTCATTGCAGCCATTTGCTAAAAGCAAAAAAGTTCATTTTATTTCTCATTAATGTACACTCAGCACCCCATCTTGACAAAAAAAAAAAACAGAAATGTAGATATTTTTGCAAATTTATTAAAAAAGAAAAACTGAAATATCACATGGTCATAAGTATTCAGACCCTTTGCTCAGTATTGAGTAGAAGCCCCTTCCTTTTGAGCTAGTACAGCCATGAGTCTTCTTGGTAATGATGCAACAAGTTTTTCACATCTGGATTTGGGGATCCTCTGCCATTCTTCCTTGCAGATCCTCTCCAGTTCCATCAGGTTGGATGGTGAATGTTGGTGGACAGCCATTTTCAGGTCTCTCCAGAGATGCTCAATTAGGTTGAGGTCAGAGTTCTGGCTGGGCCAGTCAAGAATGGTCACAGAGTTGTTCCAAAGCCACTCCTTTGTTATTTTAGCTGTGTGCTTAGGGTCATTGTCTTGTTGGAAGGTGAACCTTCGGCCCAGTCTGAGGTCCAGAGCACTCTGGAAGAGGTTTTCTTGCAGGATATCTCTGTACTTGGCCGCATTCATCTTTCCTTCAATTGCAACCAGTCGTCCTGTCCCTGCAGCTGAAAAACACCCCCATAGCATGATGCTGCCACCACCATGTTTCACTGTTGGGATTGTATTGGGCAGGTGATGAGCAGTGCCTGGTTTTTTCCACACATACCGCTTAGAATTAACGCCAAAAAGTTCAATCTTCATCTCATCAGACCAGAGAATCTTATTTATCATAGTCTGGGAGTCCTTCATGTGTTTTTTTGTAAACTCTATGCGGGTTTTCATATGTCTTGCACTGAGGAGAGGTTTTCTTCGGGCCACTCTGCCATAAAGCCACGACTGGTGGAGGGCTGCAGTGATACAGCAGTTGACTTTGTGGAACTTTCTCCCATCTTCCTACTGCATCTCTGGAGCTCAGCCACAATGATCTTTGGGTTCTTCTTTACCTCTCTCACCAAGGCTCTTCTCCCATGATTGCTCAGTTTGGCTGGACGGCCAGGTCTAGGAAGAGTTCTGGTCGTCCCAAACTTCTTCCATTTAAGGATTATGGAGGTCACTGTACTCTTAGGAACCTTGAGTGCTGCAGAAATTCTTTTGTAACCTTGGCCAGATCTGTGCCTTGCCACAATTCTGTCTCTGAGCTCCTTGGGCAGTTCCTTTGACCTCATGATTCTCATTTGCTCTGACATGCACTGTGAGCTGTGAGGTCTTATATAGACAGGTGTGCGCCTTTCCTAATCAAGTCCAATCAGTTTAAAACACAGCTGGACTCCAATGAAGGAGTAGAACCATCTCAAGGAGGATCAGAAGGAAATGGACATCATGTGAGTTAAATATGAGTGTCACAGCAAAGGGTCTGAATACTTATGACCATGTGATATTTCAGTTTCTCTTTTTTAATAAATTTTCAAAAATATCTACATTTCTGTTTTTTTTTCTGTCAAGATGGGGTGCTGAGTGTACATTAATGAGAAATAAAATGAACTTTTTTGCTTTTAGCAAATGGCTGCAATGAAACAAAGAGTGAAAAATTTAAAGGGGTCTGAATACTTTCCGTACCCACTGTATACATGGCCTAGAGACATTAGGGGATTACTATAGTTTTTTTTTTTTTTTTTTTAAATAAGCCCGAACATTGTAGGGGCCAAAAATAAAAACCCCAAAAAACAGGTTTTTAAGAAAGTCCAATGATCTCTTGTGCAGAAATGTAACTATGCTAGACTGAGCTGCCTCAGTATATGAATACATTCTATTATGTATGGTTTATAGATTCTACATATAATGGTATAATTGACATTGGCATGTGAAGTCATAGCAGGAGGTGGAGGTCTCTGGTATGATATTTACACTGGGTCTTGGGACATCCAGACTTTGCCTCTGAAGGAGCATTGTTCAGAACCCAATAAACAGAGAAGCAGCCCTGACAGCGACCAGGAGACATCCTAAGAATATTCAACCACCAACTGAGATTTTATGACTGGTTGTGCCGCTCCTGGAGCATTACTGAATTAGCACTTCAGAGCTTGGGATCAGACAAATTTTCAGTTTCAATCCAAGGCTTACAAGCCTAAAAAACGTAACTCATTATTTGGCTTTAACCCTTCAGTTGACATCATTTTACAGAATGTTCAGTACAATACTTGCTGTCACTAAAGGTTCATGAACTGTTCATTAGTCTTCTGCACAAGCCTAGGTAGACTTTGCCTCATTTTGGTTAACTTACTACACTGCTGGAACTCTCTAACAGCTTTAGATTTTCTGTCCACATTTGTGACAGTAATACACGTTGTTACATACTTTATTAACAGATTTTGGATCCTTTCTATGAAATCTTGAGTTGAAATCCACTTTATTTATTTATTTATATATATATTTAGCTAACTTATAGTGCCATCATATTTCCCAGCGCTTTACAGACATTGACTGTCACTGTCCCATATAGGGCTCACAATCTACATTCCCTATCAGTATGTGTTTGGAGTGTGGCAGGAAACCGGAGTACCCGGAGGAAACCCATGCAAACATGGGGAGGACACTTCTCCCTGGAGTAGGGTTATACAGAAGAAGATGAAGCAGGGGTGGGGTGGGGGGTTCACTTTAACAGTTAAAACTTTTAGTGTCATTTGAAAGATGTAATTCTCACCATTCATATTACACCTATACCTACCTGTATTATTTCCATAGAGAGAAAACACAGCTGGGATTATCCTATTTATATGCAGCTGCAGCTGCTCCTAAACTGGTGATATTTCTGGAAACAATACAGGTAGAATTGCAATCTTGGTGTCATATGAAAGATGAGAACCTATTCTTTCATGTAACATAAAACCACAGTTCTATATTTTATAATGCCTGAGATATAACTTTTAAAACTGACCCATCGGCCTCAGTTTCCCTGCATTATACAAGAGTCTGCCCCTCCATACTGTAGTGTGAAGCAGTGTACAGATTTCAGATGACAATATACCAATAATAAAGACTAAAGATGGGCAAACCTCTAAGGATTCATTTCATCCTGTGTTCGGACAAAGCGATCCTCCAGTTCATTTCGGTCTGAACTTGTCATGACGCCATGTCACCATTGAGGCCTCAGCGGTGACTGTGGGCACATGACATCACAGGAGAGCGGTGCACACTGTGAGGAGGCAGAGTCAGAGCGCCGGACGTTGCGAGCAGACCCAATAGAGGTAACTGAATTTGAGTATAAGTGTTTTTTATTTTTGTCACCTCTCCTGGGGTCCACCTATTATCCACCTATTATACTCTGAGGTCTGAAGAGACAGCAGAGTATAATAATTTACTGTAATACATATCGTGGTGGCCATTTGAGTCGAATCCCAAATTGTTCAGTTTCATTAAAAACTGAACATTTTGGAATATTCGCATCGAATCTGGTTCGCCCATTTCTAATAAGGAGCAACAGGATTTCACAAATTCATTAATACAGTATATTATAACATTTATCAATGTCACAAATGCTGCTAGAAAATCTAAAGTTGTTCAACAGTTTTGGTGCGCCTTCAAGTGGGGAAAATGGGGTGTTGGCTATCTCTGGCTTCTAGTAGCAGTGGTACATGCCATATCTTCCCTCTCAATGACTTTGTACTTGATTTTTAATATGGTTGGTGAACTGGATCAGCGACTATCTCACTGCCAGACTGCATTAGGCTGGGCTATGTGAATATCTTAGTGAGTGGTATTGGAGCACTTCAGGGGACAGTGTTGCGCCTTTTCTCTTCACCATTTATACATCAGACTTTCAATATGACCCTGTTTCTGCAGAAGTTTGTTATTATATCATTACTCTATATTGTTATGCTATGTGTTTGTATTGCCCTTCTGTTCTATTGGTTAATTCAATGAAGTATTCTATTCTATGGTATTATCTGAAAATCCATTTTAAAATTCCTTTTTTAGGAAATTCAAAAATTATTAGAGGGGATCGTACATTCAGGACCCTCATCTATTAGCCAAGAACAGCTGCAAAGAGTATGTCTTGCTCTGGACGACCTGACATATCTATGCATTACAGAGACAGCCCATTGATTTCAGTATTATGCTAGGTTCACTTCTGTGTCGAAGTCTCTGCAGAAACCGCCGAAAATTGGCGGACAGAAAATTCCTGCATGGAGGACATTTCTCTCAGCCGGTTTAGGTATAAAAAAAGGTGATTACCCGATGGACACCTGGCGGACCCCATTATAGTCTATGAGGTCCGCGGGTGTCTGCAGGAACTGCTGTTTTAGTGTTGCGGCTCTCTGCCGTTCAGGTCCCCCGGTTGACCCGAATAACGGAGACCAGAGCGTAGATGTGAATTTAGCCTTAACTGTGTAATGCTTTATTCTTCCTGTGGTGGCGCTGTGATGCATTTGAACACTTTCTGTCAGGTTACCTCAGTAGAAAGATATTCTGTTATTATATATTCACTTATTAACTGATATTCACAGTTACTATATAGTGTTAATTCCCGATACAAGGAAGGCCTTATCTATATACTTCTATATGAATGACATGCTATGTTTCTGGGACTGTAGCCATGTAATCAACTATTTTCTTGCCTTGTAATTACTTGGATATCGCTTGCTCTGAAGGCTAACTACCAAGGATGTGACTCATGTTATCCCTAGAGCAAACTTTCACTATTTGGAACAAATTGACTCATCTTTGTGAGCCACTGATCATTTTAAAGGTATAGAGACAGAACATTTCAGACAGACAGCGTAACCATTGAGGATACAACTCATTTATTCGGACACAGTTTACTCCTATATACCTTCTACATCTTAAAGCAGTATTGCTTGATATCCCTAAATGTCTGGAAGACTCACAGTAGTATGTCTGAAGAAGAGAGCTAGACTCTCGAAAGCTTACTATCAAATATACTCAGCCTCTAAAAGGTATCACCTGATTTCTTCACTCTTCCACTGGAAGACTCATAGAAAAAGAAGAGGAATGTGCCAGACCTCTGGAGGTTATCCTGCTATGCAGGGCTCACAGGGCTGGGAGGCTGATCTATACTGGCTCCTCGGATTAACAACACTACAGACAGAATTTTGGGATCAGGATCCAGACTATAAATTCTGGTAAAGCTATTCCTTACCTCAAGGATAGGGAATACTTTTCTGATCACGAGAATGGGGGTCCTGGTTCCCCAGCTGAATAGATTGGCAGGTTGAACAAGCAAGGGAGTAGCCATAGCGGGTGCATACTATAGGTTGCTACCATGCCCTGGAGCTTAAGGGGGCCCAAAGGGCTCTCTATAACATAACACACAAGTATTATAGATAGCATATGCATAACTCCCAATTTTCAAAGGACAGAAAGAGGGTCAGAATGTGCAGTGCACTAAGCTCGCCACAGCAAATTTGGCTCCACCCATTTCTATGTTGACTCCACCCATTCCCACCAATTTCTCTCTGTGCCCCCACACAGTATAATGCTCCTAAAGTCACCCTAACATTATATGCCCCCACATTATAAAGTTCCCCTACAATTGTCCCCATAGTATAAAGTCCCTCTCATGGTGCCCCAGTTTAAACTGGGGGCAACTAGAGGGGGATATTAAACTGGGGTAGCTGGAGGAGGATATTAAACTATGGGGCAGCTGGAGAGTGATATTACACTGGGGGCAGCTAGGGGGGGCATTAAACTTAGGGCAAAAAGAGGGTGGCATTAATGTCCCCCTCCAGTTGCCCCAGTTTAATGTCCTCCTCCAGCTGCCACCAGTTTAATGTTCCCCTCCAGCTACCTCCATGGTTTAATATTCTCCTCCAGTTGCCCTCATTTTAATGTCCCTTTCCAGTTGCTCCCAGTTTAATGTCCCCCTCCAGGTGCCACAGTTTAATGTCCCCCTCTAGTTTTCCACAGTTTAAATTGGGGCACCAGGAGAGGTACTTCATACTGTGGGGCAATTGGAGGGGAAAATTATAATGTGGGGGCATATAATGTTAGGGTGAATGTAGGAACATTATACTGTGTGGGGAAACATTAAACTGGGGCAACTAGAGGCAGACATGTCCCCTCCAGCTACCCCCACAGTTTAATGTCCTCCTCCAGTTGCCCCCAGTTTAATGTCCCCCTCCAGCTGGTCCCAGTGTAATGTCACCATCCATCTGCCCCCCCTGATTAATGTCCCTCTTCATATCCCCCACAGTTTAATGTCCCCCCTTAATCTGTCCCCAGTTTAATGCCCCCCTCCATCTGTCCTCAGTTTAATTTCCCCCTCCATCTATCCTGTTTAATGTACCCCCTTCATCTGCCACCAGTTTAATGTCCCCCCTTCATCTGCCACCAGATTAATGTTCACCCTCTATTTGCCCCCAAAGTTTAACATAATAAAAACACTGATACATAATGTGCATAATGCCCCATGTTAGCAGAAGAAAAACTGATAGGACATCATGTATGAAGGCTTATACACTCATAGAACAGACTACTCATCAAGTCCATGCACATATGTCAATTTTCCATGAAAACTCAGGTACACTTTAAAGGGAGTCTATCATTGCATATATCGGTTTGCAACTGACATCACGTTGGAATAGCCTTTATAAAGGCTATTCATCTCCTACCTTTATTTTCTATGTCCTCACCACCATTTTCAAGTTATGCCCATTTTAAAATTTATGTAAATAATAGTCAGAGAGGGTGGGGCGCGGCAGGAAACAGAAGCAAGGAATCTTTTATTACGTGTTTATAAATGCTGAAAAATTGTGTGTTAAGAAGTCATAATGTCTACTTGTGTCAACGTAAGCACCAACAACTGCAACCGAATGCTTCAGATAACTGGAGATCAGTCTTTCATATCACAGTGATGGAATTTTGGCCCATTCTTCAGCCAATTTCACATGAGCGTAATATGGGTGCATTTCTATGATGCTCTTAGTTTGAGTGATGAGACCTGTGGTCAGGCCAGGATTACAGTAATATGGGCACAGAAATGTGCCCCATTTACATTAGTGTGAAATTGACTTCATTGCAGAATTACTATGAGTAAGGGCTTTTGGGCATGACGTGGCTGCTTACACTCAAGCATATGACGGGTGAGTATCTTAACCTGTCTGTAGATCTACAATGTCATAGAGATCTATGATATGTTCCTAATACCCTTGTAATGTCTAACAAAATCTTCAACTCGTCCCACAAAGCTCATGGCCTAAAAAAATGGTAATTTTTGATGTTCATGTGATTATAGTCTAAGACTAAAATTGACTTGATCTATAAGGAGATACCATCCTGTTAAAGTATTTCAATAAGAAATTGAAGATAAGGCCGCATGTGGTTAGCAATGACGTGGCCAAATATAGCACATTTTTGAGGATGAAACAGCTTTTTCTGACAAAATAATACAACCATTAACAACTAATTTAAGAGATGTAGCAGCCCTATGTCTCCATGGATTTTGGCTGCATTATGTCTGTGCCAGAGCCTCCGTGCCAGGATGGGTTGCCTCAATCTGACCGTACCCTTGTTAGATCTTCATTTGGTTTCTTTTGAGCCATTAGATGGCCAAGAGGGACCTGGATGCCTTTATTGAAAGTAAGAATACCACTATGGGTGCTAATTTTTGGGACAGGATGTGGATCCAGGTCCTTGTTATATTTGGAGTTTGGATGTAATTTTTTCCTTGGATGGGGAAATTGGCGTCCACATTGTGGGTTTTTTGCCTTCCTCTGGATTAACTTGATAAGTTTATAGGTTGGACTTGATAGATTTGTGTTTTTATCCAACCTTATCTACAGTGTTACTACAAGTCAAATTTGCTCTTTTACTTCAATTGCTTTTAAAATAGTCAAAACTAGAAATGTACAAAAATAAAAGTAATCACATGGGGTAAATACTTTTAATGTCACTACATGGATATACCGTATATATGTTAGTGTTTTTTTCCCTCTACTATCAGTTCCAGGGGCTTAATCCTAAGCGGTGGTGTCACTGTGAGTGGCCGCTGATCACAGACATGCTCTTGAAGTCTACGGTAATAGCTGTACGTGGTGTCAGTAGAAGAACTATTTAGCCGTCTGTTTACATTAAAGTGATTTTGCAGGACTGCACTTCTACTGGCCCTCTGGGTAAACATTACATCAGGAGTCCATCTCAGCTCCGCTACTGCGAGGACATCCTGTGGTAGGAAGTTGAATTGTCCAAGTCCCCCGAAGATCCAGTGCACTTGTGGTTTAATTACGACAACAACCTCAGCTTTTGACAAGCTACAGATTGAAGTTCTCAGGAGTTTTACCGTATTTCTTTTGCTTTTCTTACCACGGCTGGATGCCTTTCCGCAGCCGAGCAGAAAATCCCCGCTGTATCCCTATTACATGTAATTTGCAATGCATGCTCCCAATTAGAATTTTTGTATTTATATTATATTACATAGAAAACAGAAAAGTTACAACTTTAGAGGCATAAATTTTAGATTTTATAAACAGAAATAATATGAAATATTATGTATGTTACAGTCAGCAGGTTAGATTCCTTCATTATTGGATTGGGACAGGATTATAATCAGATCTGGTTGATGGGAAGTGAAATATTACAGTGCCACCCGGTGGCCATTGTGCCATAATTGCTTCACAAGACATTTTATAGGTGTATCTGTCACTCTGCTCTGCAAAGTTGAAAGTGATGGAAAAGTACGTGTTGAGTTATGGATTTACTATTAGGCTATGTAGTGACCAGAGGCGTAACAATTTGCTGGGCCCCAAAGTCTGTAACAGGCCTCCCAACTATAATGTATTGTTTTTTGTGCTGTTCTTCTCCTCCTGGAAAAGACATCTTATGACCACCAAGGCTCCTGGTTGCAACTGCACCCTCTACACTCCCTCAGGTCACAGCCCCGGCAGTGACTTTGGTCTCAACACAGGTGGCAAAGCTAAAGCTCACTGTGTTGCCCTCTATGCATTGCATCTAATGAAGTTTACAGAGGACCTCTAAGGATAACTCATGATGATGAGTCAGTCATCTGTAGGTGAAGTATTGCAGATGTGTTTGAACCTTGTTTTAAAGGGGTTGTGTCATTACAGACACTTATCCTCTATCCTGTGGATAGGACCACCTGTTACTAGTGAACTTGAAGTCATCCTTGTGATTCAACACATACGAATCCAGCAAGGCAGAAGTGCTGACCACTAGGCCATATGTATTACTAAATGTCTGTGCAGTGAAATATTGTTTAAAAGGGCTTGCTCATAAAGAAATCATACAAGGAGACCTCCCCACTTTGGGGCTCCCTCTATGATCCAGAACAGATAACAAGTGGATAGATAGATAGATAGATAGATAGATAGATAGATAGATAGTAGATGCAAAAATATGCAGCTGCACTCTACTCACAGCAACAGGACTTGTATTGCATTAATGTTATCGTTAAATATATGCTCATATAAATGAGCTAATATGATTTATAAGCTACACAATATAAACTTATCACCCTCATCCACAAGGCTCTCCATAATGCTGCACCTCCCTACATTTCCTCCCTCATCTCTGTCTATCGCCCAACCCGTGCTCTCCGTTCACTCAATGACCTAAGACTAACATCCTCTATTATCAGAACCTCCCACGCACGTATACAAGACTTCTCCCGAGTTGCACCACTTCTCTGGAATTCTCTATCCCGGACTATCAGATTAACTCCCAACTTCTACAGCTTCAAGCACATCCTAAAGATACATCTCTTTAGACAGGCCTATCACAATTCCTAATGTAAACCCTTACGTAGTTAGATTCCCTAAAAGGTACCCTCTGTTCACGCTCCCACATTACCCCACAGGATATGATGCCGTATCAGACTAACATTATATATCTAGGCACCATCTACACATTAAAGGACACGACTGGTGACGGCTCATACAGCTTTATATATGAGTAATGAAAGTAACCTCTATCTCCACTGCATAAGCAATGCTACCTCCTATACTGTCCCTGCTACCTCTTGTGTCACCCCCTCTACCTCATAGATTGTAAGCTCTTGCGAGCAGGGCCCTCAGTCCCATTGTGTGAATTGACTATTTCTTTGTAATGTATCTTTTTGTCTGTACTTGTAACCTACAAATTGTACAGTGCTGCGGAATATGTTGGCGCTATATAAATAAAATGTATTATTATTATTATTATTATTATAAACTACACATATAAATGAGAGGTTTTTCATTATACATATTTGAACAAACAGTAAAAAAAACATCTGCCTCGACAAGGTGACCTCACTCAGATGGGATCCTACACTAAATAAACATACCTCTCTGGGATTCAGAATAGGGCTACAAATGTGAATACAGGGCAAGTAGGATCCAGAGCCATATTCTACTCAAAATAGCCTTAGGCAGATGGGAAACTGAAAGATATACACTATTCTAACTAAATAGACCTGCGCAAGTCAAAATGTGGATGGACATACAAAAAAGTCAGACAGCACATCCCAATGTGAACCGGTGCAAGTTGCTGTGCCAATATTACAAATGCAAAAAAATCCAGCAGTATTCTGCACACAGCACCAGGACATATAAAGAATAGAGATCACATTGTAAGTAATAAGACTAATCTTATTTCCTTCTATAATAAAGTCACTGAATGGTTGGACCAGGGAAATGCAGTGGACATAGTATATCTTGATTTTAGTAAGGCCTTTGATAAAGTATCACATAACATTCTTATTGAAAAAATGATCAAGTATGGCTTTGATAAAATATCAGTGAGGTGGGTTCACAATTGGCTTAATGATCGGGCACAACGAGTAATTCTAAATGGCTATACATCAAACTGGAAGAAAGTAAAAGCGGGGTGCCGCAGGGCTCTGTCCTGGGCCCAGTACTTTTTAATATTTTTATAAATGATCTGGATGATGGGGTTAATGGTAAACTAATAAAATTTGCAGATGATACAAAGATAGGAGGAATGGCCAACACTAGAGAGGAGAGAGAGTGCATCCAAAAGGACTTAGACACACTGGAACAATGGGCTGAGGTGAACAAAATGGTATTCAACAGGGACAAATGCAAAGTTCTACATCTGGGTAACAGAAATGCAAGAAGCATATATAGTATGGGAGGAATAGTACTAAGTGAGAGTACAGGGGAAAAGGATCTGGGCATAATAATAGATCGCAAACTCAACATGAGTCAACAGTGCGGTGCGGTGGCTAAAAAGGCTAACAAAATTCTAGGATGTATCAAGACGAGCATTGTAGCTAGATCAAGAGAGGTAATTATTCCGCTGTACTCTGCCCTGGTCAGACCCCACCTGGAATACTGTGTACAGTTCTGGGCGCCCCAGTTTAAGAAAGACATCGATTTATTGGAGCAGGTCCAGAGAAGAGCAACCAAAATGGTGGAAGGTCTACAAACCATGTCCTACGAGGAGAGGCTAAAAGAATTGGGACTGCTTAGTTTGCAGAAGAGAAGGCTAAGGGGAGACTTAATAGCGGTATTTAAATATCTGAAAGGTTGTCACAGTGCAGAGGGATCTACCCTTTTCTCATTAGCAGAAGGAAGCACGAGAAGTAATGGGATGAAACTAAGGGGAAGGAGATTCAGATTAGACATTAGGAAAAACTTTCTAACAGTAAGGGTAGTGAGAGAGTGGAATAGGCTGCCACGGGAGGTGGTGAGTTCTTCATCAATTGAAATCTTCAAGCGGAAACTGGATAGATATATAGCTGGGATGTTTTAGGAATTCCTGCTTTTGCAGGGGGTTGGACTCGATGGCCCTTGAGGTCCCTTCCAACTCAAACTCAAACAAACAAACAAACAAACAAGTTTAACAAAGAACCTCTAATTTCTATGTGTAGTTTATAGATCATATTAGCATGTATATGTGCAGATATCTAACAATAGTAGGATTGCAATTTGATCTCTATTTGAATAGATATATGATGATATTTAATCAGTGACTAATCGAAATATTACATAAATATTAAAAAAAAAAGTTATACATGTGTATGTGAGCCCAGAACCATTATGTGAAAATATCTGAACATATTTATCCCAAAATAGCAAACCACTGCCTGCCCAGCCCAAAGCAGGGTCTTATACATGTATAGCATTATATACAAGCCCATTTCAAGCTGTGCACATACTGAGCCTAATTTATTATATCTGGGTCTATAATCTGTATGGAAGCCTGTCATCTAGTGGCCATATGAAATAAAACATGCAATATTCCAGTTTACAAACTATTTGCAAAATTAAAACTACATTAATTAATATAATGTATAAAAACATATACTGTACTGATGTTACTGCACAATCTGAAAGCCTTATGCAATTATTTTAGTGTAAAATTCATTTAATTCCACACAAATGAGATTTAACTATTAGACAATCATAGAAACTTTGATTTGTTAAAAAAAATCAATATAAAATGTTAAAAGTAAATCTTTGTCTTCTGATTAGAAACATTTCTTAATTTGTTTTCCCTGTTTGTTCTTCGGACTTGTGAACCTTTAGGCTGAAGCCCCACGTGGCGCAAGCGCCACAGCAAAAACCGCAGCGTTTTACAGTCCCGCTACGTGGGGCCTTAGCCTTACATTATATAGCAGTTCTGTTCTAAAATCAAGTGCTGGATTATCAATTTTTCTAAATTATCAGGTTGTATGTATTATCAGATTTTGTAGATTATCAGATTTTGTGGATTGTCAGGCGCCAGATTAAAATAAAATAACACAATTTGTGATAAGTATAACCACTCTTCTATCACATTGACAAGTTCAGCAAGTTGTAGACTCCACATTATCTGACCTCCCCATTTATCTATCAGATAGGAACACACAGGAATAAATTCACAATATATAGTGACATAACATCATTCTATCAAAGGAAAAGTCATGTATAAAAACATGTAATAGAAATACATTTATAGATATTGAGATGCACACTTAGACTCTATGCACACGACCAAACACACGTGTGCATTGTAAGTGTGCTGTATTTTTCACAGCCAGCACGCCGACTCATTTGTCTCTATGGCCCCATACAAATGCCTATGTATTATCATGGGTCTGTGTATGGGGCCATGAGTCGAGGGCAAAACTCTGGACAGGTCCTATACTCACGCTGACTAGATGAAGTTAAAGGGGCTGTCCGGGATAAAACAAAGTTAATTAGTTAGGTAGGGCTAGTAGTCCGGGGGGCTAGCTATGGAAACTGGGAGGGGGTGTGAGAGAGGGAGGGAGAGGGAGTGAGAGGTGGATCATAGTAGTTGTAGGCTAAGACAGCAGGAAGCTACCCATGTAAACAAATGCAGAGGATGCCAGTAGCTCCCAGAGAAACCGAGATATCACTCAAAACACTGCTAAAGGTATTTTGGTGCAATTATTAACCCATTAATAGTACTAAAATACCTTTTTTTAAATTTTTTTTTGGCCGGAAAACCCCTTTAATTGGTCCATGGAGGCAAGGGTAGCAGACGGATGTCATCCATGTGCCGTCCATGCCATTTTACCACTGAAGGGGCACATGCGCATGGTCATGTACATGTAGCCTTGCAAAAAGTGGTAGTGTAATTGAGATTGATTGCAAACCTACATTTACCAATTTATTATTATAATTACTTATTAAAATTTCCCTATAGTCTGCCCTTCACTTATAGTATTTGTACATTTGCATATACATACACAATATACAAATACATTACACACACACATACACACACATTGCACCCGTATACACATACATACCTCTCCTACAAAGCTATCACATCCCATCAGTGAACAGAGGACAGAGCCTGTTTCCTGACTTCCTCCCCCTCTCTCCTCTGTAGGCTCTGACAGAGCTGATACTTAGATCAAGTTACAACAGATGGTAAAAAGCTCTAGTGGATAGAAATCTCTAGAAGAGGCATATAGAAGAGGAAGGACGATTGCACGACTTATATCTATTCTCCCCTGCTCAGTTCTACCTGACTGCCTCCTGCTTGTCCTCCTGCCTTATCTATGCCCTGCTCTTGAGCAGGAAGGAGCCCAAAAACTAATACCTTCTCATATGAGGAAACCAGTACTATAAATTACATGTGGTGTTACATTGGGGCCTAGAAGCTTCAAGTTACTCTTCTGTATAGGTTTGTCATAAGGCAGTCCTATTTCCTTTTTGCTAGTATAGTAAAATGTTTCCGATTTGCTGCCCTCTACTCTGTGGGGGAAATGCACAGCATTTATGCCACATATGGACACATCCTAAGGATATGCTCACATGGAGGAATTTGGAGTTGAATCTGAAGAAGATTCCACTTTATAATCTGCTTCAAAAATGCTTGAAATCTGCCTCTTATTCATTCATTCTAGTTGCAGATAAAATAAGTGTCCTCATTCTTCAGTTTCTGCTTCAAACTCCCATTGAAATGAATGAAAGACAGATTTTAGAGTGGTTTAAAAAAAAATCCTGAAGCAGATTTTATCTGCCTGACCAATTTCCTACACTAACAGTAAGAATATACTTATACATGGTAGATTTGTTGAAAAAAAAACTTCAGCCACTAATAATCTGTGCCATTGAAATGGATTGTGTTGTTTTCCAGGCAGATACTTGGATTCAGATGAATTAGAATGTTGCAAAAATTTCTGCAACTAATCTGCCACATGTGACTATACCCTTACAATAGGTACCATGACCCTGCTCATTCTACAGTCAACCTGGGCTCTCTTCCATGGCTGGACAGACCTAGAAGCGCCGCCATTTGACAGCAGAACCGGAATTTTAATCTTTTTTGTTTACAAGGCTGTGGTCAAGTTACGAGTAAATTTTTCTAGTCCAACTGTAAAGCACTATGTACTAATAAACCCAATAATTGCTATACTGGAAAAAACATTAGAAGACCTGGCATGGAGTCAGGAAACATTAACACGGCCTTTAGGTTCTTTGGGTTCTATCCTTTATATTTGCTCCTTGGTATAATAGATGCTTTTTAAGTGGACCAGTCCTGCTTCCAAGTCCAAATATTTCTAATAAAATGTCCATCCCTCCAAGGCTGGAAGAGTCGGCTTCAGCTAACATTACATTAGCAGGTGTCTGCTGGAAGTAAAGTCAGGTCATGCATAAAGCTCTCTTTAGGCTGCAGCTGCACAGACAGGCTTGAAAGGCTTTGTTAATGGACTTGTCTGGCATTGATGTAAGACGTACGGTAGCTATACATTTACTAAGTGTACAACTTGTACTGCAGTAAAATGAGCAAAGTCTGCGATGACTGATATCCCTACGCATTTGCATATGACACAGACCTGACCTGCTATTTGACCTGCCCGTAGATAATTGGAAAAGACAGGCAATGAGATAAAAGGCTCAGTTCTTCTAAGTAGTAGAAAGTTTTGTTTATGGTGCCATTGATTTGAATGGATAGCAAATCCCATCAGTTGCCATCAATAAGCCTTCCTTCCATCACGAAAGTGGCAAACAGAATAGTTTACCTCAGGTGTGGCCAACTAACTGCAAAATCTGCCATTAAAGAGGACTATTCACCAACCCCAACATCTTCAGCTCTTTGTATCCTTCACCAGGTGGCTCTCCACCAATTCCAGTGCAGTTGGAATTTTATACTCTAGCCCCCCACTGTTCCAGAGCAATAATTTCATTCTTCATCAGGGGTAACACAATGCCAAATACAATCAGATGTATATAACTGAAAGTAAATTACCTGGGGAGGGACCAATGTACAGCAGCTGTTTGCACCTAAACAGATTCCAATGGGAGGGTTTATTGCGCATGTACAAGAAAAATATAAAGTATTGCGAGACATACTAAGGTGTGCGCATGCGCAAAGAGGTTGTCAATGCTTTCAAACATCGTTGAGTAAACATGCATGCGCTGTATAAGTATAGTTGTAACATCTTTGCCTATTCGGGCCTCTGCGCCATCCTCCGGTCACACGCTTCGGCGCAGGAGGCGTATTCAGTTGTGATCCTTTTCACTTGTTGTAGCACAGCTGAGGATTTGTTGCTGTGTGTTAGTCTAGCCAGTACTTTACTTCCTTTGGTTACTATGGAGTTAACTTAGTAGCCTTTGATTGACATTCCTCCTGGCCAATCAAGTCTAGGGAGGATTCCTTTATATACTTTTCCAGCCCGCTCCTTTATGCTTGCTATTGTCTTTTGCATGCTGGCTGTATACTGTTTGCTATCTATATTCATAATTCTGACCTTGGCTATTTCCTCTGACTTCTCTTTTGGATTCTGACTCTGTACTTTGCTGCTTGACTGGTACCGACCCCTTGGCTAGCTGACCACTCGTTTGTTGTTGTTTGTCTTGTCTGTGTTCTGTGTTATCACTTACATCATAGGAAGGGACTGTTGCCCAGTTGTTCTCTACCGCTTAGGGTAGTTAAGGCAAATAGGCAGGTACTGGGGGCGGGTTCAGCATTAGGACTCACTGTCTTGTCGGTACCTTCCTCCCAGGTTTCACCAGCAGCTACTGGGGAATTGCTCATCTAGCAATTCCCTAACAATAGTACTTCAGTAAGTTCAAGATTCATGCATGCGTGCTAACTAGTTTTAAAATGATGTACATAATAGCAAAAGCTTGCGCCACACTGCAGGACAACAAAACACAAGAACAAAAACGTGAAAAACCCCACAACAAAATAGTTCCACATAAATCAATCAGAGTATTATATCACAGTTTCAAAAATATATTTAAATAAAAAACGATCTCATGTGCTGAATAGACATGCAACGACAGGTTCGAAAAAAATCAAGTGAGAGGGCCAAGCAACGTAGGTAAGTAGAAGAGTAACATGAAAAAATGGAGGACTTGTAGCAGACAGCTTATGAGACACAGCGAACCTAAATTATGAAATAACACAAATAAGTAAATAATAGTTAAAAGTATAAGTGTGAATATATATATATATATATATATATATATATATATATATATAAAATAAACAATTAAATAAAATAATGAAATAAAAAGTCAAGCAAGAGCTTGAGAGGTGTGTGAAAAGTGAAAAAACATAATAAAACAAAAGAGGGTGTGAAATGGGGGACATGGAAGTAAATGGGAAAAAAAGGTAAAGACAAAAGTGAAATGTGAGAAAAAAATAAAGCCACTTGTCTACTTTAGATTATTACAGAACCTACCCATTATGCTCTTTTATGAGTCTCTTTCTTTGTGCATATATAAAAGTAACACTTTTTCTGAGCATTACAGACGAGATGAGGCCGGCCTGTAATTGTCATCATAGGTAGACCTCAACTATGAGAGACAAAATGAGAAAACAAATCCAGAAAATCACATTGTCTGATTTTATAAGAATTTATTTGCAAATTATGGTGGAAAATAAGTATTTGGTCACCTACAAACAAGCAAGATTTCTGGCTCTCACAGACCTGTAACTTCTTCTTTAAGAGGCTCCTCTGTCCTCCACTCATTACCTGTAGTAATGGCTCCTGTTTGACATTGTTATCAGTATAAAAGACACCTGTCCACAACCTCAAACAGTCACACTCCAAACTCCACTATGGTGAAGACCAAAGAGCTGGGCAAGGACACCAGAAACAAAATTGTAGACCTGCATCAGGCTGGGAAGACTGAATCTGCAATAGGCAAGCAGCTTGGTGTGAAGAAATCAACTGTGGGAGCAATAATTAGAAAATGGAAGACATACAAGACCACTGATAATCTCCCTCCATCAGGGGCTCCACGCAAGATCTCATCCTGTGGGGTCAAAATGATCACAAGAACGGTGAGCAAAAATCCCAGAACCACATGGGGGGACCTAGTGAATGACCTGCAGAAAGCTGGGACTAAGGTAACAAAGGCTACCATCAGTAACACACTACGCCACCAGGGACTCAGATCCTGCAGTGCCAGACGTGTCCCCCTGCTTAAGCCAGTACATATCCGGGCCCGCCTGAAGTTCGCTAGAGAGCATTTGGATGTTCCAGAAGAGTATTGGGAGAATGTCATATGGTCAGATGAAACCAAAGTAGAACTCTTTGGTAGAAACACAACTCGTCATGTTTGGAGGAGAGTGAATGCTGAGTTGCATCCAAAGAACACCATACCTACTGTGAAGCATGGGGGTGGCAAAAATCATGCTTTGGGGCTGTTTCTCTGCAAATGGACCAGGACGACTGATCAGTGTACATGAAAGAATGAATGGGGCCATGTATCGTGAGATTTTGAGTGCAAACCTCCTTCCATCAGAAAGGGCATTGAAGATGAAACGTGGCTGGGTCTTTCAGCATGACAATGATCCCAAGCACACCGCCAGGGCAACGAAGGAGTGGCTTCGTAAGAAGCATTTCAAGGTCCTGGAGTGGCCTAGCCAGTCTCCAAATCTCAACCCCATAGAAAACCTTTGGAGGGAGTTGAAAGTCCGTGTTGCCCAGCGACAGCCCCAAAACATCCCTGCTCTAGAGGAGATCTGCATGGAGGAATGGGCCAACATACCAGCAACAGTGTGTGCCAACCTTGTAAAGACTTACAGAAAACGTTTGACCTCTGTCATTACCAACAAAGGATATATAACAAAGTATTGAGATGAACTTTTGTTATTGACCAAATACTTATTTTCCACCATAATTTGCAAATAAATTCTTTAAAAATCAGACAATGTGATTTTCTGTATTTGTTTTCTCATTTTTGTCTCTCATAGTTGAGGTCTACCTATGATGTCAATTACAGATCTTTTTAAGTGGGAGAACTTGCACAATTGGTGGCTGACTAAATACTTTTTCCCCCACTGTATATGACTTGTATTCTGTAATATTAAGCAGTTTCTCCCTCTACAGGCTCTATCTGTAGTTAGCATTTCTCTCTGAGCTAGTGATTGGAGACTAGCTGCTATATGCTATACACAGAAAGGAGAATTGTCTCTATAATGGTGCCACTCATTCAGAAACAGCTCCAGGAACAATACAGACCTCTGCTAATGTGACATTGGTTGTGAAAGAAAGTTCCAATTTAGCTGCATCATCAGACTAAACTCAAATTTCTTCTATTATCTCCTGTTCTTCTAGCTCACGTCTCCCCCTCTCCTCTATAGAAACAAGTAATCTGAGTCTTGGAACCTTCTTTCTTGAGACTAATATAGCAGAATTTTCAGAATGAAAATCAGTATATCAGAGGGAGGGGGAGCAGAGAAACAGCCTGATAAGAGGAGAAAGAGGCATTGCTCTCTGATAATAAATGCAGTATCACAAAGTTTCTTATAATTGCTTCTATTATTCATTTATGCAAATTTAGCTGAAACGACATTGCCCTTTAATCCAAATTTGCCAATTAAAATGGTGGTATATCAATGACCTATAAATTGTTCCACATTTTTGTGCTAACAGCAGATTGGCCTCATAAGAGACATATCCAACCAACACAGTAATAGTGCCACATTACAGTCATGCCACACTGAACTGTCCATACAGTAGCATAGATTGGTAGCATAGCAGCAGAATTAATACAGAAAAACATTGTGTCCAACACACACAGTTATCCATAACATGCTTTCAGATAGCAGTGACTATAAAATAATCCCATTAAAGTCCAATTATAGTAGTTACTGCACCAGCAATCCAGATGCCAAGTGCAGCAGCCCTATAACATCTTTATCTCCTCTTTGGTGTTACAGTGCTAACAGGAACTTCCATGGGAGTAGCTGACATGCAGCCATGTACAGTCAGAGGCTAAATAGTCCAAGTGCTCTATGACTGATGTATTTTATCAGAGCAGAAATTCAGCTTTCCAGGAGGAGTGAAATCATTGACTGTCCAATTGAATTATGGACATTTGTTTCTTGTGGAATTGGAAATCCAGGAGTTATAGGAAAAAATCTCACTGCCAAATGTGACTCCCAATATTTTGTGGGTGTTGTATGGGAAGGGGGTGTAAAAAAAAAAAAATATATATATATATATCTGGTATATAAATACAGAGAGAGAGTATATAATGTCACTGGTTGAACATGTTCATTTGGATTTGTCAAGAGATGGCTAGCTTTTCCAAACATGTGAAAACAAGATCCTATATGTGTGGCCACTCAATATTTGTGTTGTGCATTGCAGCCTATCATGGGTTAGGCTAGCATGTTAAGATAATGTATTAAACTGGTTTGGTTTCATGACAAAAATCATTCATGGTAAGGTAAGGGAGGACACATCTTTACATCACTACAGGAGATTGAATTGTATTGTTCCTATGAATAAACCTTGTTTCACCCTGTGATTTTTTTAATTTTGCAGACAGTTACCCCTTAAAGACCCAGTCTCTGTATATAAAAGTGAAGATCTGGTATAGTAAAGCTAGGTTATTGCACATAATAGCCTATAGACTGAATGCATTTCCCAGCTTCCCTCTCTCTTTGTCTCTTTTACAGCATATCTATATATATTCAATTCTGCATCTGTTTTTAAACTTGGCCGTATTTAGTGAAGCCGAGCCAGCTTTAGACTGGGATATTACAGTTTACTCAAAATCAAACATCTAGTATTTCATTCTGGAAGCAACCCTAAAAAGCCTGCAACTATACGCCTCTGCTTAACCATGGCTCCGGAAGTGAAGTCACCATGTTTACATGACATTGCGGTATCCTTTTATTTATATAAACTAGGCCTAGCTCCAGCCTATGAGGTCATAATGTTGTGTGACAGCTCATCAAACCCTTCCTGAAATAGGAATACATTTACAGCTACTTTGTATAATAAGTGCATCATACTCATCTACTCACTTTAGCTTAAGCTGGATCATCCAAGTAGATACTAACCATAGCGGAACCCAAGTATTATATGTAATACACAAGTAAGTATTGTATAAAAAAAGGATGAATGGACCCCATTTGTGCCAATAACTCTCAATTTGTGTATAGCAACACTTGTTACAACCATGTTGTTTTTAGGCATGTGCCATTTTTTGATACATCTTTGTAGCAGTCAGAGCACCATTATTCTGATACAAATCTTCACATCTGCAGTAAGACTTGTCCACGCTCAGAAGCTACAGCAGGATCTTGTACAGATGTAGAAAAATATAACTTGACAATTATTACCCTTTAACTGGCATCAATGGCTTTTGTTGTGTTCCTTGATAGGATATCACCCTGCAGCAAGTTATCAGTGTCAAGTTAAACTTTGGTACATCTGTAGGACACTACAGTATAAAAGAATTGACCTGTAGCTATCTATTTAGCTTCATGCAGTCTCTTTTGTGTCTCTCCTCTGTCACTTAGCTAACATTAGTTTAGCAAGTTACCTGGCTGACTACATTGTGCTAAATGCAAAGTTTTCTGTAGAAGGGATAATGCTATGGGGTTGTGGCCTAGGCCTCTTAGGGAAGGAAAATCTTAATGCTTTAGCATACCAAGACATTTTGAAACAATTGTATGCTACCAAATTTGTGGGAACAGTTTGGGGAAGGCAAAGTTCATAAAGGTTTGGGTAAGACTGATGTGGAAGAACTTGACTAACCCTCCTAGAGAGTATCCATATTAAAGGGGTTGTCTGGGATAAAATGATACTTTTACCCTAAGTTAAACACCCTCCCCCCACCTAACTTCTAACTTACTTACTTGTCTTACCTGTCTGGATCTTCTGGGGGCAGAACGTCACCTCCTTCAGGGGGGCCGACTCCTCCTTTTCGTGACGTCTGCCAGCCTCCCTTGCCTGCACAATAGAGCTGGCAGACATCAAGAAGAGAAGGAGCTGGCCGCACACAAGGAAGTGATCTCCTGTACCCAGAAGATCCGGACAGGAAGACAGATAAGTATGATGGGGTGGGGGAATGGGTTGAGTTAGTTAGGCAGGGCTAGTAGTGGACGGGCTTGCTACTTATTAACCCATTAATAGCCCTAACTGACGTTTTTTTAAAAAAAGATTTTTTTGCCTGGTAAACCCCTTTAATACCTATGGATTTAGAATGGGTTTTTATAAAGCTCCTGTAGGTGTAATGTGCACTAATACCTTTATCCATATAGTCTATTACAGTTTCTTACATTCCCTTTTACTGCTGATTTATGCAAAGCTTGTTTAAAAGTTAGTGACCATTTAATTTTAACCCCTTTAGGATGTGTTGCCTATTTTGGCCTTAGCCCCTACTGATTATCCCGAGCTGTGCTCATTCAGCTGCTTAGAATAGCTGGCTAGAATTTGGCTAGAGGCTAGAATAATATGATATAGCCATAGCAAGAGCTAGCTGAAGTGGAAACTGCATGCAGATATGATATTCACAACTCTCACTTCAGCCAGTGGGCTGGAAGAGGAGGAAGATTGGTATTTTTCTTTCTCTCCATGTATAGTCGTAGATGACCCAGGGGGAGGGGTAACGTGGATTTTTGTTATCCAGGGGTTAACCAGTTTTTAAGATTCATAGATGTTAGATATGCGGGGGTCTGATTCTCCCCCACAGACCCCCGCATTTCACTGATACCAAGACAGCGTGGGACAGCCACGCTGCCCACTTGCTATACAAACTGTAGTGGCGAGTGTACGTACTGCAGTGCTTCCTCATTGAAGGATAGACCTTCAATCATAGAAACTGGATAACCCCTTTATTGTTACCCACTCTTTATCAAACAAAGAGCATACTTGCTCTATGATTGTCACATATGAAGGGTCATTTGCCCAGAAAAGTAGAGAGAAGATAAGAGCTTGCTCATCTAATCTATCCTCTGCACCTTATTGGCTTATGACCTGGCCATTTAAGCCCCATATAGTGCTCAAACTGATGACAACCTTTAAAATATGTTTGGCTTACTCTCTGTATTATGAATGTTGATAGAGCGAGTCTTACTTATCAAAAATTTGAAGATAAGATCTTATTACCAATAGCAGCCGAGAGAAAGTTAAGTTCTGACTGGTTTCTGTGCACAACAAAGACATTTCTATGAATCATTTGGTCATTGTGAGAGATAGCATTGGTGCACGGTCTTGAGCTGAGCACCAGTCACAGTAGGACATGGTCTAAACATGTTTTCAGGACACATTTTATAGCATCCATATTATGGATGAAACACCTAGGACCTGCCTCTCAGGACTTTGCACGGCTCTATAAATTAGACTTAATTTACCAGAAGACCGTGTGATGATCAATATTCAGTTCATGTGAATTGGGTTGGTTTGGGGTCCACAGTTTGAAGCACTGGTACCAGAGATCCGGCAATTTGCCAGTACTAATTCCATCTGAAACAGGCCAAAGATTTACTCTATGTGAGATTTTATCTTTGTTTCTTCAACACTCTGGTTAAAAGAGTAAAAAAGAGTTAATTTTGACAGGATGAATACAGAAGAAAAAAAAACTCAACTTTTGGCAACTACATCTTCATATGATTGTCTGCTTTTTGCATCAAAGTAACAGAAACCAGATCATCCCTGAGGAGAGGATACAGAACATAATGTTTTATTCCTTCCAATGTAGTCTAGCAGAAGAGTTTATACTTGAAAATGTAGTATATTCTAGATAATTTACCCCGTGTATCTACTGTAGGAAAATAACATAGTACTTCAATACAAATGTACAGTATTCTACTTGATATAGATAAGGAATAACCTTATGTTACATTCAATCTAATTTAGGGATCATGACATCATTATAACAATGACATCATCATCAGCTTTCAATTACCTCAGCAAAATATACTTTGATACATTTGATGTTGGTTTAGGTCTAAGGGCCTTATTAGGCAAGACACTTATTTATTTATTTTAAGTGAGTGCTGATCAGTACAAAACGTGCCGATCAGCTTTTCCTCTGTACTGGCCTATTAACATGCAGGCCTGCTGAGGCGATCGTTCCCAGGATATGTCCTTTCATTGTTTGCCGGCATTAGAGCCCTTATCACACAGGGGATGTGCTGCTGGTGAACAATGACTTTTTTATCCTGCCAAAAGTAGTCGATCATCCAATGCACGTGATTGGCTGCACTATTAGACCGGCGGACTAGTGAACAAGTGTTTGAATGAATTTTTCTTCCCAATATTTGTCTGCAAAATATTCTTGTCTCTCAGAGTCCTTAGAAGGGTTATCCTGCTGCTGGGACCCAAAATGATCAGCAGAAATCTTGAATGAAATGGACCAATTGTCTAAATTAAATTTTTATATAAATTTTTTTTTTTTAAATAATTTTTGGTAATGTGTTTTTTAATTTTCATTATTATCTATATTTAAAAGAAATCCTAAAAATCTTGCAATTCCAACTCACCATCAACTTGCCATTAAGCTTAAAATAGTTTGTGACTTTCTGTCATGGACTACAGACACAATGGGGAAGATTTATCAATCCCTCTATGCCAGTTTTCTGGGATGATATTGTTGCGCACACTTAGATCAAGGCTGTTTCTTGTGTTAAATGTGCGCCACAAGCCAGTTCTGCATCTTGCTCACTACTTTGTGTGAATATTGATAAAGTGACCAGACATATTCATTATAACTCACAAAAGCTATCTCACATGAGTTATAATGGAAATCTACGCCAGTTCCTATCTGTCATAGTTCTCCACTCTGAGATGCCTTTTCATAAATCTCTTGATCCCTGCCCAGTTGGGGCCTTTATTAAGGCGTAGAAAAAGGTCAGTATTAATAAATCTGCCCCAATGGTCTGGAGCATACCCTATTTAGGCTAGTTTCAAATCTGCATCAGAAATTGGGGGAGAGAAATGTCCTGCACAGAGGACTTTTCTCTCTGATGGTTTCAGTATAAAACCGCCGGAGACCCAACTGATATCCATCCAACTTACTATCTTATTTGGGGCTTAGCCATCTAAATTGGTCTATTATCACACTATATACTACATGTATGGATCACCCACTATCACTGTTGTCTCCAAAACTTGCCATCCTAAACAGACATGCATATGGCCTGTTTGGATGGAATCACTCAGGCAGTTTTTGTGGCAATTTTTGATTAAAAGTTTTTAACCATAGCCTGTACTGGATCAAAATATAAAAATAACATAAAAGAAAGACAGATACTTCTAGCCTGTTTAACATATTCTATTGGGCTCAAAAATTTCAAGAAAAACTGTCACAAACTAAATATGACAAAAGCCGTAAAACAGTAAGTATATATGTAGGGTTCCAGCCACCTCAAGTTTTGTTAAGAATTCCAATTTCTCACAAAACAAATTCAATATAATATTGTAACAATGCCGCAAAACCCTTGATAGACTGCAATGCCCATAACAACAGCTGGGTCACCACTCATAGACAAATATATATACATATACATTTCCTAACAAGGTATCAGAATTTGTTTTCCAAGGGGGGCCATCTCATGCCACACATCCGGGGCTTGTTGAGTCAAGGAAAGGGACAAATCTGTATATAATTCAATGTTGTAAACTGTAAATATGACCTTACCATTTAAGACTGTAGGGTTCAGGACAGTACAGTCATGGCCAAAAGTTTTGAGAATGATACAAATATAAATTTTTACAAAGTCTACTGCTTCAGTTTTTCTAATGGCAATTTGCATATACTCCAGAATGTTATAAAGAGTGATCAGCTTAACAGCAATTACTTGCAAAGTCAATATTTGCCTAGAAAATGAACTTTATCCCCCAAAACACATTTCAACATCATTGCAGCCCTGCCTTAAAAGGACCACCTAACATCGTTTCAGTGATTGCTCCATTAACACAGGTGTGGGTGTTGATGAGGACAGGGCTGGAGATCAATCTGTCATGATTAAGTAAGAATGACACCACTGGACACTTTAAAAGGAGGCTGGTGCTTGCCATCATTGTTTCTCTTCTGTTAACCATGGTTATCTCTAAAGAAACACGTGCAGTCATCATTGCACTGCACAAAAATGGCCTAACTGGGAAGAGTATTGCAGCTAGAAAGATTGCACCTCAGTCAACAATCTATCGCATCATCAAGAACTTCAAGGAGAGAGGTTCCATTGGTGCCAAAAAGGCTCCAGGGCGCCCAAGAAAGACCAGCAAGCGGCAGGACCGTCTCTTAAAAGTGTTTCAGCTGCGGGATCGGGCTACCAGCAGTGCAGAGCTTGCTGAGGAATGGCAGCAGGCAGGTGTGAGTGCATCTGCATGCACTGTGAGGCGGAGACTCTTGGAGCAAGGCCTGGTCTCAAGGAGGGCAGCAAAGAAGCCACTTCTCTCCAGAAAAAACATCAGGGACAGACTGATATTCTGCAAAAGGTACAGGGAGTGGACTGCTGAGGACTGGGGTAAAGTCATTTTCTCTGATGAATCCCCTTTTCGATTGTTTGGAACATCTGGAAAACAGCTTATTCGGAGAAGAAGAGGTGAGCGCTACCACCAGTCTTGTCTCATGCCAACTGTAAAGCATCCTGAAACCATTCATGTGTGGGGTTGCTTCTCAGCCAAGGGAATCGGCTCTCTCACAGTCTTGCCTAAAAACACAGCCATGAATAAAGAATGGTACCAGAATGTCCTCCAAGAGCAACTTCTCCCAACCGTCCAAGAGCAGTTTGGCGCTCAACAATGCCTTTTCCAGCATGATGGAGCACCTTGCCATAAAGCAAAGGTGATAACTAAATGGCTCAGGGAACAAAACATAGAGATTTTGGGTCCATGGCCTGGAAACTCCCCAGATCTTAATCCCATTGAGAGCTTGTGGTCAATCATCAAGAGACGGGTGGACAAACAAAAACCAACAAATTCAGACAAAATTAAAGCATTGATTCTGCAAGAATGGACTGCTATCAGTCAGGATTTGGTCCAGAAGTTGATTGAGAGCATGCCAGGGAGAATTGCAGAGGTCCTGAAGAAGAAGGGTCAACACTGCAAATATTGACTTGCTGCATTAACTCATTCTAACTGTCAATATAAGCTTCTGTTACTCATAATATGAATGCAATTATATTTCTGTATGTGATAAAAACATCTGACAAACACACATAAAAACCAGAGGGCAGCAGATCATGTGAAAATATAATATTTGTGTCATTCTCAAAACTTTTGGCCATGACTGTACATATAGCAGTAGGGTTCAGGACAGTACATATAGCAGTAGGGTTCAGGACAGTACATACAGCAGTAGTGTTCAGGACGGTACATATAGCAGTAGTGTTCAGGACGGTACATATAGCAGTAGGGTTCAGGACAGTACATTTAGCAGTAGGGTTCAGGACAGTACATATAGCAGTAGGGTTCAGGACAGTACATATAGCAGTAGGGTTCAGGAAAGTGCATTTAGCAGTAGGGTTCAGGACAGTACGTATAGCAGTAGGGTTCAGGACAGTCAGGGTTGGACTGGCCCCCGGGGGGAACCGGTGAATCCACCGGTGGGCCCCGAGCCCCGACTATTAGTCCTCATGTCATGGGGGCCCAATCGGGATCCTGACCATCCCGATCGGGCCCCTGACCAGTGGCGTAACGATCGCGGTCGCAGGGGGTGCGACCGTGACCGGGCTCGGCGGAGTATGGGATTCGTGGCCAGCTGGAGATGACCGGGCCCCGGACCATTATGATAGCGGTCGGGGAAAGCCTGGTTCCCCGACCGCTATACATACTGTTATTGGAAAGATTCCAATAGATGGCAGCCCAGTGGAGGTGACTGAAAATAAAAAATACATATTCTCACCTCTCCGGGGCACAGCGTCTTCTCCAGCGTTCCTCCGTCATGTGACTGAGGACTGTGATTAGGCCCCAGCGGTCACATGGGGCGCGGCCGCGTAATGACGTCAGTGCGCCCCCACGTGACCGCTGAGGCCCAATCACAAGCCTCGGCAGCGACGTTGGAAAAGGTCCTGAAGACGCTGAAGATGGCAGGATGGAGCGAGGATGCCAAGGAAAAGTAAGTCAAGGTGAGTATGAATGTTTGTTATTTTTAATCACTTCCCTGGACCTCCGATTATTATACTCTGGGGTCTGAGGAGACCCCAAAGTATAATAATAGCACTGAAGCGGAGGGGGGCTATTGGGCGCATGTAATACTGTGTGGAGGCCACTGTGGAGCTTATAATACTGTGTGGGGGCCCCTGTGGAGCTTATAATACTGTGTGGGGGCCACTGTGGAGCTTATAATACTGGGTGGGGGCCACTGTGGAGCTTATAATACTGGGTGGGGGCCACTGTGGAGCATATAATACTGTGTGGGGGCCACTGTGAAGCTTATAATACTGGGTGGGGGCCACTGTGGAGCATATAATACTGTGTGGGGGCCACTGTGGAGCTTATAATACTGGGTGGGGGCCACTGTGGAGCTTATAATACTAGGTGGGGGCCACTGTGGAGCTTATAATACTGTGTGGGGGCAACTGTGGAGCTTATACTCAATACAGTGGCTCCTTCATTTTTTTTTTTTTTTTAATTACGCTTGGGGCAGGTGAAAAAAAACAAAACCCAAACTTTCTCTCCTGTCCCCAGTGTCTCCCAGTGCGGTTTGGTCCTGCAGTTCTGATGTTTTCTTCCAGCTGAAGTTCTGCCTGCACATGACCACCTGTGACATCACGTGACCCCTGAGGCCAATCAGTGGCCTAAGGGAAGGGACCTGGGACGTGACAGCCAGTGAGGACTTCCGGCAAAAAGAAGACAGCGGAGCTGCAGGACCAGACCATGCTGGGAGGACACCGGAGCACTGGAGACAGGTGAGTATGTTTAGTATGTTTTTTTTTTTTTTGGGGGGGGGGGATTCACCTCCCACGGACTAATTAGAAAAAAGAAAAAAATTATACTGGACAACCTCTTTAAAGTGTGGCACATTAGGGGGGCCCTGGGGGGTATATTAAAGGGGTTGCCAGGCATAATTTGTTATGGTTTATCCTCAGGATAGGCCATAGATACCTGATCTGTACGGGGCTGACCCCGGACCGATCAGCTGTACGGAGCCACTTCTGGCGCCCATCCTGTACACAATACGGGGCCAGAAGCAGAAAGCTCTGTCCACTGTGTATTAGCCGGGCACCTTCACTGTATCTCAGCACTGGAAGTCAGTAGGAGCTGAGCTGCAGTGAAGGCGCTGGGCAGTGGATGGAGCTTTCTGCTTCCGGCCCTGTGTTGTGTACAGAACGGGCGCTGGAAGTGGCTCCGAACAGCTGATGGGGCCGTGTGTCAGCCCCCTACCGATCAGGTATTTATGGCCTATCCTGAGCATAGGCCATAAAAAAGATTAACCCTGGACAATCCCTTTAATATGCATCACACAGTTTAATGTCCCTCCCCCCACAGGATGTTAGTCTCCATCACTGCTCCCACACAATATAATGACCCCATCACTGTTCCCCATACAGTATGGGGGAACAGTGAAGAGGCCACTATGTGGGGGGGACCAGTGAAGTGACCATAGAAAAATTTGGCCCAGACAACCCCTTAAAAGAGGTTTCCATAAACTGGAGCGACCACTGTGTCGGCCGCCAGGGAGGTGTAAAAATAAGAAAATTAAAAAAAAAAAAGCATACTCACCTGTCCCCAGCACCCCGTTGTCCCCTGCCTGTGTCTGTTCGGTCTCATGGTGGCCCCTCATTTCTGGAAATCCTGTACCTAATTGGTCTTAGCGATCACATGAGGTGCAGGACTCCCAGCAAGGAGTCGCTGGCACGAGACTGAATGGACCCTGGTAGTGGACAATGGAGCGCCGGGGACAGGTGAGTATGCTTTTTAATTTACTTATTTTTTACTTTACACCTGCCACCAGCTACATGGGTTGCTCCAATTTCTGGACAACCTCTTTAAAGGATTTGTCCATCTTCCTAATATTGATGGCCTGTCCTTACGATAGGCCATCAATATTACATCTGCGATGATACAATAGCCAGGACCTCTGCAGATCAGCTTTTCCAGGACAGTGCGGTTACAGGTAAAGGTAACAATTCTTGGAGCCACGCTGTTCACTTGCCATACAAGGTGTAGCTGTAGGTTTAGGTAGTGCAGTGGTGCACATGGTATAGTGGGTGAGCAGCATGGCTCCCGGCATGTTATTACCTTTAGCCGCCATGTCTCAGTACCGCTGATCTGCAGGGGTCCTGATGGTGGGCCCCTAGAAACAATTCCACTGGTGGGCCCTAGACATCCCAGTCCGACACTGAGGACAGTACATATAGCAGTAGGGTTCAGGGCAGTACATATAGCAGTAGGGTTCAGGACAGTACATTTAGCAGTAGGGTTCAGGGCAGTACATATAGCAGTAGGGTTCAGGACAGTACATATAGCAGTAGGGTTCAGGACAGTACATATAGCAGTAGGGTTCAGGGCAGTACATATAGCAGTAGGGTTCAGGGCAGTACATATAGCAGTAGGGTTCAGGGCAGTACATATAGCAGTAGGGTTCAGGACAGTACATTTAGCAGTAGGGTTCAGGACAGTACATTTAGCAGTAGGGTTTAGGACAGTACATATAGCAGTAGGGTTCAGGGCAGTACATATAGCAGTAGGGTTCAGGACAGTACATTTAGCAGTAGGGTTTAGGACAGTACATATAGCAGTAGGGTTCAGGGCAGTACATATAGCAGTAGGGTTCAGGGCAGTAAATATGGTTGTAATGTTCAAAACAGAAAAAATAGCATAAGGGTTTGGGACAGTAAATATGGCAGAATGTTTCAGGACAGTAACTACCATAGTTGGGTTCAGGACAGCAAATAAAGCAGTAGGGTTCTGGACTGCAAAAAGAGTAGTGCAGTTCAGGACAGTAAATATACCATAACCATAGAGGTTTTTTTATGATCAATTTTTTTTTGTGCAAGTACGAATTTTTGCCCCAAATTAGTGACTTTTTAAGTTTTTCTCCCTGCACACCACTGTCCTTAAATGAGATGTGGCAATGGCGTGGTGGGGGTGGGCCATCGGCCCCATCAGACTGGTCATTATTTACACCAGTAAATAGTGTTTTAAAGCAGGAAACATGGCAAAAGAGTTCAGGAGAGTAAAGATTGCCGTAGAGTTCAGGTCAGTATATATGGCCATCCTAAAGCCAAAAGGACATGGATTTACATAATCCAATTCTTTATTTTTAGAGCTTTGTAGAGATTATCTAATAAGAAGTCAGATCTGGTTTATGAGGACAACCGCTTCACTAAACATATCTGCTCAGTGATCAGCTGATCAGTCGTGACTCCACTGTCTTATAGAATAACCCTCCACTTTGTCTTATGAAGGGACCCCCTTTATAATGTCTATGCCCAGTTTACCCCTTATGAGGCAACCTTTCTATGTTTTATTCTTAAATTCCAAACCATTGTCATTCCAAATGTCTTAAACACATTTTCCATTCTAGATTTCTTGTCTGATTTATTCCTCTGCATTCAGAGCCAATAATTCTCAATGACATGACAGCTGTGGAGAAAAGTGGGGGACACATCGCTAATAAATTATCTGCAAAATATCTCAATGGGCATTTTAAAATCACTTTGAACTAATGGAAACCACATACTGCCATTACATAACATTAGCATCTTCACTTTTCTAACAGATTAAAGTAAACTTTTAAGTTGCTTTTAATGGCCGGACGCAGTGAAAGTTACTTGCCGAAAGAGGAAAAAAAAACCTAATATACAATTATCAATACAAAAAAGGACAAGGGAGAAATTGAAGCCATATTTTAACTTTCTCCATCATTTCAATGTCATAAAGAAAGCGCTTTCATTTAATTTTATCTATTGGCATGAGAGAAAAAGTGCAGGAATCCGAAGAGGTGACATACTAATTGCCTATGAAAATAAAAGCAGATGGATGTTTTATTGCAGTTGAAGGAAGTCAGCAATATTAAGGTAAGAAGTCAAATAGCAATTGATTTTACTGCAACATTACGGAAGATTGATAGAATCATATTAGTTACTACATTCGCAGAATTATTCATTTTGACATCAGATAAAAGATTTTAAAGAAAATGAAATTCCATCTTTTTTTCCAAACCTTTATATATGCATTAAGGCATTTTTAAGATATGACGTTATGACATTCAACACCAATGAAAGCATCTAAAAGAGATATTTTACTGCTTTTTCATGCAACTTTTTCATGTCTGTTGACTGCTTAGAGGAGGAGGGTTGTCAAAATTATAAGGAAATTTTCTTACTGCATGACTTTGAAACCTTGGTGTTACCCAAAGCACATTAGTAACACACATGAACGTTTCTCGTAGACAGAAGTTAAAATATTTCAGTGATTTTCCAAGTGACCTCCAAGCTAGAAAAAGTTCCCCAACTCTTGGTGGGCATTAATATCCTGGCTAAATACTCCTACCACTTAAGTAAGCTGAGGAAGTCTGTAAGAGGGTCAACTTTTGAGGTGGGTCCATGAACCCTGATATGATACCTTACCCTACTGGAGAATGGTACAGTAATGTAGACAGATACAGAACATTGCAAAGGAACAGAACTTTACTACAGATAAAGCACAAAGTAGAATGGTTAGAAACAGTGGCACTTAGCCACTTACAACTTGGTGGTTGTAAGTAATGACACGCAACTTAGTAGTTACACGTCACTGTTTGGCACACAGTTTAGCAGCTGTAAGTTTCTGATGGTACACAGATTAGTGGTTACAACTAATAGGTCCTTATTAAGAATTCGATTTGTTTCAGGTTTGGATTGTTCTGGCTACAGATTTGTTTTGGGTTGAACAAGTTCAGATAGAATCAGAAGTGACATTAATATACTCTCTTCAGACCCCAAAATATAATAAGTGGAGCCCCAGGGAAAGTGCAAAAAAAAACCCCCCAAAATAATTATATTCACCTTCCCTCACCTCTTCTTGGCCTCCTTGCAGTGTCTTTGGTTCTCTCCAGGTCCTCTTCCGGGCTTCTGGTGAAGTCATGCACCGGTGGTCACTGCTGAGGCCTGTGATTGAGCCATAGTGATCACATAGGGCGTGATCACTTTTGGTTCGTGGCTGACAAACCCCCAAAACTTTTGGAATATTCAGGTGGAATCTGGTTCATTACGAACTGATTTGCCCATCCTTATGAACCATGGGGGTTGGTGTCCCATATAGACCTGTAGCAACGCCATCATTGCTAGCATTAAAAAAAACCAAACCTTTATAGATACCTAGAGATAAGTCATCTCAGGTTTGCTGCTCCCGGCACCTGCAAAGCTTTTCTGTACGCATGTGCACTGAAGCCAAGGTGTACTCTTCTGGTTTCACTAGGAACTGAACTGGCGCTGGAAGTACAGAAGTTTGGTAAGAATAAATGATTTTATTGTGGGCACTGATGGCGTTAAAAGAGGGCTATTTGGGACATGAGGGCGTGTTATTTTATTTATTTTTTAAATTATTTTACTTTAATTTCTTTCTTTCTTTCTTTCTTTCTTTCTTTCTCATAAGGTCATAATAGATCTTTGGGGACATCTGTTCACTTTTTTTTTTTTTTTTTTTTTTTTTTGGAGGAGGTTGATTTCCCCTGTAACTGGGGCTGATACATTTAGACCCAGTTGCAGGAGGAATACAGCCTCCTGCCCATAACTGAGGATTTGATCTGGGTCTTCTAGGACCCAACAGCTCTAGCAGTCTCTGATCCCCAGCAGATCACATGGGTCAGAGGTGAGCCGCAACATGGGCGCTGTATACAGATCGAATGGGAAGGCAGGGAAGGTAATAAAACTTCCCTGCCTTCTCTAGGGGAGCTCCAGCTGTAGTTACAGCCAGCTGCCCGTTTCTGCAGCTGCACGATTTCGTGCAGCTGCTTAAAACTGCAAGGACGTACCGGTACGTCCTTGCAGAACAACTGAGGGACCGCCCAGACATATATAGTCTATGGGCGGTCCAGAAGAGGTTAATTAGGTTGGCAGCTATTGACCATGGTATGAAGGAAGAAAGACTATTAAGGATGTACCAAGGAGCCATGTGAGGAAGAGGCAGATAAACACATACTTAGTGCTGCTGTTAGTTCCTGATGCCTTAAAGAGGTTGTCCACTTTCAGATCAATATTGAGAGACAAATGTTATTGTTTGTATAATAAAAAGTTGTACAATTTTCCAATATACTTTCTGTATCAATTCCTCACAGTTTTCTAGATTTCTGCTTGCTGTCATTCATTCTGATTACTTCCAGTGGATAAAAATCAGTCCATGGTCATGTGATATACAGTCCACGGTCATGAGATATACAGCCCATGGTCATGTAATATACAGTGCACGGTCATGTTATGGACATGCAGGTGCACAGCTCGTTACCAGGCAGATGTCTGATTACTGAGCTGTGACTAGAACGAGCTGTGCACCTGTGTGCCCATCATATGACCATGGACTGTATATCACATGACCATGGACTGATTTTTATCCACTGAAAGTAATCAGAATGAATGACAGCAAGTAGAGGTCTAGAAAACTGTGAGGAATTCATACAGAAAATATATTGGAAAATTGTACAAGTTTTTATAATATACAAACAATAATATTTGTCTTTTAATATTGGTCTGAAACATTGATGTGCCCTGCTGACTCCCAACCACAGGTCTCAGCCGTCCTCCAGAACCCGTGAAGTCTTCTAGGAGGCTGGAAGAGGGCAGAAGGGGACCCCAAAAAAGAGAAGAAGCATATGGAAACTGTTCAAGCACCTAAATATAAGAGATATTGGATAAGAAGCATTTATATTAAAGGGAGTCTGTCAGCAGGGAAATTTAACTAACAACAGTACCTTGTAGGGCGGCTTCTATACTTTCCAAAGATGCCTTTCTTATTCTGCATTGCAGCTTTATTTTCGTGAAAATCAGGATTTTATTCATATGCAAAGTAGCTGAAAAGGGCTTTAGGTGCATTTCTTCTCCTGGTGTGGCTTTGCTCTCTTCTCTGGATAACTACCCAGCTACTCTCCCCATTTCTTAAGTGACATCTCCCACTTTGTCTACAGTTAGGGTTGGCTATCTAGACCAAAGAGTGAAGCCCCAGCAGTTGAAGAAATATCCATAAAGCCCTTTTCAGATAATTTGCATAAGAAGTAAGATATCTTTGGAAAGTGTAGATGAAGCCCTAACAGGTACTGTCATTAGTCTGATACTGATTTTTGTACTGACAGACTCCCTTTAAACAACAATCACACATGTGAAATAATTATAGTGTAGCGCAACTAATAAACTAAAATAAGAAAGGCTTATCCCCTTTTGTTGAGCAATACCAATGTTGGGGCCCTATTAGACAAGAGCATTTTGCACGCTCATATGAATGCTATTTCCCAATATATACTGTATATATATATATATATCCCACTATATCCTGTGCTGTTGTGTATATACGGTAGTTTATTTGCAACCTGTATGTTCTCTCCTTCCTGCACCAACCTACACCAACTGCTGTTGAGCTGCAGCCCTGAGATAAGGGATACAAGGCTGCCTATGACACACAGAGAGAGAAGTTTTGGAGTAAAAAGTGCTATTCATAGAATTTGAGACTAAGTGGAACAAGGACCTCAGAGCTTTGACTCTGCCTGACATTGGCAGCAAGAGTAAAGGATTCATACGCAGGCTGCTGGAACTACCAACCAAGCTTTTGGCTGCCTATATGTCATCTGTTTCCTCTAACCTCATTTACTGCATTACCATTAGATGTACTTCTAGTTCAGGAGGGTTGAAGACCATTAGAAAGCGCCCCAGGGAAGAGTATCACCACCATCAGGTACACAACAGGCCCTCTCAGCTCTGCACCAGCCCAGGAGGAGATTTGGAAGATTTGGCTCTAGCCACCCTGACAACTTCTGTTTCCAGAATCTTTAAACAAAAAGTAATAATAACATAAAAAGTGAAAAATAGAAATCATAAAAAACAAACACTATAATACATAAGGATATACAATATAGGGGATTATAAAAATGGTGCATAAGATAAAGCTAGACCTCAGTTTTATGCATCATATAGGCAAAATAAATAAATAGATAGTGTCCTCTATATTGAGCAGATTGCACATATCAGCACTTAAAATGTAATTGTATATCTTTATGTCTACTCTTGCTTGCAAACCTGGACAATATGCAGACATGCAGCAGTAACTTTAAATTCCAACAGGACATGCAACGTTTCATGGTAACAGTACCAGTCTCTCATTGTGGGAACACAGCCTGATGGTTACAGACTGTTATTATCTTTGAAAAGTAGCACGTATAGTTTGTGATGGAAGAAATATTGCTCAAAGCACACTCTCTCATGCTATACATATGTATGTTGGCCCTGTCTCCTGCCAATTTAACCCACCATTAACATGGGTTGGATACAATCCTAGGAGATGTATTTATACATATATAATTATTATTATAAATTTACTGTTTGCATATACAGTATTCTGTATATTGTACTGCTACAGGAGTCCTTCACAGGGTGTTACACACTGTGAAGTCATGGCCATGGGTAACCCCTGGAGTGCAGAGACTCCTTGGAATGGGTTAATCATGGTCAAGTTCTGACTGTGATTAACACCTTCTAGTGCATGGACTTTTTAAGTTACAGAAGTAGTCCATACACTTTTGGTTACACATGGTCAAGTTATGACCCTGGTTATCCCCTGGTGTGCAGAGACTCATGGAAGGGATTAATTACGGTCAAGTTCTGAGCGCAATTAAACCCTTCTAGAGCAGGGACCCCTTCAGCTATAGAAAGTTTTACTGCACTGGGAGTAACCCCTCAAGTGTAAATAGCCCTTGGATGGGGTTAATTGTGGTCCTTAAGCTATGGAATGAGTCCCTGCACTGGGGGGTCACCCAAGGTCAAATGATGACCGTGGGTAACCCCTGGAGTGCAGGTACTTCCTGGAGGGGTTTAATCGCCATTAAGTTATCACCACTTCTAGTGCAGGGACTCCTTCAGCTATAGGAAGAATATTTTCACTGAGGGTTAGCCCTGTCAAGTTGTGACTTTGTGTAACCCCTTGATCGCAACTAACACTTGCATTTGGGCTTAGTCATGGTCCAGTTATAACCACAATTAAACTGGTTTAGTGCAGGAACTACTTCTGTTGCAGAAGGAAGCTCCATACTAGAAAGAGTTAATCGTGGTCAAAACTTGACCCCAACTAATCCCGAGTGCATGGATAGCTTCTGTATCAGAAGGAGTAACTACACTCTGTCACACGGAACCCCTAGATGCATCAAACAGAGGGTTACTAGAGTTCATTAATCAATGAACTCCAGTAACCCCAGCCAGCTGACATACAGTAAAATGGTCAATGAGCCAAGAACTCTACCCTCATTGAGAGGCCTTTTATAACTGTCAGGTTATTTGCCTCTTATAAGGCTCTTGTATCCACTAAAGCTACGTTCACATCTGCTCAGTTGGAGACTCCGGCAGTGTTCACCGAAAATCGGCAGAGGAAAAAGTCCTGCATGGAGAACATTTTCCTCTGTCGCTCTCAGCTTAAAAACAAAGGGAGTTGGCATCCGCATTTTCAATAAAACAACTACTCCAGTTCAGATGCACTGTCAGCCTCAGTTACTATGCCATACTCTACTGGAGCCCCAGACATGCTACTCTCTTTAAGGTAAAATGAAGTTTATCTTGAGGACTGTGTGTAAATGAGGACTTTTAATGTGAAACATTACACTTCAGAGTACACTAGAATGTATTGTAGATGACAGATTAGAAGCAGAGATGAGATTTGATCTGGGCAGGCAAGGATGAATTACTGAGGTCCCCATACATCTTGTCATACAGATACTGTTGTGACTAGGAGAACTTAAAAGAACTTTTTACTATGTTGTAATGTTTGGGCTGATTTCATGACCTCCAGATGATAAATAAAGTTAACCTCTGATTTTTGTTCTACATTGTAAGTAATATTTATTGGCTCTCTTACAAGGTAAGATACAATGATGTATGGGGACATCTACTGGTTATTGGAGTAAATGCATAAAATACAGATTATGGCTATATGCTAACTTTCCAGGAATGCCCATATACATAGACAAAAAAAGTTACATCTCTTGCAATGCAGTGAAATATAAACTTTTTTTTTCCATGAATTGTGTTATTATTGGGCAAAAGTAGTAAAACAATTTATATATAAACTATATACTTACCGTGTTTCTCCGAAAATAAGACAGGGTCTTATATTATTTTTTGCTCCGAATAAAGGTCTAGGGCTTATTTTCGGGGTAGGTCTTAATTTTTTCCATGAACAACAATCACACATTTGATCGCTTTTTATTTCAACTTTTATCAGAGGTGAAACAGCGGAAAAATAGCAGTTTGGCACTTTAGATTTTTTTTTTTCCGCTACGGCATTCACCATAGAGGTAAAATATTTTTATAAGTTTGTAGAGTGGGCGTTTTCGGACACAGGGATACCTAATGTGTATGTGTTTCACAGTAATATTTTAGTTTTATATGTATTCTAGTGAAAGTGGGGGGGCTTGAACTTTTAATGTTTTGTTTTTTAATATTTTTTAACTTTTTTTTTTTTCACCTTTTACTATTAACCCCTTCTAGGGGCTTGAACCAGCAATCATCCCATAGACTGCAATACAACATATTGCAGTCTATGGGAGATTATCTACATTACTATTGAGGCTGGACCTCAATAGTAATTTTCCTATGACAGGCCTGGGAGCCTTCATAAGGCTCCCGGCCCCGGGGATAGTTGCTCTGCTTTGGGGGAGGGGCTATAGGTACTGTAGCTATATCGCATAATAGCTATAGGCGGTTGGGACCAGCCCTGGGGACTGCGGGGAGGGGGGGGAGGTCACACTTAGCAATGCCCGCGGTCAGAGTCCACTCTGATCGCGGACAATAACTACAGGTTGTGCTACTTTGGTGGGAAGGAGAGTGGACCACGCTGAACAATGCCCGTGATCAGGGTAGAAACTGATCGCGGGCATTAACTCCAGGTCTCCGCGGAGACCCGGTACGGCAGCTATGGTAGCCGTTCTGCAGCAGAGCGGCCGACATCTTTAAGGACCCGGCATCCGCTGTAATCGCACGGCAGATGTCAGGAAGGGGTTAAATTAGCAAGGGCTTATTTTTGGAGTAGGGCTTATATTTCTAGCCTACTCCAAAAAAACCTGGAAAATCTAGCTAGGGCTTATTTTCGGAGTAGGTCTTATTTTTGGAGAAACACGGTATTTCAGTATCAAAAATGTAAAATACTAATTTACTAAACTAAATACTAAATACTGCCAGGTCAAAAATGTAAAAAAAAAATTCTATCAGCCAACGTTATGGTTCTCTGAATGTGGGAACACGAAAACAAAATTATTTTTGTATCCAAATATACAAAATAAACCCAGTCTTAAAGGGATTAAGGCAAGAGCTTGTGCCATGGTGCTTCTCAAGAAGACAATCACAGACCAGATTGAGTGCAAGCAATTTGCTTTACTGAACACGACTGCAATTACATTGGTACAGACGTATTATGGTTAAGGTCACTTTAGGACAATCAATACTCTTAGCGGTTACAAATACTCAGATAAAGCACAAAACTCGAATGGTTATACAGTACAGACCAAAAGTTTGGACACACCTTCTCATTCCAAGAGTTTTCTGTATTTTCATGACTATAAAAATTGTAGATTCACACTGAAGGCATCAAAACTATGAATTAACACATGTGGAATTATATACTTAACAAAAAAGTGTGAAACAACTGAAAATATGTCTTATATTCTAGGTTCTTCAAAGTAGCCACCTTTTGCTTTGATTACTGCTTTGCACACTCTTGGCATTCTCTTGATGACCTTCAAGAGGTAGTCACCTGAAATGGTCTTCCAACAGTCTTGAAGGCGTTCCCAGAGATGCTTAGCACTTGTTGGCCCTTTTGCCTTCACTCTGCAGTCCAGCTCACCCCAAACCATCTCGATTGGGTTCAGGTCTGGTGACTGTTGAGGTTAGGTCATCTGGCGTAGCACCCCATCACTCTCCTTCTTGGTCAAATAGCCCTTACACAGTCTGGAGGTGTGTTTGGGGTCATTGTACTGTTGAAAAATAAATGACGGTCCAACTAAACACAAACCGGATGGAATAGCATGCAGCTGCAAGATGCTGTGGTAACCATGCTGGTTCAGTATTCCTTCAATTTTGAATAAATCCCCAACAGTGTCACCAGCAAAGCACCCCCACACCATCATACCTCCTCCTCCATGCTTCACGGTGGGAACCAGGCATGTAGAGTCCATTCGTTCACCTTTTCTGTGTCGCACAAAGACACGGTGGTTGGATCCAAAGATCTCAAATTTGGACTCATCAGACCAAAGCACAGATTTCCACAGGTCTAATGTCCATTCCTTGTGTTCTTTAGCCCAAACAAGTCTCTTCTGCTTGTTGCCTGTCCTTAGCAGTGGTTTCCTAGCAGCTATTTTACCATGAAGGCCTGCTGCACACAATCTCCTCTTAACAGTTGTTGTAGAGATGTGTCTGCTGCTAGAACTCTGTGTGGCATTGACCTGGTCTCTAATCTGAGCTGCTGTTAACCTGCGATTTCTGAGGCTGGTGACTCGGATGAACTTATCCTCCGCAGCAGAGGTGACTCTTGGTCTTCCTTTCCTGGGGCGGTCCTCATGTGAGCCAATTTCTTTGTAGCACTTGATGGTTTTGGCCACTGCACTTGGGGACACTTTCAAAGTTTTCCCAATTTTTCGGACTGACTGACCTTCATTTCTTAAAGTAATGATGGCCACTCGTTTTTCTTTACTTAGCTGCTTTTTTTCTTGCCATAATACAAATTCTAACACTCCATTCAGTAGGACTATCAGCTGTGTATCCACCTGACTTCTGAACAACACAACTTATGGTCCCAACCCCATTTATAAGGCAAGAAATCCCACTTATTAAACCTGACAGGGCACACCTGTGAAGTGAAAACCATTTCAGGTGACTACCTCTTGAAGCTCATCAAGAGAATGCCAAGAGTGTGCAAAGCAGTAATCAAAGTAAAAGGTGGCTACTTTGAAGAACCTAGAATATAAGACATATTTTCAGTTGTTTCACACTTTTTTGTTAAGTATATAATTCCACATGTGTTAATTCATAGTTTTGGTGCCTTCAGTGTAAATCTACAATTTTTATAGTCATGAAAATACAGAAAACTCTTGGAATGAGAAGGTGTGTCCAAACTTTTGGTCTGTACTGTATATACACAAGAGGTAGATATTAAAGCTTGTGGACACCTGTGGGTGACTTTTTTATCCATTAGCTTTATTATGGGTTTAAAATCATATTTCTAGTTGGTATTTTGGGATTAAAAACATATTTGCTTTGCTTACCTTCTGCAGACCATATGCATTCTTATATATTGCATGTTGCTCAGTCCTGTCCTATGTGAAATCTATTAGGTAAGCATTCTGATGTTTTTAACTCTTCTGAATATTCATAAAGCTGACAACTTCTGGTATTAGTTTATTTTATTTGGTTGAAAAGTTGCCAACTTATATTTGCATTCAGGAGAGCAGAGATGAGGGCTACAGAGCAGGTGGGTAGAGAACTTGGGTGGGTTCACACCTGCGCTTGAGTCCATCCGCTGCCAATCCAAGTGAAAATCTCGGGGAACGGGATAGGCATCGGATACCGACAGGTTAGCGGCGCATTGGTTAAAAACCCATTTATTTGAATGGGTTTTTAAAGCAATGCGCGGGTATGAGCTTACACCCTCTGCGCTGTGAAGCCTTTTTTTTTTTTCGTCGGACACGAAGTCCTGCATGTCCGACTTTGTTTCTGACGAAAAAAAAGGATTAGTTGGCTTTTAAATGGACAAGTTCTGAGCAGCTTGCAATGTATGAGACTGCACGAATGTTACAGAAAACAAACAGCAACATTTTTAATTAAAACCAGATAGATTTTTATCCTATGATACAGCCAATGCAATAACAAAATTGCTACAAAGTGTCTGCTTCACTGCACAAGAATTCTACCAATTCTTGTTCACTCTTATCTAGACCCTTACCCTCAAGGGCTCCTCTCTCTCTCTATTCTCTCTCTCCTATGTGCAAGTTTTCTCTCATGCTGCATAACTGAATTATCCTGAAACAGTCCTTCACTGGATGATCTTCAAGCAGTGGTAAGCAGCAAAAATGGGAGCGGGTTCTAGTGGTGTGGCTTGATATAAACAGAGAGCAAAGCAGTTTACCCCCCCCCCCCACAGCTTTCTCTTCCTCTCATACAGTTTGCTATCCCCACAGACCCCTATTCCCGCCCCACACTAGCACAGTTTGCCATTACAAGCTTGTCATATTGCAGAATAAGAAGGATGACCAGGACTTTGGGAGTAGTAGAAGCTGCAGCTGCCACAGTGGCTAAGATCTCTACCAGACCCTCCAGTGCTCGTCAGAGCTGGTGCAGTGAAGAGGGTAGGGGAGTAATGATCACAGTTGCTAAAATTGCAACTCTCATGGAAGTGTAGGGGGCCTGCATCCAGCTGGAGATGGTCAGGGCCCCACAGCATCATGACAGTGGTCAGAGAAAGCTTGATTCCTTGACATCTGTCTCATATGTACAGCTAGTACACCTCTGGTAGCAGAGATGGGCACTTATCCCTGCTGCCTGTGGAGTGACGATCTCTGCTGCTGATAGGAGACAGTAGTCGGGTATCATGATTTCACTGAACGTTTTCCTGAAACTGGACTGTGGACCCCTTAGTGAATAACCCTTATAAAAGGTTATATCAGTTACCTGTTATTGGTGATCTATCCTCTGGATAGGTCATCAATAAGAGACCAGTGGAGTTGCAACATCCAGGACCCTGGCTGATCTTGTGTGAGCGGAATGGCCCTTTCACTATGTACATTGTAGTAGCTGTGCAATGTTATTACAGGCTGTATTTACATTGCATGGTTCCTATAAAACAAAAGGCATGCAATGTAAATAGTGAAGGGGTCACAATGCTTTCACAAACACTCCAGTCCCCTTAACCCCTTCCTGACATGTGCCGTAATAGTACGGTGGATGTCGGGTGTTTAAAGATTGCGGCCGCTTGGGAGTGGTGCTAATGCCTGCGATCGGTGCCCGCATTGAGCGTGGGCATTAACCTCTCTGGCACCTTGGTCAAAGCTGACCGAGGCACCATTTTACCACCATTTTGCCGGGGATCGCTGGTACCTGGAGCAAGCTCTATGTAGCCTGCAATAGAAATGCCGTTTTTTTGCAATGCATTAGCATTGTAATGCATTGCATTAGTGATCAGACCCCCTGGGGTTCAAGACCCCTAGGGGATCTAATAAATGCAAAAAAAAAAATTAAAAAAAAAATATATATAAAAAAATATTAAAAGTTCAAATCACCTCCCTTTCCCTAGAACACACACTTAGTCAAAAACGAAAATCGAAAAATTCCTCTGGCAGGAAGGGGTTAAAAAGCTAATCTATAGGGGTCCCTGGTGTTGAATCCCCACCGATCTCTTATTGATGACCTATCCTTTAAAGGGATTATCCACCTTTTAAAAATGGATAGCCTATCATTAAGATAGGCTATCAATTTTAAATTAGTGGGGGTCCGACTGTTAGGACCCCTGCAGATCAGCTGTTTCCCAGACCACGCAGCTCCTAGAATTGTTAACATGTTGGGCAATCTGTTACTCACTCATCGTATTCTTGATAACATCAGTTGTGCGTACTACAGTTGTATCCCTTTCAAGTCTCTAGGATACTGTTGCAGCACCCAAAACAACTGCTATCCAGAATACATTGTAGGGATGGGGTAGAGGAAGATTTGCTCTGGGGCTCATATGACTTTAGTTATGCCACTGGCAGAGTGCCTGTAGGGCAGCCATGAGGCTGATGGTGATTGAAACGCCCTTGATGGTGAGTGCAGGATTGAGATTCAGGAGATGGTGATGTGGAAGCAAGATTGTACTGTTTTAACTTGCAGAAGAACAGTAAATCTTCATCCAAACAATGGAGGCACAGTTCTTTCAAAATTCTACTTTGGCTGGGGCTGAGGCTAGTTGACGGTACTCCCTGGGTCAGTGTTTCCCTTGCAGGAGCATTTTTCCTCTCTTACAGTGTGCTGTAACTCTTAATCTTGTCCACAAACATGTCTGCTATGCTCTGGCTGCAGGTTACAGATCCAAAAGAAGGTATCCTGTCTAACTGGAGGCTAACAGGCAGGGTTGTAGCTATGAGACCGTATAATGTTATCCTTACAGTCTCTTCTTGCACATGTGTCTTCTAAAGTCTTCTCCCATTTCCTGACTGCAGAACAACACTGGGGCAGACTGTAGCTGACAGGTTATTCAGCCTAACCAGGGACTCTGCTATTACTTTTCTCTTCTTCCTAACTTCTTCCTCACCACTACTTCCTCCTAACTCAGGGAGTAAGAGACTAACTGCCCCTCACTAAGACGTCCTAGTCCAGGGGTGCACCATCCCATAGGCTGTACTAGTGGTAGTTTCCATTAAAAGCACAGTTACAGCATGTAAAATCACATTTACTGCAAATTGTTTAAAAGGAATACAAAGAAAATGATCTATTATTTAAATCATGTTTATTATATTAAATATATTTTTAAGAATTTTTGTTAATGTTATTCATTTTCCATGTTTTTACCTGTATTTAGAAAAAAATCCTAAAATCTTGCAATTCCAACTCTTGCCACCAAGCCTAAAATAAATTGTAAATTCCTGTAGCGTAAAGGCGCTGTGCCTGCAGCATTACCTCCATCACTCGGTTGTATTACACAGCAGAGGCCCTGGACTAGCCGCCGGAGTCAGCAGATACTCTGATGCTGACAGATTAATCCGCTCGACGTAGGATCCGAGAGGTTGCCATGGTGATCCGAGATCTGAGCTTGCAGGTTCAAGTCCCTTTGTAGGACAGGGAAAAAAATTAAATTAAATAAAAAAAGAAAATTCAAAAAGTTTAAAGAAAAAAACAAATAAAAAGTTCAAAAACCCACCTTTACATTTAAAAAACATATAATGTAAACAAAAAACAAACATACATGTTAGGTGTCCCCATGTGCGTAGAAGCCCCCACTATCCAAAAATATTTACCCCGTACAGTGAACGGCGTGGAAAAAAAGAAGCAATGAGCAAAATAACATATTTTGGTCACTTCGCTTTCCCCAAAAAATAGCAATAAAAAGTGATCAAAAAGTTATACATACCAAACACTGGTACCAATAAAAAGTACAACTTGTCCCGCAAAAAAAGAGCCCTGACATATCTCCATAAACTAAACAGAACACAGCGACCCCAGGAAAATCATTCATTCTCAAAAAGTGACGTTTTATTTGTCAAAGCAGTAAAACATAATAAAATCAATATAAGTATAGTATCGCCATAATCGTAATGACCTGCCTGACAAAGCTGCCATTTTTAATGCAGATTGAACGCCGTAAAAACGAAAAGGAAAAAAATTATGATAGAATTGTGTGAATTTTTTAAATTAAAACATTATACATACCCCAAAATGGTGCCCAATAAAAGAACATCTCATCACGCAAAGAATAAGGTCTCACTTACCTAGGTCAACAGAAAAATTAAAAAGTTATGAATTTTGGAAAGCAGGGAAGAAAAATAGAAAGAAAAACAAAGAGCATTAACATACAAACTACCCTGCGTCCTTAAAGGGTTAAAGGAGTTTTCCTGGACTATGCTATGGATTGCTCTGACCTCTTTACTACTTACCAAGCACAGTGCCGTACATTGTATTGTGGCAGTACTTGCAGCTCAGCCCCATTCAATTGCAGCATGGCCTTGTGACCAATGGACCTAATGTTACTGATCAGAGAAAAAGAAGTGGAGCTCAGTATCGGGGAAAGCTCCTTAATACATCGGCCTCGATATCTTATATACAAAAGAGCCACCTAGTGAAAACAGCACAAATGACAATACACTGCAATATAACAAATACAGTATATATATCATATATGCATTTTCTGTAGAAAAAAACAACTTTAAAGCAATAAGCAGTCCTTTTCCTTGTAGGTATCAGTGAAGAATACCATCATTTCTGCAGCCAGCCACTGTGCTGGAGTGAAAGCCTGCAAAGGAAAGATACAAAAACAACACACATTTAGTATATACCTTTATACATATGGGCAGTCTATAAGTACTAACTAGTCAGTCTATTTAAATGGACAGAATACAATTCACAAGCCAGAGGTCAAAGTGTTAAAAGAGAGAAAGCGCTATACTATGCTCATCACTAAGACATATATCAGGTCAGCTCACCCACTGTGTCTAATATATAGTGATGATCATTTTTATTGCATTCCTATGGTAATAGCCGTGTATCTATATGATATATTGCTCAGCCACATAATTATTTTACATGGCTAATGGATTATTGATCAACCATTAAAAATATATACCGTAAGATCATTTATGTGTAATACTCTACAGAACCATAGTCGCTATTCCTTTAATAACTCTGTCATGTCCCAGGACTTGGTTTAATTCACTGACATATATCTGTGATACTGTGTCTTTGTAGTTTGTCCCCTCTCTCTCTCTGTATCCTTAGCTGTGATGCTGTAGCTCCTCCTCTCTCTCTCTCTCCAGTTTAGTTTCACTTCTTTGTAAGCAACATGTCTGCTCAGCTCCTGGTATTTCATCATTCTTCACCTACTGCTGTATGAGGTTCTACAAGATTTACTTGGATTAAAGCATCTGGAATCTTATCTACGCCTCCTCAGTTGAGTTGAACACTATCTGATAGATATCTTGGTGTAAATTGCTGGTTAGCATAGAGACTACAGGACACTCTCACAACCTCACACTTGCAGCCAAGCTATTGAGTCAGAACAAACTCAGTGTACAGTGTATGCAAATCCAGCCCCCTAGAACAAGTGAATAAACAGAGATATAATAGACCCCTAAATGTTGAAGGTTCCCACCTTGATATTTTGTTACGTTATGTCAAAATGTTTTAATAAAAATAATTCACACTCCTCATTACATGGTTATTAATATGGTGCTCATTCGGAACACCTAGGGGACGATTTACCAAGACTGGTGTATAGAATGTCAGTCTTAATGAAATGTGCCAAATGTATTAATAGGTGTACAGGTATTCCATGCGCCAGAAACTGAAACCTGCATCAGCTATGGGCTTGTGAAGATTTCAGCCATTATTTGCACTAGTCAATTTGTTGGGAAGTGAAGCCCCACATTTTAGCTAAATGGTAAGTGTGGGACAAATGGGGTAAATATTGCAATTTTATCTCTTTACACCAAAAAATTGCTACTTTTAAGACGCCTTCTATCAATCAGCCCCTTCATTTATAACAGACAACTGGTATAAATGCATTGATAAATATCACCTATGCGGCTGAGTGATAAAAATTGCTGCCTGCAGCCACAACTAGGGGGAGCTGAGTGCTTTGGATTTAATACAGATACCACTGAACTTGAAGGAAGCTGTAAAAATCTCCTTACACTGTTCCCCCTATTAGTGATTGCATGAAAATTATATGAATCTGTATCAGGAAGAAGAAGAAAATGATCTACGCTGGGCCCCCCGGCCCCATAGCAGCCAACATGGTAGCCACTTCACTGTCCTAGAATATGTCATCCCAGTGAAGGTATGTATAGTGAATGATGGTCCTCCATATGACGGTGTCTGCAGAGATATCTGTCAATCACTGATAGGACCGCCCACATGACTAGATGAGAAGGAGCAGATATAGAAGTGAATGAAATAAGTATGACATTTCTTTTCACAACCCTATACATCTGCTCAGCTCCTCCTGCTCTATAACATGCTGCCCATTGAGTGCAATGCATTTTCCATGTGACAAGTTCCCTTAACCCCTTCAAGTCTGAGCCCAAAAGTGCGTTAAAGACCAGGCCTCATTTTTCAAAACTGACATGTGTCACTTTATATGGCAATAACTTTAAGACGCTTTAACTTACACAAGTGATTTTGAGACTGTTTTTTCGTGAGACATTGTACTTCATGTTAGTGTTAAACATTGATCAATATTTTTGTATTTATTTATAAAAAAAATAGGAAATTTGATGGAAATTTGGAAAAAAAAAATCGCAATTTTCAAAATGTGCTCTACTTTTCAAACAGATAGTCATACCACCCAAATAAGTTAATAAATATTATCTTTTTTTTATATGTTCCACTAGGACACCTGAATCGCTGATTCAGCACTATAGACTGCAATACACGTGTATTGCAGTCTATACAGGAATTCAGCCTATGTAGACATAGGTTGATTTCCAGAGGTCCCGGCAGGATCAACCAGGTAGTGGGGGCTTCAGGCAGCCTGGGGTCACTGGCCAGACCCCCGGGCTGCATATTATAGATATCAGCACCCCCTGATCTCGCCACGGGGGGTGCCGGGGGCGGCAACATGGCGGAACCCCTTGGATGCCGCGGTCATGTTTGACCGCGGCATCCAACGGGTTAAAACCCCGATCGGCGCTCGGAGGTTAAGGAGCAGGGTGTTAGCTGTCAGTTACAGCTAACACCCTCTCCCGATGCCGTCCGCGGCAGTCAGTGCTGCTAGCAAACACTTAAAATGCCGCGGTCGCTATTGACCGCGGCATCTTAAGGGTTAAACAGCGGGGATCGGTGTTTTCACTGGTCCCCGCTGTTTCAGCGAGAGCATGGCTGTCAAATACAGCCGGGCTCCCGCGGTGATCGCACGGGCTCTGCTTCTGAGCCGCTCGATCACCGTCATGTACCTGTACGTGGGGATGCGGTAACGAACCACATTCTCCATGTACATGTACGTGAGAATGCGTGAAGGGGTTAAACCACTTATGACCGGACAAGTTTTTTGGTACATGTGGTATTGACGGCTATAACATTTTTTTTTTTCATTATGGTTATTCAAATATTTTTTTTTTTTTTTTGTCTTCAGTTATGACATAGAGCTTTATTTTATGTCATCTTTAGTTTTGCGTGTTTTGTAAACAAAAAGTGCTATAAAAATACTTTAGATTGTTTTCCCTCTTGTCTTATTTATTTTATATATTTTAACATGACTTTTTCTGATTTCTCCTGTAACTGGGGCCGATACATTAGGCATGCAGCCTTCTAGCATGAACAGCAGACTGATCTGGGTCCTGTAGGACCCATCATCTCATTCAGTTCCCAGAAACTGCCATATGGCATGACTGCTGCAATATGCTCCCATAGCTTATAGGCAGTGCTCATTGAGTCCTGTGTATACAGCGATTAGGAAGGCAGGGGTGGTATTAAAGTGTCATTGCCTTCTCTCTGGGATGTTCGACTGTTAGTGACAGCCAGCTCCCTGCTCCTGCAGCTGCAGTGATGTACAGATATATCCTATTAGACTTTATATAGCCAAGGTGTGTCGGCAACTGATGTATAGATGGTAACCTCAGAAGCTTTATAAGAGCAGATGTCATAAAGTGTGTCAGAAATAGGGATAGAGAGAAAGGGGATTGCAAAGTAAAGCAATTTTTTAAAAAGCTATCTTTTTTTTTTTTTTTTATAGAAATAGCGCCGTTCCTGCTCATGGTATGTGCCAAGTATTGCAGTTCAGTCACATTCATTTAATTGTGGATGACTGCTCTATAACATTTAGTGATGTCAGTAGATGCTGATATGTTATGATAAGTAATGTAATACACAAGAATATGGTACTGGAGGTTGTGGAGGAACATAACCTGCATAGTTCTATCTGTGAAGAGGAGTGCAGAGGCAAGGACAAACACTTGTAGTGCGCTTTTTTCGTGGACACAGAGCTTTGTTGAGTAGAGGAGTCAGTGGCTGCCATACAGGCGCTCATCCCCAACACCCACAAGGGTCAGTTGTTTGTACAGGGAACCAATTTATATTTTTGGCAGGAGAGGTGAGTGTTTGAATGTCTGCCCTAAAATTTGTAAATGGGTTTGGTGTATATAATCTATATAGTTGGGTCTGCAAGCGAAAGAGGTCTTGCCTGGGATATATTAATAGGGGTTCTAATCTGGAGTCCATAAATGCATTGCTTTTGTGGCTTTAAATGGGAGGGCTGGATTCTGTATTTTTTAGGAGGGTCCAGTCTGAGGTCACTATTTTTTAGTAGGTATGAACTGGGTGCCAGTATTTTAGACAGCTTGGACTGGGGCTCCCTATATATTGTGTGTTTCTATCTGAGGTCTGTATTTAGGAGGTTGTTTATAACAAAGAATCAATAGACCATCTGTTTAGAAACTATTACTGACTGTACCCACAATCTGCCACTAGATGGCAATGTTGTCCTAAACTTTCTTGCACTTTAAACTACTATGCTGTATAAGTGAGATTTTCCTGCACTTTATTGCAGTCTGGGCTGGGAATATAAATGTCTCATCTGCTCTTTCCTTTGGAAGCATATAGAATTGTAAAATATTAAAACCCAAGTGATCCTTGGCATTTATAGATTCATTAAAATGTAATACAAGGATGTTATGGCAATAAACCAGTGGAAGAGATGGACTGTTATTATGCCCTGACAAATCTGTAATGTTAACTGATTTAATTTAGTATGCAATGAAAATCAGAGGGTAAAAGGTCAGAAAATCTATCAAGAAATCTTACATCTTCTGTCTCTTCTAAAGGAGGGATTGGAGAAATACTTGTAGTTATTGGATTTTTGAACAATAACCCAGTTTGTTAGATAAAGGTGAACGTGACTCCAGCAAAAACATATAACCTCACCTTACAACGTTTAATAAGCTAAAAGACCCCTTAAAAGGGCTTGTTTTTAGGAATGTGACCTACCTGTCCTCATGTTCATGCCTCCGGCAGAATAAAGGTCTCGTATGATATCGCAGGTGACTATTCTGATAATATATTGGATAGGACATTATTTTCTGCTACAGCATGGCACGCACTTTACAATGTATAGTTTTAGACATAAAGTATAATAGTATACTAGCTCTGAAACATTAGAATATACTTCTTTCTTTAAATTTCTCAACATTTTAAGATGTCTGATGCTGTCAATGAGTGAAGACATTTTTGGTTGTATTCCAACAACCTTTATATAGATGCTGTCCATGGTTGTATTAGCACCCAGGACCCCAGTGCGACCACTAAGTCACTGTCTTACCGCTATGGAAAAATAGCAATGATGACTCTGACACTGCTGTCAATGGAAAGGTCCATCCTAGGGTCACGGAATCAGGATTTACTAGCATGCATAGAGCTGAATCACTGTATCTAAGCCTGCCATTATAGTAGTATACTACCATACATAGAGCTGGCTGTATCTGCCAATGTAGCTAAGATTGCCAGATGCTTGGTTGGCAAGCTGTCTCCAATATAATACCTGTATATTTGGGGGGATAGGAGAAGGCAAAACACATGACTGGACTTGTGCCTGTAATCTTTTAAGACTATAGCAACGAATTTAGTGGCTAGTGCTTCATCTTTGGGTCTCTTAAGATCAATGCTGCAGAAAGGTACTGACAAGCAAAACTTGTATGAGCGGGCCCGAGCTGAAATTTTCCACCAGGGCCACGAGTCCTTTATCTATGCCTCCTGATGGTACTCCCTAACAGGAATGTTCTAAATTGTGTCCCCTGTGTATAACAGCAGCACACACTGTGGCCCCTGAACATAACATGCTGAGCCTCCTGAATATACATTATTATAACAACCAGCTGTATCCTACCTCGGTTATAGTCATATCTTCTTTTATATTATCTTACTTGGCCTCATTAAATCACTATATTTTTATTTTGAGCTGCCTGAGAACATTAATGTATACTTACAGCTTACTTACCTCATGTATACTTACAGCTTACTTACCTCATGTATACTTACAGCTTACTTACCTCATGTATACTTACATCTTACTTACCTCGTGTATACTTACAGCTATAGTCTATGCAGGTCACATCCTACTTACAGCTTACTTACCTCATGTATACTTACAGCTTACTTACCTCATATTCAACAAACTTTTTTTACCTCATCTTCTCCTTCCCCCTTCTTTCCTCGTGTATACTTACAGCTATAGTCTATGCAGGTCACATCCTACTTACAGCTTACTTACCTCATGTATACTTACAGCTCCCCCCCCCTCCTTCCTCTTTCTTACCATAGTCTATGCCGGCACTCCTCTTACAGCTTACTACTTACCTCATGTATACTTACAGCTATAGTCTATGCAGGTCAGCCCCCTCTTCCTCTTTTAGGGCATCCTACTTACAGCTTACTTACCTCATGTATACTTACAGCTATAGTCTATGCAGGTCACATCCTACTTACAGCTTACTTACCTCATGTATACTTACAGCTATAGTCTATGCAGGTCACATCCTACTTACAGCTTACTTACCTCATGTATACTTACAGCTAATAGCAGGTATGCAGGTCACATCCTACTTACAGCTTACTTACCTCATGTATACTTACAGCTATAGTCTATGCAGGTCACATCCTACTTACAGCTTACTTACCTCATGTATACTTACAGCTATAGTCTATGCAGGTCTGTGAACCGAGAGCAAGGCAGGTGGTTTGGACTCCGCAACCAGAAATGATACGCACACGCGGTAGTTCAAGAAACCTCATGTATATTTACTATAAGTTAATAAAGGCTAGTTAAAGGTAAAATGACAGGCTACCCTTACAGCTTACTTACCTCATGTATACTTACAGCAAGCTAAAGACAAGCAAAATATACAATATAGCATGAACAATTTCAAGGCAAATTCTGCAATGGTTTCTACTTTTACTCTGTCCACTTCTGCAGTATGGACACTGAATGAACAATATACTCAAAACTATCCCTAACTGACCCTGACTTCACATTTGGGTGCACCCCCTTTTCCCCAGTGGTCCAGGTGGACCGCTTACAGTCCGTAGAAGCGCGCGTGGGGCCCAAAGTCGGTCCTTTCTTTTATAGTGAAGCGTCCTCTCCTCACGGTTATCAGGATCTTGGGAGAAATGAAGTCCTCTTTAACAGACAGGGAAACCAACTGAATGCAATGTAATCCAACAGCAAATTCCACTCAGCACACTGACAGTCCTGCCGAATCCATACACTGAGCTGGGATGTAAGCCGGGATTTAGCAGGTGCCGTCCAGTACATCAACAGCACTGCGAGTCTCTATCTGTGGTATCCATATACACAGTCACAATGTCAGTCTCACTGATCAGCCACTGAGCACAGTTCCTTTCACGTGGACTCACTAGTCCTGTTGTCTCTTTACCCTCTGTTTGTCTCTGGACCAAGATACAGCTTAGCTGTACAGAAAAATCTCCACACCAGTTCAATACAACACTTGCCAAGATGGCTGCTGCTCTCTGTCTCGTCACTTCCTGCTTCTCTGCTCACACTCTGTCTGCATAACAGGCAGGCTGACATAAAAGGGGGGGGGTCTCACTCCAGCATCATGTCACAATTACAGCTGCTGTCTTAAAGGAACAGAATCACAGAAATACATTCTACATTAACAGTTTATACAACAAATGAAGCTTAAGACAACATTGGCTGTCTCTTACAGGTCACATCCTACTTACAGCTTACTTACCTCGTGTATACTTACAGCTATAGTCTATGCAGGTCACATCCTACTTAGAGGCTTACTTACCTCATGTATACTTACAGCTATAGTCTATGCAGGTCACATCCTACTTACAGCTTACTTACCTAATGTATTCTTACAGCTATATTCTATGCAGGTCACATCCTACTTACAGCTTACTTACCTCATGTATACTTACAGCTATAGTCTATGCAGGTCACATCCTACTTACAGCTTACTTACCTCATGTATACTTACAGCTATAGTCTATGCAGGTCACATCCTACTTACAGCTTACTTACCTCATGTATACTTACAGCTATAGTCTATGCAGGTCACATCCTACTTACAGCTTACTTACCTCATGTATACTTACAGCTATAGTCTATACAGGTCACATCCTACTTACAGCTTACTTACCTCATGTATACTTACAGCTATAGTCTATGCAGGTCACATCCTACTTACAGCTTACTTACCTCATGTATACTTACAGCTATAGTCTATGCAGGTCACATCCTACTTACAGCTTACTTACCTCATGTATACTTACAGCTATAGTCTATGCAGGTCACATCCTACTTACAGCTTACTTACCTCATGTATACTTACAGCTATAGTCTATGCAGGTCACATCCTACTTACAGCTTACTTACCTCGTGTATACTTACAGCTATAGTCTATGCAGGTCACATCCTACTTACAGCTTACTTACCTCATGTATACTTACAGCTATAGTCTATACAGGTCACATCCTACTTACAGCTTACTTACCTCGTGTATACTTACAGCTATAGTCTATGCAGGTCACATCCTACTTACAGCTTACTTACCTCATGTATACTTACAGCTATAGTCTATGCAGGTCACATCCTACTTACAGCTTACTTACCTCGTGTATACTTACAGCTATAGTCTATGCAGGTCACATCCTACTTACAGCTTACTTACCTCATGTATACTTACAGCTATAGTCTATACAGGTCACATCCTACTTACAGCTTACTTACCTCATGTATACTTACAGCTATAGTCTATGCAGGTCACATCCTACTTACAGCTTACTTACCTCATGTATACTTACAGCTATAGTCTATGCAGGTCACATCCTACTTACAGCTTACTTACCTCATGTATACTTACAGCTATAGTCTATGCAGGTCACATCCTACTTACAGCTTACTTACCTCATGTATACTTACAGCTATAGTCTATGCAGGTCACATCCTACTTACAGCTTACTTACCTCATGTATACTTACAGCTATAGTCTATGCAGGTCACATCCTACTTACAGCTTACTTACCTCGTGTATACTTACAGCTATAGTCTATGCAGGTCACATCCTACTTACAGCTTACTTACCTCATGTATACTTACAGCTATAGTCTATGCAGGTCACATCCTACTTACAGCTTACTTACCTCATGTATACTTACAGCTATAGTCTATGCAGGTCACATCCTACTTACAGCTTACTTACCTCATGTATACTTACAGCTATAGTCTATGCAGGTCACATCCTACAGCTGATACTTACAGCTATAGTCTATGCTTACAGCTTACTTACCTCATGTATACTTACAGCTATAGTCTATGCAGGTCACATCCTACTTACAGCTTACTTACCTCATGTATACTTACAGCTATAGTCTATGCAGGTCACATCCTACTTACAGCTTACTTACCTCATGTATACTTACAGCTATAGTCTATGCAGGTCACATCCTACTTACAGCTTACTTACCTCATGTATACTTACAGCTATAGTCTATGCAGGTCACATCCTACTTACAGCTTACTTACCTCATGTATACTTACAGCTATAGTCTATGCAGGTCACATCCTACTTACAGCTTACTTACCTCATGTATACTTACAGCTATAGTCTATGCAGGTCACATCCTACTTACAGCTTACTTACCTCATGTATACTTACAGCTATAGTCTATGCAGGTCACATCCTACTTACAGCTTACTTACCTCATGTATACTTACAGCTATAGTCTATGCAGGTCACATCCTACTTACAGCTTACTTACCTCATGTATACTTACAGCTATAGTCTATGCAGGTCACATCCTACTTACAGCTTACTTACCTCGTGTATACTTACAGCTATAGTCTATGCAGGTCACATTTTTGCTGGGTCACATCCTACTTACAGCTTACTTACCTCATGTATACTTACAGCTATAGTCTATGCAGGTCACATCCTACTTACAGCTTACTTACCTCATGTATACTTACAGCTATAGTCTATGCAGGTCACATCCTACTTACAGCTTACTTACCTCATGTATACTTACAGCTATAGTCTATGCAGGTCACATCCTACTTACAGCTTACTTACCTCATGTATACTTACAGCTATAGTCTATGCAGGTCACATCCTACTTACAGCTTACTTACCTCATGTATACTTACAGCTATAGTCTATGCAGGTCACATCCTACTTACAGCTTACTTACCTCATGTATACTTACAGCTATAGTCTATGCAGGTCACATCCTACTTACAGCTTACTTACCTCATGTATACTTACAGCTATAGTCTATGCAGGTCACATCCTACTTACAGCTTACTTACCTCATGTATACTTACAGCTATAGTCTATGCAGGTCACATCCTACTTACAGCTTACTTACCTCATGTATACTTACAGCTATAGTCTATGCAGGTCACATCCTACTTACAGCTTACTTACCTCATGTATACTTACAGCTATAGTCTATGCAGGTCACATCCTACTTACAGCTTACTTACCTCATGTATACTTACAGCTATAGTCTATGCAGGTCACATCCTACTTACAGCTTACTTACCTCATGTATACTTACAGCTATAGTCTATGCAGGTCACATCCTACTTACAGCTTACTTACCTCATGTATACTTACAGCTATAGTCTATGCAGGTCACATCCTACTTACAGCTTACTTACCTCATGTATACTTACAGCTATAGTCTATGCAGGTCACATCCTACTTACAGCTTACTTACCTCATGTATACTTACAGCTATAGTCTATGCAGGTCACATCCTACTTACAGCTTACTTACCTCATGTATACTTACAGCTATAGTCTATGCAGGTCACATCCTACTTACAGCTTACTTACCTCATGTATACTTACAGCTATAGTCTATGCAGGTCACATCCTACTTACAGCTTACTTACCTCATGTATACTTACAGCTATAGTCTATGCAGGTCACATCCTACTTACAGCTTACTTACCTCATGTATACTTACAGCTATAGTCTATGCAGGTCACATCCTACTTACAGCTTACTTACCTCATGTATACTTACAGCTATAGTCTATGCAGGTCACATCCTACTTACAGCTTACTTACCTCATGTATACTTACAGCTATAGTCTATGCAGGTCACATCCTACTTACAGCTTACTTACCTCATGTATACTTACAGCTATAGTCTATGCAGGTCACATCCTACTTACAGCTTACTTACCTCATGTATACTTACAGCTATAGTCTATGCAGGTCACATCCTACTTACAGCTTACTTACCTCATGTATACTTACAGCTATAGTCTATGCAGGTCACATCCTACTTACAGCTTACTTACCTCATGTATACTTACAGCTATAGTCTATGCAGGTCACATCCTACTTACAGCTTACTTACCTCATGTATACTTACAGCTATAGTCTATGCAGGTCACATCCTACTTACAGCTTACTTACCTCATGTATACTTACAGCTATAGTCTATGCAGGTCACATCCTACTTACAGCTTACTTACCTCATGTATACTTACAGCTATAGTCTATGCAGGTCACATCCTACTTACAGCTTACTTACCTCATGTATACTTACAGCTATAGTCTATGCAGGTCACATCCTACTTACAGCTTACTTACCTCATGTATACTTACAGCTATAGTCTATGCAGGTCACATCCTACTTACAGCTTACTTACCTCATGTTATACTTACAGCTATAGTCTATCCTTTTTTCGCTAGTCTATGCAGGTCACATCCTACTTACAGCTTACTTACCTCGTGTATACTTACAGCTATAGTCTATGCAGGTCACATCCTACTTACAGCTTACTTACCTCATGTATACTTACAGCTATAGTCTATGCAGGTCACATCCTACTTACAGCTTACTTACCTCATGTATACTTACAGCTATAGTCTATGCAGGTCCTGAACAGCAAGCTATGCAGGTCACATCCTACTTACAGCTTACTTACCTCATGTATACTTACAGCTATAGTCTATGCAGGTCACATCCTACTTACAGCTTACTTACCTCATGTATACTTACAGCTATAGTCTATGCAGGTCACATCCTACTTACAGCTTACTTACCTCATGTATACTTACAGCTATAGTCTATGCAGGTCACATCCTACTTACAGCTTACTTACCTCATGTATACTTACAGCTATAGTCTATGCAGGTCACATCCTACTTACAGCTTACTTACCTCATGTATACTTACAGCTATAGTCTATGCAGGTCACATCCTACTTACAGCTTACTTACCTCATGTATACTTACAGCTATAGTCTATGCAGGTCACATCCTACTTACAGCTTACTTACCTCATGTATACTTACAGCTATAGTCTATGCAGGTCACATCCTACTTACAGCTTACTTACCTCATGTATACTTACAGCTATAGTCTATGCAGGTCACATCCTACTTACAGCTTACTTACCTCATGTATACTTACAGCTATAGTCTATGCAGGTCACATCCTACTTACAGCTTACTTACCTCATGTATACTTACAGCTATAGTCTATGCAGGTCACATCCTACTTACAGCTTACTTACCTCATGTATACTTACAGCTATAGTCTATGCAGGTCACATCCTACTTACAGCTTACTTACCTCATGTATACTTACAGCTATAGTCTATGCAGGTCACATCCTACTTACAGCTTACTTACCTCATGTATACTTACAGCTATAGTCTATGCAGGTCACATCCTACTTACAGCTTACTTACCTCATGTATACTTACAGCTATAGTCTATGCAGGTCACATCCTACTTACAGCTTACTTACCTCATGTATACTTACAGCTATAGTCTATGCAGGTCACATCCTACTTACAGCTTACTTACCTCATGTATACTTACAGCTATAGTCTATGCAGGTCACATCCTACTTACAGCTTACTTACCTCATGTATACTTACAGCTATAGTCTATGCAGGTCACATCCTACTTACAGCTTACTTACCTCATGTATACTTACAGCTATAGTCTATGCAGGTCACATCCTACTTACAGCTTACTTACCTCATGTATACTTACAGCTATAGTCTATGCAGGTCACATCCTACTTACAGCTTACTTACCTCATGTATACTTACAGCTATAGTCTATGCAGGTCACATCCTACTTACAGCTTACTTACCTCATGTATACTTACAGCTATAGTCTATGCAGGTCACATCCTACTTACAGCTTACTTACCTCATGTATACTTACAGCTATAGTCTATGCAGGTCACATCCTACTTACAGCTTACTTACCTCATGTATACTTACAGCTATAGTCTATGCAGGTCACATCCTACTTACAGCTTACTTACCTCATGTATACTTACAGCTATAGTCTATGCAGGTCACATCCTACTTACAGCTTACTTACCTCATGTATACTTACAGCTATAGTCTATGCAGGTCACATCCTACTTACAGCTTACTTACCTCATGTATACTTACAGCTATAGTCTATGCAGGTCACATCCTACTTACAGCTTACTTACCTCATGTATACTTACAGCTATAGTCTATGCAGGTCACATCCTACTTACAGCTTACTTACCTCATGTATACTTACAGCTATAGTCTATGCAGGTCACATCCTACTTACAGCTTACTTCTCACCTCATGTATACTTACAGCTATAGTCTATGCAGGTCACATCCTACTTACAGCTTACTTACCTCATGTATACTTACAGCTATAGTCTATGCAGGTCACATCCTACTTACAGCTTACTTACCTCATGTATACTTACAGCTATAGTCTATGCAGGTCACATCCTACTTACAGCTTACTTACCTCATGTATACTTACAGCTATAGTCTATGCAGGTCACATCCTACTTACAGCTTACTTACCTCATGTATACTTACAGCTATAGTCTATGCAGGTCACATCCTACTTACAGCTTACTTACCTCATGTATACTTACAGCTATAGTCTATGCAGGTCACATCCTACTTACAGCTTACTTACCTCATGTATACTTACAGCTATAGTCTATGCAGGTCACATCCTACTTACAGCTTACTTACCTCATGTATACTTACAGCTATAGTCTATGCAGGTCACATCCTACTTACAGCTTACTTACCTCATGTATACTTACAGCTATAGTCTATACAGGTCACATCCTACTTACAGCTTACTTACCTCATGTATACTTACAGCTATAGTCTATGCAGGTCACATCCTACTTACAGCTTAGCTTACCTCATGTATACTTACAGCTATAGTCTATGCAGGTCACATCCTACTTACAGCTTACTTACCTCATGTATACTTACAGCTATAGTCTATGCAGGTCACATCCTACTTACAGCTTACTTACCTCATGTATACTTACAGCTATAGTCTATGCAGGTCACATCCTACTTACAGCTTACTTACCTCATGTATACTTACAGCTATAGTCTATGCAGGTCACATCCTACTTACAGCTTACTTACCTCATGTATACTTACAGCTATAGTCTATGCAGGTCACATCCTACTTACAGCTTACTTACCTCATGTATACTTACAGCTATAGTCTATGCAGGTCACATCCTACTTACAGCTTACTTACCTCGTGTATATGAACTTACAGCTATAGTCTATGCAGGTCACATCTTGTTTCTCATGTATACTTACAGCTATAGTCTATGCAGGTCACATCCTACTTACAGCTTACTTACCTCATGTATACTTACAGCTATAGTCTATGCAGGTCACATCCTACTTACAGCTTACTTACCTCATGTATACTTACAGCTATAGTCTATGCAGGTCACATCCTACTTACAGCTTACTTACCTCATGTATACTTACAGCTATAGTCTATGCAGGTCACATCCTACTTACAGCTTACTTACCTCATGTATACTTACAGCTATAGTCTATGCAGGTCACATCCTACTTACAGCTTACTTACCTCATGTATACTTACAGCTATAGTCTATGCAGGTCACATCCTACTTACAGCTTACTTACCTCATGTATACTTACAGCTATAGTCTATGCAGGTCACATCCTACTTACAGCTTACTTACCTCATGTATACTTACAGCTATAGTCTATGCAGGTCACATCCTACTTACAGCTTACTTACCTCATGTATACTTACAGCTATAGTCTATGCAGGTCACATCCTACTTACAGCTTACTTACCTCATGTATACTTACAGCTATAGTCTATGCAGGTCACATCCTACTTACAGCTTACTTACCTCATGTATACTTACAGCTATAGTCTATGCAGGTCACATCCTACTTACAGCTTACTTACCTCATGTATACTTACAGCTATAGTCTATGCAGGTCACATCCTACTTACAGCTTACTTACCTCATGTATACTTACAGCTATAGTCTATGCAGGTCACATCCTACTTACAGCTTACTTACCTCATGTATACTTACAGCTATAGTCTATGCAGGTCACATCCTACTTACAGCTTACTTACCTCATGTATACTTACAGCTATAGTCTATGCAGGTCACATCCTACTTACAGCTTACTTACCTCATGTATACTTACAGCTATAGTCTATGCAGGTCACATCCTACTTACAGCTTACTTACCCCTCATGTATACTTACAGCTATAGTCTATGCAGGTCACATCCTACTTACAGCTTACTTACCTCGTGTATAGCTTACAGCTATAGTCTATACAGGGTCACACCCTACTTACAGCTTACTTACCTCATGTATACTTACAGCTATAGTCTATGCAGGTCACATCCTACTTACAGCTTACTTACCTCGTGTATACTTACAGCTATAGTCTATGCAGGTCACATCCTACTTACAGCTTACTTACCTCATGTATACTTACAGCTATAGTCTATGCAGGTCACATCCTACTTACAGCTTACTTACCCTCATGTATACTTACAGCTATAGTCTATGCAGGTCACATCCTACTTACAGCTTACTTACCTCATGTATACTTACAGCTATAGTCTATGCAGGTCACATCCTACTTACAGCTTACTTACCTCATGTATACTTACAGCTATAGTCTATGCAGGTCACATCCTACTTACAGCTTACTTACCTCATGTATACTTACAGCTATAGTCTATGCAGGTCACATCCTACTTACAGCTTACTTACCTCATGTATACTTACAGCTATAGTCTATGCAGGTCACATCCTACTTACAGCTTACTTACCTCATGTATACTTACAGCTATAGTCTATGCAGGTCACATCCTACTTACAGCTTACTTACCTCATGTATACTTACAGCTATAGTCTATGCAGGTCACATCCTACTTACAGCTTACTTACCTCATGTATACTTACAGCTATAGTCTATGCAGGTCACATCCTACTTACAGCTTACTTACCTCATGTATACTTACAGCTATAGTCTATGCAGGTCACATCCTACTTACAGCTTACTTACCTCATGTATACTTACAGCTATAGTCTATGCAGGTCACATCCTACTTACAGCTTACTTACCTCGTGTATACTTACAGCTATAGTCTATGCAGGTCACATCCTACTTACAGCTTACTTACCTCATGTATACTTACAGCTATAGTCTATGCAGGTCACATCCTACTTACAGTTACTTACCTCGTGTATACTTACAGCTATAGTCTATGCAGGTCACATCCTACTTACAGCTTACTTACCTCATGTATACTTACAGCTATAGTCTATGCAGGTCACATCCTACTTACAGCTTACTTACCTCATGTATACTTACAGCTATAGTCTATGCAGGTCACATCCTACTTACAGCTTACTTACCTCATGTATACTTACAGCTATAGTCTATGCAGGTCACATCCTACTTACAGCTTACTTACCTCATGTATACTTACAGCTATAGTCTATGCAGGTCACATCCTACTTACAGCTTACTTACCTCATGTATACTTACAGCTATAGTCTATGCAGGTCACATCCTACTTACAGCTTACTTACCTCATGTATACTTACAGCTATAGTCTATGCAGGTCACATCCTACTTACAGCTTACTTACCTCATGTATACTTACAGCTATAGTCTATGCAGGTCACATCCTACTTACAGCTTACTTACCTCATGTATACTTACAGCTATAGTCTATGCAGGTCACATCCTACTTACAGCTTACTTACCTCATGTATACTTACAGCTATAGTCTATGCAGGTCACATCCTACTTACAGCTTACTTACCTCATGTATACTTACAGCTATAGTCTATGCAGGTCACATCCTACTTACAGCTTACTTACCTCATGTATACTTACAGCTATAGTCTATGCAGGTCACATCCTACTTACAGCTTACTTACCTCATGTATACTTACAGCTATAGTCTATGCAGGTCACATCCTACTTACAGCTTACTTACCTCATGTATACTTACAGCTATAGTCTATGCAGGTCACATCCTACTTACAGCTTACTTACCTCATGTATACTTACAGCTATAGTCTATGCAGGTCACATCCTACTTACAGCTTACTTACCTCATGTATACTTACAGCTATAGTCTATGCAGGTCACATCCTACTTACAGCTTACTTACCTCATGTATACTTACAGCTATAGTCTATGCAGGTCACATCCTACTTACAGCTTACTTACCTCATGTATACTTACAGCTATAGTCTATGCAGGTCACATCCTACTTACAGCTTACTTACCTCGTGTATACTTACAGCTATAGTCTATGCAGGTCACATCCTACTTACAGCTTACTTACCTCATGTATACTTACAGCTATAGTCTATGCAGGTCACATCCTACTTACAGCTTACTTACCTCATGTATACTTACAGCTATAGTCTATGCAGGTCACATCCTACTTACAGCTTACTTACCTCATGTATACTTACAGCTATAGTCTATGCAGGTCACATCCTACTTACAGCTTACTTACCTCATGTATACTTACAGCTATAGTCTATGCAGGTCACATCCTACTTACAGCTTACTTACCTCATGTATACTTACAGCTATAGTCTATGCAGGTCACATCCTACTTACAGCTTACTTACCTCATGTATACTTACAGCTATAGTCTATGCAGGTCACATCCTACTTACAGCTTACTTACCTCATGTATACTTACAGCTATAGTCTATGCAGGTCACATCCTACTTACAGCTTACTTACCTCATGTATACTTACAGCTATAGTCTATGCAGGTCACATCCTACTTACAGCTTACTTACCTCATGTATACTTACAGCTATAGTCTATGCAGGTCACATCCTACTTACAGCTTACTTACCTCATGTATACTTACAGCTATAGTCTATGCAGGTCACATCCTACTTACAGCTTACTTACCTCATGTATACTTACAGCTATAGTCTATGCAGGTCACATCCTACTTACAGCTTACTTACCTCATGTATACTTACAGCTATAGTCTATGCAGGTCACATCCTACTTACAGCTTACTTACCTCATGTATACTTACAGCTATAGTCTATGCAGGTCACATCCTACTTACAGCTTACTTACCTCATGTATACTTACAGCTATAGTCTATGCAGGTCACATCCTACATCCTACAGCTTACTTACCTCATGTATACTTACAGCTATAGTCTATGCAGGTCACATCCTACTTACAGCTTACTTACCTCATGTATACTTACAGCTATAGTCTATGCAGGTCACATCCTACTTACAGCTTACTTACCTCATGTATACTTACAGCTATAGTCTATGCAGGTCACATCCTCTCTTCCTCGTGTTACTTACAGCTTAGTCTATGCAGGTCACATCCTGCCTGTTACTTACCTCATGTATACTTACAGCTATAGTCTATGCAGGTCACATCCTACTTACAGCTTACTTACCTCATGTATACTTACAGCTATAGTCTATGCAGGTCACATCCTACTTACAGCTTACTTACCTCATGTATACTTACAGCTATAGTCTATGCAGGTCACATCCTACTTACAGCTTACTTACCTCGTGTATACTTACAGCTATAGTCTATGCAGGTCACATCCTACTTACAGCTTACTTACCTCATGTATACTTACAGCTATAGTCTATGCAGGTCACATCCTACTTACAGCTTACTTACCTCATGTATACTTACAGCGTATAGTCTATGCAGGTCACATCCTACTTACAGCTTACTTACCTCATGTATACTTACAGCTATAGTCTATGCAGGTCACATCCTACTTACAGCTTACTTACCTCATGTATACTTACAGCTATAGTCTATGCAGGTCACATCCTACTTACAGCTTACTTACCTCATGTATACTTACAGCTATAGTCTATGCAGGTCACATCCTACTTACAGCTTACTTACCTCATGTATACTTACAGCTATAGTCTATGCAGGTCACATCCTACTTACAGCTTACTTACCTCATGTATACTTACAGCTATAGTCTATGCAGGTCACATCCTACTTACAGCTTACTTACCTCATGTATACTTACAGCTATAGTCTATGCAGGTCACATCCTACTTACAGCTTACTTACCTCATGTATACTTACAGCTATAGTCTATGCAGGTCACATCCTACTTACAGCTTACTTACCTCATGTATACTTACAGCTATAGTCTATGCAGGTCACATCCTACTTACAGCTTACTTACCTCATGTATACTTACAGCTATAGTCTATGCAGGTCACATCCTACTTACAGCTTACTTACCTCATGTATACTTACAGCTATAGTCTATGCAGGTCACATCCTACTTACAGCTTACTTACCTCATGTATACTTACAGCTATAGTCTATGCAGGTCACATCCTACTTACAGCTTACTTACCTCATGTATACTTACAGCTATAGTCTATGCAGGTCACATCCTACTTACAGCTTACTTACCTCATGTATACTTACAGCTATAGTCTATGCAGGTCACATCCTACTTACAGCTTACTTACCTCATGTATACTTACAGCTATAGTCTATGCAGGTCACATCCTACTTACAGCTTACTTACCTCATGTATACTTACAGCTATAGTCTATGCAGGTCACATCCTACTTACAGCTTACTTACCTCGTGTATACTTACAGCTATAGTCTATGCAGGTCACATCCTACTTACAGCTTACTTACCTCATGTATACTTACAGCTATAGTCTATGCAGGTCACATCCTACTTACAGCTTACTTACCTCATGTATACTTACAGCTATAGTCTATGCAGGTCACATCCTACTTACAGCTTACTTACCTCATGTATACTTACAGCTATAGTCTATGCAGGTCACATCCTACTTACAGCTTACTTACCTCATGTATACTTACAGCTATAGTCTATGCAGGTCACATCCTACTTACAGCTTACTTACCTCATGTATACTTACAGCTATAGTCTATGCAGGTCACATCCTACTTACAGCTTACTTACCTCATGTATACTTACAGCTATAGTCTATGCAGGTCACATCCTACTTACAGCTTACTTACCTCATGTATACTTACAGCTATAGTCTATGCAGGTCACATCCTACTTACAGCTTACTTACCTCATGTATACTTACAGCTATAGTCTATGCAGGTCACATCCTACTTACAGCTTACTTACCTCATGTATACTTACAGCTATAGTCTATGCAGGTCACATCCTACTTACAGCTTACTTACCTCATGTATACTTACAGCTATAGTCTATGCAGGTCACATCCTACTTACAGCTTACTTACCTCATGTATACTTACAGCTATAGTCTATGCAGGTCACATCCTACTTACAGCTTACTTACCTCATGTATACTTACAGCTATAGTCTATGCAGGTCACATCCTACTTACAGCTTACTTACCTCATGTATACTTACAGCTATAGTCTATGCAGGTCACATCCTACTTACAGCTTACTTACCTCATGTATACTTACAGCTATAGTCTATGCAGGTCACATCCTACTTACAGCTTACTTACCTCATGTATACTTACAGCTATAGTCTATGCAGGTCACATCCTACTTACAGCTTACTTACCTCATGTATACTTACAGCTATAGTCTATGCAGGTCACATCCTACTTACAGCTTACTTACCTCATGTATACTTACAGCTATAGTCTATGCAGGTCACATCCTACTTACAGCTTACTTACCTCATGTATAGCTATAGTCTATGCAGGTCACATCCTACTTACAGCTTCTTACCTCATGTATACTTACAGCTATAGTCTATGCAGGTCACATCCTACTTACAGCTTACTTACCTCATGTATACTTACAGCTATAGTCTATGCAGGTCACATCCTACTTACAGCTTACTTACCTCATGTATACTTACAGCTATAGTCTATGCAGGTCACATCCTACTTACAGCTTACTTACCTCATGTATACTTACAGCTATAGTCTATGCAGGTCACATCCTACTTACAGCTTACTTACCTCATGTATACTTACAGCTATAGTCTATGCAGGTCACATCCTACTTACAGCTTACTTACCTCATGTATACTTACAGCTATAGTCTATGCAGGTCACATCCTACTTACAGCTTACTTACCTCATGTATACTTACAGCTATAGTCTATGCAGGTCACATCCTACTTACAGCTTACTTACCTCATGTATACTTACAGCTATAGTCTATGCAGGTCACATCCTACTTACAGCTTACTTACCTCATGTATACTTACAGCTATAGTCTATGCAGGTCACATCCTACTTACAGCTTACTTACCTCATGTATACTTACAGCTATAGTCTATGCAGGTCACATCCTACTTACAGCTTACTTACCTCATGTATACTTACAGCTATAGTCTATGCAGGTCACATCCTACTTACAGCTTACTTACCTCATGTATACTTACAGCTATAGTCTATGCAGGTCACATCCTACTTACAGCTTACTTACCTCATGTATACTTACAGCTATAGTCTATGCAGGTCACATCCTACTTACAGCTTACTTACCTCATGTATACTTACAGCTATAGTCTATGCAGGTCACATCCTACTTACAGCTTACTTACCTCATGTATACTTACAGCTATAGTCTATGCAGGTCACATCCTACTTACAGCTTACTTACCTCATGTATACTTACAGCTATAGTCTATGCAGGTCACATCCTACTTACAGCTTACTTACCTCATGTATACTTACAGCTATAGTCTATGCAGGTCACATCCTACTTACAGCTTACTTACCTCATGTATACTTACAGCTATAGTCTATGCAGGTCACATCCTACTTACAGCTTACTTACCTCATGTATACTTACAGCTATAGTCTATGCAGGTCACATCCTACTTACAGCTTACTTACCTCATGTATACTTACAGCTATAGTCTATGCAGGTCACATCCTACTTACAGCTTACTTACCTCATGTATACTTACAGCTATAGTCTATGCAGGTCACATCCTACTTACAGCTTACTTACCTCATGTATACTTACAGCTATAGTCTATGCAGGTCACATCCTACTTACAGCTTACTTACCTCATGTATACTTACAGCTATAGTCTATGCAGGTCACATCCTACTTACAGCTTACTTACCTCATGTATACTTACAGCTATAGTCTATGCAGGTCACATCCTACTTACAGCTTACTTACCTCATGTATACTTACAGCTATAGTCTATGCAGGTCACATCCTACTTACAGCTTACTTACCTCATGTATACTTACAGCTATAGTCTATGCAGGTCACATCCTACTTACAGCTTACTTACCTCATGTATACTTACAGCTATAGTCTATGCAGGTCACATCCTACTTACAGCTTACTTACCTCATGTATACTTACAGCTATAGTCTATGCAGGTCACATCCTACTTACAGCTTACTTACCTCATGTATACTTACAGCTATAGTCTATGCAGGTCACATCCTACTTACAGCTTACTTACCTCATGTATACTTACAGCTATAGTCTATGCAGGTCACATCCTACTTACAGCTTACTTACCTCATGTATACTTACAGCTATAGTCTATGCAGGTCACATCCTACTTACAGCTTACTTACCTCATGTATACTTACAGCTATAGTCTATGCAGGTCACATCCTACTTACAGCTTACTTACCTCATGTATACTTACAGCTATAGTCTATGCAGGTCACATCCTACTTACAGCTTACTTACCTCATGTATACTTACAGCTATAGTCTATGCAGGTCACATCCTACTTACAGCTTACTTACCTCATGTATACTTACAGCTATAGTCTATGCAGGTCACATCCTACTTACAGCTTACTTACCTCATGTATACTTACAGCTATAGTCTATGCAGGTCACATCCTACTTACAGCTTACTTACCTCATGTATACTTACAGCTATAGTCTATGCAGGTCACATCCTACTTACAGCTTACTTACCTCATGTATACTTACAGCTATAGTCTATGCAGGTCACATCCTACTTACAGCTTACTTACCTCATGTATACTTACAGCTATAGTCTATGCAGGTCACATCCTACTTACAGCTTACTTACCTCATGTATACTTACAGCTATAGTCTATGCAGGTCACATCCTACTTACAGCTTACTTACCTCATGTATACTTACAGCTATAGTCTATGCAGGTCACATCCTACTTACAGCTTACTTACCTCATGTATACTTACAGCTATAGTCTATGCAGGTCACATCCTACTTACAGCTTACTTACCTCATGTATACTTACAGCTATAGTCTATGCAGGTCACATCCTACTTACAGCTTACTTACCTCATGTATACTTACAGCTATAGTCTATGCAGGTCACATCCTACTTACAGCTTACTTACCTCATGTATACTTACAGCTATAGTCTATGCAGGTCACATCCTACTTACAGCTTACTTACCTCATGTATACTTACAGCTATAGTCTATGCAGGTCACATCCTACTTACAGCTTACTTACCTCATGTATACTTACAGCTATAGTCTATGCAGGTCACATCCTACTTACAGCTTACTTACCTCATGTATACTTACAGCTATAGTCTATGCAGGTCACATCCTACTTACAGCTTACTTACCTCATGTATACTTACAGCTATAGTCTATGCAGGTCACATCCTACTTACAGCTTACTTACCTCATGTATACTTACAGCTATAGTCTATGCAGGTCACATCCTACTTACAGCTTACTTACCTCATGTATACTTACAGCTATAGTCTATGCAGGTCACATCCTACTTACAGCTTACTTACCTCATGTATACTTACAGCTATAGTCTATGCAGGTCACATCCTACTTACAGCTTACTTACCTCATGTATACTTACAGCTATAGTCTATGCAGGTCACATCCTACTTACAGCTTACTTACCTCATGTATACTTACAGCTATAGTCTATGCAGGTCACATCCTACTTACAGCTTACTTACCTCATGTATACTTACAGCTATAGTCTATGCAGGTCACATCCTACTTACAGCTTACTTACCTCATGTATACTTACAGCTATAGTCTATGCAGGTCACATCCTACTTACAGCTTACTTACCTCATGTATACTTACAGCTATAGTCTATGCAGGTCACATCCTACTTACAGCTTACTTACCTCATGTATACTTACAGCTATAGTCTATGCAGGTCACATCCTACTTACAGCTTACTTACCTCATGTATACTTACAGCTATAGTCTATGCAGGTCACATCCTACTTACAGCTTACTTACCTCATGTATACTTACAGCTATAGTCTATGCAGGTCACATCCTACTTACAGCTTACTTACCTCATGTATACTTACAGCTATAGTCTATGCAGGTCACATCCTACTTACAGCTTACTTACCTCATGTATACTTACAGCTATAGTCTATGCAGGTCACATCCTACTTACTTAGCTTACGTGTTACCTCTGTATACTTACAGCTATAGTCTATGCAGGTCACATCCTACTTACAGCTTACTTACCTCATGTATACTTACAGCTATAGTCTATGCAGGTCACATCCTACTTACAGCTTACTTACCTCATGTATACTTACAGCTATAGTCTATGCAGGTCACATCCTACTTACAGCTTACTTACCTCATGTATACTTACAGCTATAGTCTATGCAGGTCACATCCTACTTACAGCTTACTTACCTCATGTATACTTACAGCTATAGTCTATGCAGGTCACATCCTACTTACAGCTTACTTACCTCATGTATACTTACAGCTATAGTCTATGCAGGTCACATCCTACTTACAGCTTACTTACCTCATGTATACTTACAGCTATAGTCTATGCAGGTCACATCCTACTTACAGCTTACTTACCTCATGTATACTTACAGCTATAGTCTATGCAGGTCACATCCTACTTACAGCTTACTTACCTCATGTATACTTACAGCTATAGTCTATGCAGGTCACATCCTACTTACAGCTTACTTACCTCATGTATACTTACAGCTATAGTCTATGCAGGTCACATCCTACTTACAGCTTACTTACCTCATGTATACTTACAGCTATAGTCTATGCAGGTCACATCCTACTTACAGCTTACTTACCTCATGTATACTTACAGCTATAGTCTATGCAGGTCACATCCTACTTACAGCTTACTTACCTCATGTATACTTACAGCTATAGTCTATGCAGGTCACATCCTACTTACAGCTTACTTACCTCATGTATACTTACAGCTATAGTCTATGCAGGTCACATCCTACTTACAGCTTACTTACCTCATGTATACTTACAGCTATAGTCTATGCAGGTCACATCCTACTTACAGCTTACTTACCTCATGTATACTTACAGCTATAGTCTATGCAGGTCACATCCTACTTACAGCTTACTTACCTCATGTATACTTACAGCTATAGTCTATGCAGGTCACATCCTACTTACAGCTTACTTACCTCATGTATACTTACAGCTATAGTCTATGCAGGTCACATCCTACTTACAGCTTACTTACCTCATGTATACTTACAGCTATAGTCTATACAGGTCACATCCTACTTACAGCTTACTTACCTCATGTATACTTACAGCTATAGTCTATGCAGGTCACATCCTACTTACAGCTTACTTACCTCGTGTATACTTACAGCTATAGTCTATGCAGGTCACATCCTACTTACAGCTTACTTACCTCATGTATACTTACAGCTATAGTCTATGCAGGTCACATCCTACTTACAGCTTACTTACCTCATGTATACTTACAGCTATAGTCTATGCAGGTCACATCCTACTTACAGCTTACTTACCTCATGTATACTTACAGCTATAGTCTATGCAGGTCACATCCTACTTACAGCTTACTTACCTCATGTATACTTACAGCTATAGTCTATGCAGGTCACATCCTACTTACAGCTTACTTACCTCATGTATACTTACAGCTATAGTCTATGCAGGTCACATCCTACTTACAGCTTACTTACCTCATGTATACTTACAGCTATAGTCTATGCAGGTCACATCCTACTTACAGCTTACTTACCTCATGTATACTTACAGCTATAGTCTATGCAGGTCACATCCTACTTACAGCTTACTTACCTCATGTATACTTACAGCTATAGTCTATGCAGGTCACATCCTACTTACAGCTTACTTACCTCATGTATACTTACAGCTATAGTCTATGCAGGTCACATCCTACTTACAGCTTACTTACCTCATGTATACTTACAGCTATAGTCTATGCAGGTCACATCCTACTTACAGCTTACTTACCTCATGTATACTTACAGCTATAGTCTATGCAGGTCACATCCTACTTACAGCTTACTTACCTCATGTATACTTACAGCTATAGTCTATGCAGGTCACATCCTACTTACAGCTTACTTACCTCATGTATACTTACAGCTATAGTCTATGCAGGTCACATCCTACTTACAGCTTACTTACCTCATGTATACTTACAGCTATAGTCTATGCAGGTCACATCCTACTTACAGCTTACTTACCTCATGTATACTTACAGCTATAGTCTATGCAGGTCACATCCTACTTACAGCTTACTTACCTCATGTATACTTACAGCTATAGTCTATGCAGGTCACATCCTACTTACAGCTTACTTACCTCATGTATACTTACAGCTATAGTCTATGCAGGTCACATCCTACTTACAGCTTACTTACCTCATGTATACTTACAGCTATAGTCTATGCAGGTCACATCCTACTTACAGCTTACTTACCTCATGTATACTTACAGCTATAGTCTATGCAGGTCACATCCTACTTACAGCTTACTTACCTCATGTATACTTACAGCTATAGTCTATGCAGGTCACATCCTACTTACAGCTTACTTACCTCATGTATACTTACAGCTATAGTCTATGCAGGTCACATCCTACTTACAGCTTACTTACCTCATGTATACTTACAGCTATAGTCTATGCAGGTCACATCCTACTTACAGCTTACTTACCTCATGTATACTTACAGCTATAGTCTATGCAGGTCACATCCTACTTACAGCTTACTTACCTCATGTATACTTACAGCTATAGTCTATGCAGGTCACATCCTACTTACAGCTTACTTACCTCATGTATACTTACAGCTATAGTCTATGCAGGTCACATCCTACTTACAGCTTACTTACCTCATGTATACTTACAGCTATAGTCTATGCAGGTCACATCCTACTTACAGCTTACTTACCTCATGTATACTTACAGCTATAGTCTATGCAGGTCACATCCTACTTACAGCTTACTTACCTCATGTATACTTACAGCTATAGTCTATGCAGGTCACATCCTACTTACAGCTTACTTACCTCATGTATACTTACAGCTATAGTCTATGCAGGTCACATCCTACTTACAGCTTACTTACCTCATGTATACTTACAGCTATAGTCTATGCAGGTCACATCCTACTTACAGCTTACTTACCTCATGTATACTTACAGCTATAGTCTATGCAGGTCACCCTCTTACGCTTACTTACCTCATGTATACTTACAGCTATAGTCTATGCAGGTCACATCCTACTTACAGCTTACTTACCTCATGTATACTTACAGCTATAGTCTATGCAGGTCACATCCTACTTACAGCTTACTTACCTCATGTATACTTACAGCTATAGTCTATGCAGGTCACATCCTACTTACAGCTTACTTACCTCATGTATACTTACAGCTATAGTCTATGCAGGTCACATCCTACTTACAGCTTACTTACCTCATGTATACTTACAGCTATAGTCTATGCAGGTCACATCCTACTTACAGCTTACTTACCTCATGTATACTTACAGCTATAGTCTATGCAGGTCACATCCTACTTACAGCTTACTTACCTCATGTATACTTACAGCTATAGTCTATGCAGGTCACATCCTACTTACAGCTTACTTACCTCATGTATACTTACAGCTATAGTCTATGCAGGTCACATCCTACTTACAGCTACTTCCCTCGTGTATTCTTACAGCTATAGTCTATGCAGGTCACATCCTACTTACAGCTTACTTACCTCATGTATACTTACAGCTATAGTCTATGCAGGTCACATCCTACTTACAGCTTACTTACCTCATGTATACTTACAGCTATAGTCTATGCAGGTCACATCCTACTTACAGCTTACTTACCTCATGTATACTTACAGCTATAGTCTATGCAGGTCACATCCTACTTACAGCTTACTTACCTCATGTATACTTACAGCTATAGTCTATGCAGGTCACATCCTACTTACAGCTTACTTACCTCATGTATACTTACAGCTATAGTCTATGCAGGTCACATCCTACTTACAGCTTACTTACCTCATGTATACTTACAGCTATAGTCTATGCAGGTCACATCCTACTTACAGCTTACTTACCTCATGTATACTTACAGCTATAGTCTATGCAGGTCACATCCTACTTACAGCTTACTTACCTCGTGTATACTTACAGCTATAGTCTATGCAGGTCACATCCTACTTACAGCTTACTTACCTCATGTATACTTACAGCTATAGTCTATGCAGGTCACATCCTACTTACAGCTTACTTACCTCATGTATACTTACAGCTATAGTCTATGCAGGTCACATCCTACTTACAGCTTACTTACCTCATGTATACTTACAGCTATAGTCTATGCAGGTCACATCCTACTTACAGCTTACTTACCTCATGTATACTTACAGCTGTATACTTACAGCTATAGTCTATGCAGGTCACATCCTACTTACAGCTTACTTACCTCATGTATACTTACAGCTATAGTCTATGCAGGTCACATCCTACTTACAGCTTACTTACCTCATGTATACTTACAGCTATAGTCTATGCAGGTCACATCCTACTTACAGCTTACTTACCTCATGTATACTTACAGCTATAGTCTATGCAGGTCACATCCTACTTACAGCTTACTTACCTCATGTATACTTACAGCTATAGTCTATGCAGGTCACATCCTACTTACAGCTTACTTACCTCATGTATACTTACAGCTATAGTCTATGCAGGTCACATCCTACTTACAGCTTACTTACCTCGTGTATACTTACAGCTATAGTCTATGCAGGTCACATCCTACTTACAGCTTACTTACCTCATGTATACTTACAGCTATAGTCTATGCAGGTCACATCCTACTTACAGCTTACTTACCTCATGTATACTTACAGCTATAGTCTATGCAGGGGTCACATCCTCAGTATACTTACAGCTTACTTACCTCGTATGTATACT
>CAMRHE010000474.1:1255000-1320982 GCA_947044405.1 Leptodactylus fallax | reverse complement strand
GCACTAAACAAGCTCTGGTGCTTTTACAACTGATAATGCCGGGTATTGATGTCTGCACACACCATGGAGACAAATAATGTGTCTATTACGGATCCCCTGTAGAGGGGGGATCAGCCCTAGTGGGTCCCATCTACCTTAGCACCGGGTGGTGATAGCCTTGCAGGGTGCCCCTCCCCAGATAGTTATCAAGCAAAGAAGTGGATTGGCCCAATGGCTTATAGAGATGCAGCCAGGCCTCGGCTATCCCGGGTGGTCACACTTGGCCTATAGTGAAGGGCCAATTTTCGTCTTTGCATTCAAAATCAAAATTCAAAAAAAAAAATCAAAAACAGGTTTTTTGGCGTGGGTTTCTTTCTATTGCTTAGTCAGCTGAGAACATTACAGACTTAACTAAGAACCTGTCAGTTCTTCTCGTCACCCTGTTCTCCGCGCTTCTGGTGACCGGTCAAGGCATGCACGGAATGTACCAAAGCCAAATAGATCCTGATTTACTGCACAAGCTCAAAGCAAACTGCAAAAACTAAATATTAACTCTGTGACTTAATGATATACCCGCTAAGGTGTCATAGGACTGTATATAGAGCATAAATGTATATAGAGGGCTGTATATAGAGCATAAATGTGGGCTGTCAGCGTCCGTCCTCGTCCATTGTGCACAGTTATCCCTCTCGCCCACTCGTCCCTCCATAACACTTTAGACCATACCCCGAAAACAAATATTTCAGGTTCCGATCATTTGTCATTGGTGATTCGGCTTCAGTCAATACCCGCTGAAAAGGGAAATGTCACATCTATAGAGAATAATTGGAGATGTTTCTTTAGGGAAATCCGCCCTGAAAGAGGACGGAACAAAAAGGGATTAGAGGGCATTATAATAAAGCCTATAGATACAATGTAGTCCGACATGAAAGAGGACAGGATTATACCATTATATCATCCCCGGGGGGTAGGGGCAGGGGTAATGGGCTACAACAGGACGGAGAGCTGGAGATGTTTTTAACTCTGTACCTTTTGATGGTGGGAATGAAAGACATATCCATGTGGTGAAAGTCCCGCCGCGTGTCTGGGGTATTTCACGGTTTTATTTACACACTTGAGCCTTTTGTGTTCCACTCCAACAGGGAATTGTATGGTGGTATTATTTATACACCACGGCACTGATATGTCTTTAATGTACTACACTGTTTTGTAAGTATATGGAAGTATTATGTACCTACATTATAGCAATATTACATACAATAATATGGTGGTATTATTTAGGCACACGGCACTGACATGTCTTTAATGTACTATACTGTTTTGTAAGTATATGGAAGTATTATGTAGCTACATTATAGCAATATTTCTTGCAACTATGTGATGGGATTTTTTAGGCACCATACGCTATGTTTTTTTCTGTACAACACTATTTTGTAAACATTATATGGCAGTATTATGTGACCACTTTATAGTAAAATTACCTACAACTATACGGTGGTATTATTTAAGCACCATAGCGCTGTTAACTTTTTCCTGTATGACATTATTGTAACAATCATATGGTGGTATTATGTGACCACTCTGTAGTAATGTTATTTACAACTATATGGTGGTATTTTTAGGCACCACGGCACTGTTATGTTTTTCTTTATGACACTATTTTGTCAGTATTATATGGCAGTATTATGTGGCTATTACATTGTAATGTAACTTAGAACTACTGTATATGACCACAAACCTATTATTTGGTAGGTCACTTTCATTTAGCACCATATGATAGTATTATTTAGGCATCGCATAGATACTATCTACCTTCATTTAGCACCATATGGTAGTATTATTTAGACACCATATAGACACTATCTACCTTCATTTAGCACCATGTGGTAGTATTATTTAGGCACTACATACCCTTTATCTGGTAGGTCACTTTCATTTAGTACTGTATGGTAGTATTATTTAGACACCACATACCTATTATCTGGTAGGTCAGTTTAATTTGGCACCATATGGTAGTATTATTTAGACACCACATAGACACTATCTACCTTCATTTAGCACCATGTGGTAGTATTATTTAGGCACTACATACCCTTTATCTGGTAGGTCACTTTCATTTAGTACTGTATGGTAGTATTATTTAGACACCACATAGACACTATCTACCTTCATTTAGCACCATATGGTAGTATTATTTAGGCATTTGGGATACGCTCTGGCAGTATTACTCTGCATTTACTGCCCTTCTGATACTTTCTTTATCTGAGAGCAGTGCATTGTGGGAGATGGCAGCTGCACAGAGCTGAGCTGTTAGGTCACGTGTTTGGCAGGGGGTGGAGCTAGACCACATACACATTCCAGAAAGCCACCAGCAGATTATTACTTTCACTTTGTCTGTGAACAGAGAAGAAAAAGTTATATAGCTCAAAATCCACATAAGATCAGTAAAGGAAAGTATTTACAAAGTTTCTCCACCATGTCTGTAGATGTGAGCTGTGACGTATCGGCTATATGTGGAGTTCTCCTTTAAGCCTGACTGATATGTCCTGGATGGTATTAATTTTCTGTCTGCTGATGCTGAACGTCCCTAAACGGCTGGATGTGATTAAAGGATTGAGGATATTGTTTAATATGCGTGACGCCGTGTTTAACTATAATTACACTGCTTTATTTCCCAACATTTGCTATTAAAAGTTCTGCGGATGGAGCGACACGCTGCGTTTTATCCCGGCTACCATGGGGTCCTGCATTGATTCCTTAGCTAGAGAAGAAATTAATGCTTAATTGTTCCTTGCCGCTGCGAGTCTGTTCATCAAATACTGTGTATAAATAGCATTAATTGTACAGTATGGCAGCAAAATGCATCTTAAGGCTACAATTAACTGGAAGAGCGGCGAACACAGGAATATGGATTTCACTGGGGCTGCGATTAAATACGGTCCTCATAAGGCTGCGAAGCTGCGCACATCTTACCAAAAGACGTTCATGGGAAGATTTTCTTTTTAAAGCTGGAACCTGGAGACTTGAGGGTGAAAAGTTCAGAGATAAGACAAGAAAGAGCCAAAGAAACGTGGATGGAGAACGCACAAGATTACACACAAACTTAAAGGCAACGTGTCACCAAAAATGACCTCCAATTTAAACCAAGTTTTAGGTTATATTTTTAAGATTTTAGATTTTTTACTAAATTCTGTAATTTTCACTCCAGCCACTAAGCCTAATAATAGAGTCCTACTTGACAATTCTGTAGGTTTTCTTTGCAGAGGTCCCCTCATTTACATCACAGTTAGGATTACAATAGAAGATAACACCTCTACAGTATAGTTGACATCACTGACCCATCACTACTGACAATAGATGATGTCACAGTTTATCCCCTCCTTGCACTGAGCATGTCTAGAAAACTTTCCCATTGAAGTCAATGAGTCGGCTCCAGACTATTGCTGCCTATGGCCATGAGACTGCTGTAAAGCATGTCACTAAATGCTGTTAATCGAGCAGAGGAGAAGTTCAGGCAAGATGGCCGCCACCATAAACATGTACAGAAAATGGAATACAAAATCTACAATCAGAAAATAAAAACAGATTAGAAAGAAATTATAGGTTTCTGGTTTAAAAAATAAAATTAAAAAACCTTTTAAGAAAAAAAATACCGCTAATTTTCCAAAGTGACGGTCAGATGCGGCCGGCAAGACCTTGCAAGGAAACTTACGGCAACCCAATGGCTGGACTGTATACAACACGTGGAGGGATATGGCGTATACTCAGGGGTATAGCTAGTTATAATGGTTACAGTTGTAGCAATCACAGCCGGGCCCTAGTGCCTGAGGGGCCCATGGTCCCTACTGCTATATGAGAAGACATTAGGATTATAAACTGCACATTGTAGGGCCCGGTACAGACTGTGCATTCATAGAACAGACATTGCGTAACATGGTGACAACATCTCCAAGACATGGAGGATGCAGAGCTCTAGCGTCTGGGCAAACACCTGCGATGAATGCAGTCTGTATCCGAGCCACATGATACAACCTGCACCAAACACACATCAATCAGCTCACAGCAAATCTCTCATCTGCGAACAACAGCATCGTGCAGCGAGAGGATTTAGTGCCATCACCTCCTCACCTGCTGAAATCACTGCAGACACCGGATTACACTAATGATTTTCCTAAAAGAAACAAAAATAACACGTAAAAAATATTATTCTAGTTACACGTGTATAACACTTAAAGGGCCACTACATCTATTTATAAGACCGAGCCATTCCAAAATATTCCTTCATTATATACCGTCCTTTACTGTTTTTGTACTTTTTTGATTTACATCTACTAACTTTGTACGATATCTTGTTTTATACTCCAGTCACATCCAGAGCTACATTCACAATTCTGCTTAAAGGGGTTGTCCAGGATGAAATAAAAATTAACCCCTAAACTAAACCCCCTCCCCCTGCCTAACTTCTAATTTACTTATAGTAAAAAAAAAATCTATAATAACCCATATCCCTGTGACCGCCCCAGGGGCACTTTCTGATAACCCGGTGACGTTCCGTTTCCCTGTTTTCGAAACGGAACGTCACCATTATTGTACTCCCCCCATCCCCAACCCCATCATACTTACTTATCTTCCTCTCCAGGAATGGCTCCTCCCCTCTTCCTCTCTGCCAGCGCTTGTGCAGTCTGGAGGTGCCTGGCACACCAGCTCTACTGCACAGGCGTCAGGCGTACTTCCAGTCTGTCTGCAAGCTTGCAGAGAGAAAGAGAGGCATCTCCAGTCTGCGCACAGTGAAAGAAAAGGAGGAGCCATCTCCCAGAGAGGAAGACAGGTAAGTATGATGAGGTGGGGGGGGGGGGGCTGAGTTAGTTAGTTGGGAAGGACTGGTAGGGGGTGGGATAGCTAGGGCGACAGGGAGGGGGTGTAACGGCGTGATATAGGAGGGGGGACAGTGAGAGGGAGGTAGTGTGGAAGCTACACCATGTAAACAAATGCAGAAGATGCCAGGAGCTCCCAGAGACACCCAGAAATCACTGAAAACACTGCTAAAGGTATATGGGTGCACTTATTAACTCATTAATGGCACTAATAGACCTTTTAAAAAATATATATTTTTTGCCCGGAAAACCCCTTTCATTGACTGTTTTTGTATCTTAAGTTATCATTTCTTCTACATCACTCACATCCAGAGCTACATTTACACTGACTTCACTGGTTTTATATTATATTATGTCTTCTTCTCCAGTCACATTCAGAGCTGCATTCATAATTCTGCTAATGTGCAAAGATTTGGTATTATATCATGTCTCCCACTCCACTCCCATCCAGTGCTGCATTCACAACTCTTCTAACTTGCACTATTTTTGTATTGTATTGTGTCTTCTACTCTAGTCACATCCAGAGCTGCATTCACAGTTCTTCTGATTAGCACTGAATTTATATTATTTCATGTTTATTACTGAAGTCGCATCCAGAGCTACATACACAGTTCTGTTAACTTGACTGATTTTGTACTATATCATTTCTTCTATTCCAGTCACATCCAGAGCTGCATTCATAAATTTGCTGTCTTGCAGAGATTCAGTATTATATCAAGTCTTCTACTCTGGTCACATCCAGGGCTGTATTAACAATTCTGCTGACTTTCACTGATTTTGCATTATATTATGACTTTTGCTCCAGTCACACCCAGAGCTGCATTCACAATTCCGCATGAAATGTTAGTGCCAATGTAGTTAACAGTAGCTGGCATCAATCTACACAGGGTGAGCGCAGGACGCTCCCTCCTTCCCTGCCAGCAGAGCACAGCGGGTTTTTAGGCTTTACATTTGCCTTAAGTAATGAGAAAACCTCATGTCTGTGGGTAAAACGCAATGTCTGGGCCCCGGCTGGTGACGAGACAGATTGGACTTGGCACTGATGAATACAGATTGGACTTTTACAAAGTGAAGAATCAATGAATAAATATTAACTGTGAAATAAATGAATGTTAATCTGAGTCAGTGCGACGCCCCGCCGACAGATCGATGAGGAGGAATATGGACGAGAGAAAATCGGATGTGACACGAAGAGACTGAAGGAACGTTCTGCGGGGGAAGAAGAAGAAGCCATTGAGCGGGTGACGACTGTATCTCTTGTCTGTTACCTCTGTGTATTGTAAGACCCTTCTCAGCTACCATAGTGGTCACCCAGGCAGCAGCTAAGGGGCTCCTGGTGAGGGAGGGGGCCAATTCCAGATTCATCCCAGTCACTCACAGTCCAGTATGGCAGCCAGCTCCGGCAGTCACCGTCCTCCTCCTCCTCCTCTCCTATCTAGCAAGACATGAAGGCAGAAGAGGAGACAAGTTGGACAGCCCTGTAGTCAGACGTACTCACTACTGTCAGGATCTCTTCCTCCTGGTGTTGTGCTTCACACTGCAGCGCTTCTTCAGGTTCTGCTGCCTCTCTACTGTGAAGGATGTCGCCAGGAACAGGGCTGCCATACAGACAAAAACTGTGCCCCTTTCCTTAGTGTATGTTACAATTTTCTGTTCTGTGGCCCCCACAAAGTCTAATGCTCCCCAGTGGGCCCTCACAGAGTATAATGCTCCCCAGTGGGCCCTCACAGAGTATAATGCTCCCCAGTAGGCCCTCACAGAGTATAATGCTCCCCAGTGGGCCCTCACAGAGTATAATGCTCCCCAGTGGGCCCTCACAGAGTATAATGCTCCCCAGTGGGCCCTCACAAAGTATAATCCTCCCCAGTGGGCCCTCACAGAGTATAATGCTCCCCAATGGGCCCTCACAAAGTATAATGCTTCCCAGTGGACACTTACACAGTATAATGTTTTCCAGTGGCCCCTACACAGTATAATTCTCCCCAATAGGCCAACATACACAATATAATGCTCCCCAATGGCCCTAGACACAGTATAATTCTCTCCAGTGTACCCACACACAATATAAGGCATACCCAGTGACTCCACACACAGTATAATTCTCCCTTATAGGCCAACAGACACAATATAATGCTCCCCAGTGACCCCTAACACATAGTATAATTCTCTCCAATGGCCCTACACACAGTATAATTATCTCCAGTGTATCCACACACAATATAATGCATACCCAGTGACCCCACACACAGTATAATGCTCCCCAATAGCTACACATACAGAGTATAATGCACCCCAGTGACCCCTCACACACACAATATAATACTCCCCAATGGTCCTACACACAGTATCATTCTCCCCAGTGTATCCACACACAATATAATGATCCCCATTGACCCCACACACAGTATAATGCTCCCCCCAGTGATCATTATACTGTGCAATAAAAAGGGAAAATCTAGGATTGGGCATATCAAACCCCAGATCAGATCTTTAATTCAGATCTTACACCAGAACACCAAAGCCCTAAACTAATACAGACCCCAGGACCAATTCAGACTTCCTGAGACAAACTAAGACCAGACAACAAATTCATTCAGACCCCAGAACAGTCCCCTAAATAAACGCAGACCCCGACCAGACTGTGCATTTATTGTCTGCTCTGCACACTGCGTCCTCCTCGCCTCGGGCACCGGCACATCCTCCCAGCTCCTCGCTCCCTGATATCATCTCCACCAGAGCTGCCATGATAGGCTATGTTCACACTTTCACACGTAGTGATTTGTCGCACACACTGGTTGTGTAGTAGAGGACGGCACCGGCACGCTGTATACAGGCACAATGCGGTGCAGATATACGGCTAGTGCTCTTTAAAGCTACAGCTACATATTTTCTGCTTTGTTCGGGTGACCTAAGTTTTCTTTTCAAAGGAACCAGTTTGGCGGCTTTCGGAATTGTCTTTTACAGTCAATTTGCTTTGAACATGGACAAAAGGGAATCAGGAAACAGGAAGAATGGCGGCCGCGGGTTATAAATAGTGCGGCCAATACTAGATTATTAGGTCGTAGATCAGGGAGGGAGAATATATGTCATGTGATCCGTTATTATTATCTCTCATGGTTGTCCCTCTGACTACATGATGGCGGAACCTTAGGGTCACTTTTAGGCTACAGTCACATGATTGTGTCCATTTTGCATCCGTTCCGTATCCGCTTGTTGCTCTTGACGGTCGAGTATTTTCATTTTTAACAGACTGTTAGAAAATAGATGAATTTCATTGTTTTCTTTTTTTTTTTTTTTTTTTTTTTTGACCCAATTCATTGTCCATTCTTAAAGGTCATCACTCTGGCGTCAATCCCTTTTACGCTAGAGAAAAACGGACCCATTGGTTTCTATCGGTCTGAGGGTCAATCAACGTGGACAAATATTGAACATGTCCGTTTTTTAACAGTTTTTTCTGTGAATAAACTTAGTCAATGCCATTGTCTTAAAGACTGTCGATCGATATTCACAAGTCCAAGCCAAGTTTGATCTGTGAAAGAACAGAGAACGCAACGCAGACAGGACAGCAGACAAGGAAGTCGGAGGTCTGAATAAGCTTTTAGTGCAGCCCCTCTCTATAGAAGACGCCCATCGCTCTTTGCTACCCTCTAGGGGAAATTTAAAAAATTAAGTGTACTGATGACCTGTCCCTAGGATCCGACACCTGGCGCAGCATTCTAACAAGTACTAAGTACCAAGCATAGCGCCGTACATTGTATAGTGGTTGTACTTGGTATTGCAGCCCAGTCCTCCTCACTTGAATGGGACTGAACTGCAAACAGGCCATGTGACTGATGAATGTGCTGTCTCTGAAGGTCCCTGCTGCTCTGCATTTGAGATGGCGGTCAGTGGATCGCCACTGCGGCAAGTTATTGGCTGAACCGCCACATCTTCTTGTGTATTGTGGAAGTGGAGAGCAGCAGGGACCTGAGCAGTGTCTGACCCAGAGGAGCCGGGGATCATGGAGAGGTATCTTTTTTAATTTAAAGGGAAATGACGGGAAAAAAATAGCCAAATTGCAGACAGGTAAGGCGAGTTGCGGTTAGTCTCCGTGCAGATTTTGTCTCAGAATACACAAGGAATTCCATGTGAAAATTCCACAGGGTGATAAAACCCCAAACGTTAACCTTGGGATCATAATTTCTGCTGTGGATTTTGTTACATGGAGTCTTTGCTACAAATTTTCTGTGAACTGAAATCCGCAGTGAAAATCTGCAGCTGCAGAAAGCACATAGTGTGAATATGGAGACCTGCAAAATATTCTTCTTTGCACCCGCCTGGTTCTGGAGGCTCTGCAGGCACAGGATGATATATACGGTGATATATATACACCATGCACTGGGCTGCTCTGTGTTTACAGCAGGTTGATTCATCATACACTATTTCCTATAGTCAGTGCAGCTGCAGGTCAATGTAATGCAGACTTTGGTGCCACCTAGTGTTGGATATGGGAATAGCACTGATATTTCTCCTTTATTCACTTGATATTGATCCTGCTGATCAATACAGACACAAATGTGATGTCCACTGAATGTCTAAAATTTGGGATTGCTATATTTCTTTGCAATGGGGCATAAATTGGGCACCGGCACATAAATAACACGGTATACAGATGACAGAACTATGTGCTATTCAGATTCTTTTTTTTTATGAACATGAAAGTCAGGGGTGGAGTGCAAAGTCCAGGGGCTGTCCAGTCTCATAAAAGACCCCATGCTTTTCTTATGACCCCATACACACAACCATGTATTATCATGAGACCGTGTATGGGGCCGTAAGCCTGGGGCAAAACTCAGAACAGGTCGTATTCGTGTCCATTTTGCGGCCAGGGGTCCTTGGAGGTCACAAACACAGCACAGCACGGATAGCATCCATGCACTGTCCATGTCATTTGCTCACAGACCTGTTCATGCAGACATTCATGTGCATGTAGGCTAAGGCCTTATTCACACATCTACAAATGCAGACATCATATGTGTCTATTCATTTGATGTCTTCATTTAGACATCAGTTTTTTTTCTTATGGACCGAGGGTCCGAAAAAACAATAAATAATGGAAGCAGGTTAATTTTTGTTCATTGATATGGATGGATCACATCATTCCAAGTCTATGGGTCCTTGAGATAAAACGTACGGCATCCATGGCTCATCTGATCTCACTGACTCAGAGACATAGAAAAGATATAAAATAGAAAAAAGAGGTCATCTGCATCAACCATGGACAGCGCACCACACACAAATCATCAGGGTGGGATACTGTCCATGAATATCGCAAAATGTGGATGTGCGAATACAACATAACGCTATATGGACATGGTCAGGATTACTTGTGGATCTTCCGTGCGGGTTTTCACATGGAGAATCTGTGGCAAAATACATTACTATAGATGAGGGCGTTGCCATTGCTCCAAAGAGGGAAGCGGCAACGCCCTCCTTGCTCCAAAGAGCTCATTTGCATATTGACAAAAACGGGGCTATCTCGGCAACGGAGGAACCAATTGACAAGGGGAAATCACTGTTTGATTCAGGGGACCCTAACCTATCTGTCTGCGGGGCTGGGGTGATATGCTGGTTCTGGTGACACTAACCTATCTATCTGCAGGGTTGGGGTGATATGCTGGTTCTGGTGACACTAACCTATCTATCTGCAGGGCTGGGGTGATATGCTGGTTCTGGTGACACTAACCTATCTATCTGCAGGGCTGGGGTGATATGCTGGTTCTGGTGACATTAACCTATCTATCTGCGGGGCTGGGGTGATATGCTGGTTCTGGTGACATTAACCTATCTATCTGCAGGGCTGGGGTGATATGCTGGTTCTGGTGACACTAACCTATCTATCTGCAGGGCTGGGGTGATATGCTGGTTCTGGTGACACTAACCTATCTATCTGCAGGGCTGGGGTGATATGCTGGGGGGGGTCTGGGCCACCCCGGGCTGGGGTGATATGCTGGTTCTGGTGACACTAACCTATCTATCTGCAGGGCTGGGGTGATATGCTGGTTCTGGTGACACTAACCTATCTATCTGCAGGGCTGGGGTGATATGCTGGTTCTGGTGACATTAACCTATCTATCTGTGGGGCTGGGGTGATATGCTGGTTCTGGTGACACTAACCTATCTATCTGCAGGGCTGGGGTGATATGCTGGTTCTGGTGACACTAACCTATCTATCTGCAGGGCTGGGGTGATATGCTGGTTCTGGTGACACTAACCTATCTATCTGCAGGGCTGGGGTGATATGCTGGTTCTGGTGACACTAACCTATCTATCTGCAGGGCTGGGGTGATATGCTGGTTCTGGTGACACTAACCTAGGGGGGTTATATCTATCTGCAGGGCTGGGGTGATATGGGGGGGGGGGGTGGGTGTGGTGACACTAACCTATCTATCTGCAGGGCTGGGGTGATATGCTGGTTCTGGTGACACTAACCTATCTATCTGCAGGGCTGGGGTGATATGCTGGTTCTGGTGACAGGGGGTTAACTATTCTATCTGTGGGGCTGGGGTGATATGTGGTTCTGGTGACACTAACCTATCTATCTGCGGGCTGGGGTGATATGCTGGTTCTGGTGACACTAACCTATCTATCTGCGGAGGGCTGGGGTGATATGCTGGTTCTGGTGACACTAACCTATCTATCTGCAGGGCTGGGGTGATATGCTGGTTCTGGTGACACTAACCTATCTATCTGCAGGGCTGGGGTGATATGCTGGTTCTGGTGACACTAACCTATCTATCTGCAGGGCTGGGGTGATATGCTGGTTCTGGTGACACTAACCTATCTATCTGCAGGGCTGGGGTGATATGCTGGTTCCTGGTGACACTAACCTATCTATCTGCAGGGCTGGGGTGATATGCTGGTTCTGGTGACACTAACCTATCTATCTGCAGGGCTGGGGTGATATGCTGGTTCTGGTGACACTAACCTATCTATCTGCAGGGCTGGGGTGATATGCTGGTTCTGGTGACACTAACCTATCTATCTGCAGGGCTGGGGTGATATGCTGGTTCTGGTGACACTAACCTATCTATCTGCAGGGCTGGGGTGATATGCTGGTTCTGGTGACACTAACCTATCTATCTGCAGGGCTGGGGTGATATGCTGGTTCTGGTGACACTAACCTATCTATCTGCAGGGCTGGGGTGATATGCTGGTTCTGGTGACACTAACCTATCTATCTGCGGGGCTGGGGTGATATGCTGGTTCTGGTGACACTAACCTATCTATCTGCAGGGCTGGGGTGATGTGCTGGGTCTGGTGACACTAACCTATCTATCTGCAGGGCTGGGGTGATATGCTGGTTCTGGTGACACTAACCTATCTATCTGTAGGGCTGGGGTGATATGCTGGTTCTGGTGACACTAACCTATCTATCTGCAGGGCTGGGGTGATGATATGCTGGTTCTGGTGACACTAACCTATCTATCTGCAGGGCTGGGGTGATATGCTGGTTCTGGGGACACTAACCTATCTATCTGCAGGGCTGGGGTGATATGCTGGTTCTGGTGACACTAACCTATCTATCTGCAGGGCTGGGGTGATATGCTGGGTCTGGTGACACTAACCTATCTATCTGCGGGGCTGGGGTGATATGCTGGTTCTGGTGACACTAACCTATCTATCTGCAGGGCTGGGGTGATATACTGGTTCTGGTGACACTAACCTATCTATCTGCAGGGCTGGGGTGATATGCTGGGTCTGGTGACACTAACCTATCTATCTGCAGTGCTGGGGTGATGGTGAAGTCTGACACCTGTGGCCCCTGCCTATCAGCTGTTTGAAGATCTGGGAGCATTTGGGAGAGCTCAACATCCTTTTATCAGGCCAGTGACATCACATTCATTGGTCACATGACACTGGGAACAACAGTTTTGACTGCCATTATTAGGGTGTATTGTGGCTCCTTGCTACCTGCATTTATGTAACGTGTATGGCTGCTCTGGTGGGTTTGATTTCCGATCAAGACCACAACTGGCCTGAGGGGTATGTATACTGATCAGCTGCTTGTTCTCAGTTCATTCCGTAGGACTGTGTTCTATCGTCTGTTTCATCCACCAGTGTTCTTATATGGACAGTGAGTGAACACGAGGCCTTCTTAACCCCGTTATGCTTCGTTCACACCTGTGCTTGCTGTCCGTCCGTCGCCAATCCAGTGAAAATCTCGGCGAACTGGATTGGCGTCGGACCGACCGGCGGTCATCGGTTAAAAACCCATTCATTTGAATGGGTTTTTAAAGCAATGCGCTGGGTGTGCGCTAGCTACACCCTCTGCGCTGCGAATCCTTTTTTTTTCGTCGGAAACAAAGTTGGACACGCAGGACTTCGTGTCCAACGAAAAAAAAAAGGATTTGCAGCGCAGAGGGTGTAAGCGCACACCCGTGCATTGCTTTAAAAACCCATTCAAATGAATGGGTTTTTAACCAATGCGCCGCTGACCGGTCTGTATCCGACGCCAATCCAGTTCGCCGAGATTTTCACTGGATTGGCGACGGACGGACACCAAGCGCAGGTGTGAACCCACCCTTACTTGTTTGTTTTATGACCATTTGATGCTCCTTCTTTTATAATTCATCAATAAACATTCCATTTAATTACTCCTTTCGGTGACTTGTTAGGTAAAGTGGGTGTATAAGTGTTCAATTTCTTCCAAATGTTAATGTCGCGAGCCGAACAGGAAATGACAACTCTGTTTACTGCCAACAATGATCACAAATATTCATCATGAATAGAAACCCTCTAATTATCCAGGGACAATGAGATACGCATTTCTATGGCTGTGATGAGGTAAAAAAAAACATGCTATATTTTAATGCAAATCTGTGCTATTTGCAAATGAAAACTGCTTTTTACTTGCAAAATTGCACCAAGGTGTGTTAAAACCATGCGTGGACTCCTAAAGCCAGGGCCACAGGGGACGGACACTGCAGAATTGCCCTCGGCGGGAGGTTTTTGCTGCAGTTTACCTGCAGGTTTCTCTTTGCTACATTGCAAAGGTTAAAATCCGCAGTGGAATCCTGCAGCAATACTTGACATGCTGCAGGTCTAACCAGGGACAGGTCTCCTGGTTTATAACTAGACCCTTTTTCAGGATTTTTGGTATATGTAGTTTAGAAGGCTATAATATTTTTTTTTTTTTTTTTTTTGAGGGGGGAGTTAAAATAGTTTTTTTTTTCAGTGACATAATGGGACATATTTATCAATAGAAATCTGACACTTTTCTGTCTACATGTACACCAAAAGCGAACAGCATTAAAGAACCGCGCACACCAGAAAGAACAGAAAAACCCAATTGTCCTTGGTGAGTTCGCCCATCGCTGACAGCCAGCTCCCCGTTTCTGCAGCTGACACTTAGGGCGTACCGGAGGGGTCTAACCCTGCATGAAGTGTCTGCAGCAGTGATTTAGTGCCATGACCTCGTCACTGTTTTTGCCACATTGGTGCCCCAACCATGTCAATTAATGGGGCTCACTATAGTTCCCTGTTCCTAGGTGGTTGGGAGGGACACAGTGCAGGAAAACCGTAGAGGGGATGTAGTCACCCCCAGTTACAGGGTCAAACTATCCTGTAGTGTGACAGGTAATCCAGCAGCCCTGCCCTCGTAGTGTAGTCGCAGCGATCACGTGATCAGTCTTGTGATCGCAGAGATTTGTCAGTACTTGAACCCTACAAGTTGTACAGTGCTGCGGAATATGTTGGCGCTATATAAATAAAATGTATTATTATTATTATTATTAATACATGCAGCACAGCAGTACTATATACAAGGTGCGTATATTGACCGAGAAGAGGTTAAAAAAAAAATCAGGTTCGCAATGCTTTCCATGTCCTTCTTAATTTTAGATGGGTATGTACCCGCTGCTTCCTCAAAAACCCAACGGGTCCAACAAAATGTGAGATATTAATACAATGTGGAATCTCCGGGTGGCTATTTATCGGATCTGAACTCTTCCTGAACCTCTGGAATTTGGGTCATGGGAGGGGGCGACATCTGGGAGCAGCCAGGAAATTCTCCACATTCTGCAGCGCTTAATTAGAAATCTCTGCTCAGGCACAGACCTGAACACTAAGCAGGACGTGAACACTCAGCTCTGCCGGAAACAGTCCCCGACCGCTGTCAAAAACACTGAAGCTTTATTAGAGCACCAATGTAGACACACACAGGGAGAATCGTGAAAGGTACAGTATGTGTGCCAAGAGCCGCTGTTCACACTGGATACAGGGGGAGCGGTGACAGCTTTATACATAAGGACTAGAGATGAGCGAACCGGTTTGTAACAAGCCAAGATAGTTATGAATTTCCCAAAAATCTTAAGTTTAGCCGAACCCGAGGTTTTTGGGGTTTGTCACTTACGAATCATTATACTCCGAGGTCTCTCCAGACCCCATAGTACAGTCATGGCCAAAAGTTTTGAGAATGATACAAATATTAATTTTTACAAAGTCTACTGCTTCAGTTTTTCTAATGGCAATTTGCATATACTCCAGAATGTTATAAAGAGTGATCAGCTTAACAGCAATTACTTGCAAAGTCAATATTTGCCTAGAAAATGAACTTTATCCCCCAAAACACATTTCAACATCATTGCAGCCCTGCCTTAAAAGGACCACCTAACATCGTTTCAGTGATTGCTCCATTAACACAGGTGTGGGTGTTGATGAGGACAGGGCTGGAGATCAATCTGTCATGATTAAGTAAGAATGACACCACTGGACACTTTAAAAGGAGGCTGGTGCTTGCCATCATTGTTTCTCTTCTGTTAACCATGGTTATCTCTAAAGAAACACGTGCAGTCATCATTGCACTGCACAAAAATGGCCTAACTGGGAAGAGTATTGCAGCTAGAAAGATTGCACCTCAGTCAACAATCTATCGCATCATCAAGAACTTCAAGGAGAGAGGTTCCATTGGTGCCAAAAAGGCTCCAGGGCGCCCAAGAAAGACCAGCAAGCGGCAGGACCGTCTCTTAAAAGTGTTTCAGCTGCGGGATGGGGCTACCAGCAGTGCAGAGCTTGCTGAGGAATGGCAGCAGGCAGGTGTGAGTGCATCTGCATGCACTGTGAGGCGGAGACTCTTGGAGCAAGGCCTGGTCTCAAGGAGGGCAGCAAAGAAGCCACTTCTCTCCAGAAAAAACATCAGGGACAGACTGATATTCTGCAAAAGGTACAGGGAGTGGACTGCTGAGGACTGGGGGAAAGTAATTTTCTCTGATGAATCCCCTTTTCGATTGTTTGGAACATCTGGAAAACAGCTTATTCGGAGAAGAAGAGGTGAGCGCTACCACCAGTCTTGTCTCATGCCAACTGTAAAGCATCCTGAAACCATTCATGTGTGGGGTTGCTTCTCAGCCAAGGGAATCGGCTCTCTCACAGTCTTGCCATGAATAAAGAATGGTACCAGAATGTCCTCCAAGAGCAACTTCTCCCAACCGTCCAAGAGCAGTTTGGCGCTCAACAATGCCTTTTCCAGCATGATGGAGCACCTTGCCATAAAGCAAAGGTGATAACTAAATGGCTCAGGGAACAAAACATAGAGATTTTGGGTCCATGGCCTGGAAACTCCCCCAGATCTTAATCCCATTGAGAACTTGTGGTCAATCATCAAGAGACGGGTGGACAAACAAAAAGCAACAAATTCAGACAAAATGAAAGCATTGATTCTGCAAGAATGGACTGCTATCAGTCAGGATTTGGTCCAGAAGTTGATTGAGAGCATGCCAGGGAGAATTGCAGAGGTCCTGAAGAAGAAGGGTCAACACTGCAAATATTGACTTGCTGCATCAACTCATTCTAACTGTCAATATAAGCTTCTGTTACTCATAATATGAATGCAATTCTATTTCTGTATGTGATAAAAACATCTGACAAACACACATAAAAACCAGAGGGCAGCAGATCATGTGAAAATAGAATATTTGTGTCATTCTCAAAACTTTTGGCCATGACTGTATAATAAGTGAAGGTCCAGGAAGGTGTGGTCAAATAAATGCTGGTAATCGCCTTCCATCACCCCTCCTGGGCCCCCTGGTGGTGTCTGGTGTATGTTCTTTGGTGTCTTTGGTCCTCTTTGGTGAAATTGTGATTCGGTTTCAGCAATTACGTGGGGCATGCCAATATCATAATGCTTGCGTCAAAGCTTATATTTCTGGTTCTGAAGAGACCCCAGAGCATGAAGGTCCAGGGGAAGTGTTGTCAGATATTAAACATTGATACTCACCTTCCGGCTGCACCTCCTTACATTTCTTCCCTCATCTCTGTTTATCGCCCAACCCGTGCTCTCCGTTCACTCAATGACCTAAGACTAACATCCTCTATTATCAGAACCTCCTACTCCCATATACAAGACTTCTCCTGAGGTGCACCACTTCTCTGGAATGCTCTACCCTGGACAATACGATTAACTCACAACTTCAAGCACATCCTAAAGACACATCTCTTCAGGCAGGCACAATTCCTAATCGAAACTATTCCACAGTTAGAATCCCTAAAACTAACCCTCCACTGTTCACGCTCCTGCATTACCCCACAGGATATGATGCCATATCGGACTGTAACCTTGTCCAGGCACCATCTGCACAGTAAAGGACACGGCTGGTGATGGCTCATACAGCTTTATGTATATGTGTAATGAAAGTAACCTCTATGACAAAAACGGCTGTATAAGAAATGCTACCTCCTATGCCGGCCCCGCTACCTCTCGTGTCACCCTCTCTACCTCCTATGTCGGCCCCGCTACCTCTCGTGTCACCCCCTCTACCTCCTATGCCGGCCCTGCTACCTCTCGTGTCACCCTCTCTACCTCCTATGCCGGCCCGCTACCTCTCGTGTCACCCTCTCTACCTCCTATGCCGGCCTCGCTACCTCTCGTGTCACCCTCTCTACCTCCTATGCCGGCCCCGCTACCTCTCGTGTCACCCCCTCTACCTCCTATGCCGGCCCCGCTACCTCTCGTGTCACCCTCTCTACCTCCTATGTCGGCCCCGCTACCTCTCGTGTCACCCCCTCTACCTCCTATGCCGGCCCCGCTACCTCTCGTGTCACCCTCTCTACCTCCTATGCCGGCCCGCTACCTCTCGTGTCACCCTCTCTACCTCCTATGCCGGCCTCGCTACCTCTCGTGTCACCCTCTCTACCTCCTATGCCGGCCCCGCTACCTCTCGTGTCACCCCCTCTACCTCCTATGCCGGCCCCGCTACCTCTCGTGTCACCCCCTCTACCTCCTATGCCGGCCCGCTACCTCTCGTGTCACCCTCTCTACCTCCTACGTCAGCCCCGCTACCTCTCGTGTCACCCTCTCTACCTCCTATGTCGGCCCCGCTACCTCTCGTGTCACCCCCTCTACCTCCTATGCCGGCCCTGCTACCTCTCGTGTCACCCTCTCTACCTCCTATGCCGGCCCGCTACCTCTCGTGTCACCCTCTCTACCTCCTATGCCGGCCTCGCTACCTCTCGTGTCACCCTCTCTACCTCCTATGCCGGCCCCGCTACCTCTCGTGTCACCCCCTCTACCTCCTATGCCGGCCCCGCTACCTCTCGTGTCACCCTCTCTACCTCCTATGTCGGCCCCGCTACCTCTCGTGTCACCCCCTCTACCTCCTATGCCGGCCCCGCTACCTCTCGTGTCACCCTCTCTACCTCCTATGCCGGCCCGCTACCTCTCGTGTCACCCTCTCTACCTCCTATGCCGGCCTCGCTACCTCTCGTGTCACCCTCTCTACCTCCTATGCCGGCCCCGCTACCTCTCGTGTCACCCCCTCTACCTCCTATGCCGGCCCCGCTACCTCTCGTGTCACCCCCTCTACCTCCCTATGCCGGCCCGCTACCTCTCGTGTCACCCTCTCTACCTCCGTCACCCTCCACTTCTCGCCCCGCTACCTCTCGTGTCACCCTCTCTACCTCCTATGCCGGCCCCGCTACCTCTCGTGTCACCCCCTCTACCTCCTATGTCGGCCCCGCTACCTCTCGTGTCACCCTCTCTACCTCCTATGCCGGCCCCGCTACCTCTCGTGTCACCCTCTCTACCTCCTATGTCGGCCCCGCTACCTCTCGTGTCACCCTCTCTCACCTCCTATGCCGGCCCCGCTACCTCTCGTGTCACCCTCTCTACCTCCTATGTCGGCCCCGCTACCTCTCGTGTCACCCTCTCTACCTCCTATGCCGGCCCCGCTACCTCTCGTGTCACCCTCTCTACCTCCTATGTCGGCCCCGCTACCTCTCTTCGTGTCACCCCCCTCTCTACCTCCTATGCCGGCCCCGCTACCTCTCGTGTCACCCCCTCTACCTCCTATGCCGGCCCCGCTACCTCTCGTGTCACCCCCTCTACCTCCTATGCCGGCCCGCTACCTCTCGTGTCACCCTCTCTACCTCCTATGCCGGCCCGCTACCTCTCGTGTCACCCTCTCTACCTCCTATGCCGGCCCCGCTACCTCTTGTGTCACCCCCTCTACCTCCTATGCCGGCCCCGCTACCTCTTGTGTCACCCTCTCTACCTCACAGATTGTAAGCTCTTGCAAGCAGGGCCCTCAGTCCCATTGTGTGATTTGACTTATTACTCTGTAATGTCTCATTTTGTCTGTACATGAGCCCTATGATTTGTAAAGTGCTGCAGAATTTGTTGGTGCTATATAAAAAAAAGTTCATTACGATGCGAGACTGGAGAGCAAACCTCGCAAATATTCACAAAACAAATGTCGAGGCATGCACCATCTAGTAAAAACATATGACAATTATACATAGCTACCTGTATATTGAGACGAGGCATACAGTATATAGACTGGTACATCTATACCGCTATAACTAGAGATGAGCGAATCGAAGCTGACGAAGTGGAATTCGATCCGAATTTCAGGAAATATTCGATTCACATCAAATCTGGAATTCCTCACACTTCATGGTAAAGAATCGCACAGCTCCGATCTGGGGTTTTAACCCCTTGGTCATATTTGACCGCAGCATCCAAAGGGTTCTGCCATGCTACATGTCCCCCTCAGCACCCCCCACGGCCAGATCAGGGGGTGCCGACATGGCCGGCGTCAGCACACACGGCAAGTGCAGGGGCCCCATGATAGCGGTTGGGGAAAACTTGGTTTCCCGGCCGCTATACATACTGCTAATGGAGAGGGGCCTGGCGATCACTGGGCCTTTTCACTAGATGCCAGACCAGGGGAGGTGATTAAAAATAAAAAAAATACTGATACTCACCTGTCCTGGGCTCAGCATCCAGCTCTTCTGGCCGGTGACTGAGGTCCTGCTCCCAAGGCCTCACTGCTGGGGCCTGTGATTGGGCCTCAGCAGTCACGTGGAGCGTGCCAGCGTAATGACATCATTGCATCCCACGTGACCACTGAGGCCCAATCACAGGCCCCAGCAGTGACAACTGCGGAGCAGGACCTCAGCCACAAGGAAGAAGAGGAGTGAGGAGGACACTGTCGGATACCCAGAAGAGATGAGGTAAGGCGAGTATAAGTATTTGTTATTTTTAATCACTTCCCCTGGGCCTCTGATTATTATACTCTGGGGTCTGAGGAGACCCCAGAGTATAATAATAGCACCAGCTGTAGGGGGAGTGTTTAAACACTTTTTTTTTTTTTTTTACTTTTTTTTTTTTTGTCCCCATAGGGGATTGAAGCAGCGATCAGAATAGGTATATGCTGCAATACACGTGTATTGCAGTGTATAGGAGGCTGTCAGCCCATGCAGACGCATAGGCTGAGTCTCCATTCAAGGCAGGATCAACCAGGTATGTGGAGGGCCAGCGTTGGGGCAAACCCGGGGTCACTGGTCAGACCCCAGGCTGCTAAATAGTAGCAGCGGCACCCCCCTAAAAACGTCTCGGGGGATGGGGGGTTTAGGGGGCGATATATAATAAAACTCCTGAGCTCCGATCAGGGTTCTTAGAGGATCAGCCGTTGCATACGGCTGACACCCGCAAAGCAGGGTGTGCACACAGTTTCTTTGTGTGCACCATGCTTATGCCATGGTTTGCGGGAAGTCCTTCCCGGCAGCGCCGTACTATTAGGGTGGATGTTAGGAAGGGGTTAACGCGATTCTCTGCAAATTAATTCAGATCGCATCGAAACGGAAAATTCGCTCATCTCTAGCCATAACCACTGAGGTCTAACATGCCAATATACCTTACACAGCTGTTGGCCCTAAAGGGCTATTCCCATCTTAAGAATCATATTCAGATTTGCAGCTTAAGATAACTGAAGTGTTTTATCTGTCTTGCCGTTTGTCAAAACTAAACCTTTCTCCTCTGTGTTTACAGCTGGTTGCCTAGGTTACAGACCTGGTATCAGGTTGGGATGATGACACTTGGCTGTCTGTATTTTCTTCTTTCCCTTTTTCTGTTTATATCTTTCAGTTTTTGAGCCCTGATAAGGGTTAGTAAAGTTTCTTAAGCAGCGTTTCTCTTATTTGTGTCTATAAATCCAGAGATAACGGTGCCGATTACAACAAGCAGGAGCTGGTGCTAGAATGAGCTGAAAACCTGGAAGTGGAGAGCAGACAGGAAGGCAGCTGAAATCTTGAGATGAGAAAACCCCTTTAAAGGACCTGCTGGAGGTTTAGTGTCCCCAAATTTACCTAACAGGTTTCCTTTAAACTGACAGGGTAAGGGGGGGGGAGGGGTTCACACTACCGTTATTACAGTCCGTTGCTGTCATAGCATGAGAACAACGGACACTAAGGCCCCCTGCACATGGCCGAGTGTGCATCTGATATGAGGCAGAGGTTGCACATTCTGTGATTTACTGACCTCTACGGAGGCTTCCAATGCGTTCTGTTCTGATGACCCCGATCAGGTAGGACCGGTTATATTTTCTTCACAATGGAACAAACCATTGGACGCCCGCTCAGAGGATATTGGATGGCACACTTGGTCATGTGCAGGGAGCCTAGCAGTAGTCGAGTAACAGACATCCATCTGCAGTGGTTCCCATTGACTATAATGAATGTAAAAATCATGACGGAAAAAAGCGTCACTGGGGAAAATGCAGATGGACACCAGACGGAGGGGCTCTGTGAGTAAACTGTAGCGTAAGGTCCATTGCTCATAACAATGGTGGAGAAACCACAGTACAACGCATTTCCCATCTCCATACAGGTGTCGGACATGTCGAGTACTGGCGTGCCAGGTTTATGTAGCCTGTTAAACATTTGTTGATTTCTACCATTTTCTTTTCCTGCCTTCCAATTTCTTCTTAGTCTGATATTCACTATGAAATCTCTGATGAATCTGTGATCTTACCATAGAAGTCTATGGAGATGGGAAGGGGAGGAAGGAGTGTAAGAAAGAAGCAAAGACTGAGGCAAAGAAAAGGGTGAGCGGGTGAGCTGCAGATAGCAGAGCAGAATGACCTCTGCTATACTGAGACGTGTACGGGAGGCAGCACAGCAGCTAAAAACATGGCCAGATATTTTGTTACTCCTCACACGCCTGTTTAGCTCCTTATCCTGAGAAGTCACCCATTGGTACTCCCATCGTCACCGATGTGGTTCCTTCCCTATTGAATATGCAGGTAAAGTCGCCCTCCTGACCCACTGAATACACAGAACAAGATGCCGCACCTCCATTGGGAGATGGCTCTGCAGAAGACAAACACTCAAGTCTTATATTTGGCGTTTCCATGCCAACCGTGTTCTAGCGATGTATACCTTGCAGTTATATTTACTGTATCATTTATGTGTCTGATTTATACTAGCCTTCCTATTAAGAGGTCATTTTTACCCTTCTTATTGACCCTGACCGGTGACCCCGATACTGTGGTTTATTCTATTGTTTAATGTTATCCATCTATTCTGATCTGAAGAGGGGCTTCTACACGCACTTCTCAAGAAATATTGGGTAGCACATCATCCTGGTCCTTTTTGCAGAGTTCGGGAGAGGATGTGTAGATTACATACAGTATTTTGTAGGTTGCCTCAAGAATACGATGTTCTATGAATGTATTCTATGCAATACATCTATATAGCTGCCAGGATAAGGATAAAGGCAGCATTAACAAGTCTACACGCCCTTGTCCACCAGATCAGCATTAAGGCCGGAGCCCCATGTGGTGAAAATGCCGTGGCAAAAAACGCAGCGTTTTACTGTCCCTGCACATTGCAGAAAAATACATGCAGTGGAAACGCTGTGATCTCCAAAACCGTTGCAGTTTTGGAAATCGCAGCATGTCAATTATACCTACAGAAACGCCAGCAGTTTCCCTATAGGTATAATGGAAGCAGAAAGCGCTGCGGGGGAAAATCACAATGCGTTGCTGCCGTGATCTTTCTTGCAGTGCTTTATTGCTGCGGCCCACTACGTGGGGCCTTAGCCTAAGAGACAGACTCCATGTACAAGGGCTATACCTAGGACACTCCGAATTGTACACACACCGACCAGCCATGATAATGCAACAATAAAGACACATAGAATATATCACTGTTATTAATCTTTATTACTTCTGCTGATCTAAAAAATCTGTGTTATATGTCAGACCTGACAAAAAGGACAGATTGTCAGTGCACGCCTGGTAGGGGCTGTCTGCCACCCGAGTTGATGGCAGTTTCAAGGTCTGCTGGTTCCATAATCATATCAGTATGCAAAGACCAGCAGAGTGTATGCAGACAGAACCAGCTGTGGTAGAAAGTCAAAGCTTGACGCGAGAAACAAAAAAGCACTTTGTCTCCTTATAACCACAAAATTACATTCCCTCAAATTTTATTGCAAGTATAAGGGCATCAGTAGCAGTGTAAACCATTAGACGTGTGCAGCACAAAGATGATATTCATGTTGGTGCTGCAACAGTTCACCTAAAGTCAAGCTTCAACTTTCGACCAGAGCTGCTTCTGCCTGCAGATATTTTCACAGTTTTTGCATACTGAGAAGGGATCACAGAACCAACAAACGTCCACAGACACCCCCAGCAAGCGAACACAGATTCTGTCCCCTTCTGTCAGGTCTGACGTATCAAGACCCTAAAACAAAAAAGCAGATTTTTAGAACAGCGAAAGTAATAAAGTTTATCAACAAAGCTATAAGCCACATGTCAGAGATAAAACGGGTGGCTTTCCTGGTGTCAGGAAGAGTTTAACTTGACTATATAAAAAGTAGAGATATTCTAGTTATTTTATCCAACCTGTACATGTATATAGATGTACATGTTTACACATGTAGATTGGCTGATCGCAGATCAGACACATATTTTACTACAAGATCCATGGTAGAACTCACTGGAATCTTGAGTGATTTCTGCCGAGGATGTGCAGTAAGAAGTACCCAGGTTCTGTTGAGGACTAGCTTGATCCAACAGGACTAATCTGGCATCTTTTGGGTGGGAACTGTGGAAATAGGGGCCCATTCAGGCAGCTGTGTTTGGTCCGAGAAATGTGGTCCAAGTGACGGCTACTTACCCAGACTGACTGTGGCTCCTGAGAACTTAACTCACAACATCGTAGAGATTTAGGATGTGAGTTCCCAAACTACGGTGGCTCTCATGACCCATATTCAAAGCATCTACGGAGTGACGATGATAAAATCAGATTACCAAGTATTATTATAACTAGATATGAGGGATTTTTGTTCCCTATAATATATGAATAACAGATTGTCCAATCCTTCAAATCAATATTTTTTAGTTGTATTTTTGTTTTTTTTTAGCACCCGTACAATAAAACTGTACCATTTACAATAAAAAGGAAAAAAAAAAAAAATCTCAGTTCAAAAGAAGTTAAAGTGCCGCGTATTTCATGGCGCGACACGCGGCCTGTGCCCCACAACACGGGAGGGGCTTTTGTGATTTCATTCTCACTTTTCGTTTGCTTTTCCTTTCCAGGAAGCGAACAGTCACACACTTTTTGTATTTTTTTTTTTTTTTTTTTTTTTTATCTTTTCACTCCAAATTGTTTGTTTTCTTTTAAAATTAGCATTTACTATAAAAAGTAAGAAGCATTGGATGAAGCGGGAAGAGGAGCCCTGAGGACAATCACGCACATTTCCTCCTTCCCCGGTCTCTAGCCATGCTGTCTATGGTATCGCCACAAACTGAAGCATCTAGTGGTGTCGGTGTGGCCTGAACATCTTGGATGAGCTTAAGCCACACCTTGCGGTTTTATCCGTCAGTACTCGGAGCTGTTCGGCTTGTCCTGGGTAATTCCCTACAGCCTTCCCATGTTAAGTGTTATCAGTAGGCGCGCACAATGCTTGGAGCCAGTAGAAGACCACGTTTCTGCAGGTTAAGTGGCTCTTGCCTGGTCACCCCTGCTCCCATGATCCTCCTTGTCATCCACAACGGTTTTAAAGTATATTTTTCATAAATGGACTGGTGTGATAAAAAAAAAAAAAAAAAAAAATCTGGAAATTTTTCCTTGGCTGTGGCTGTAAGTCTCTTCTGACAGCGGAACCATGATTGTCTATCCCGAGTCGGGTCAGTTCATCCATAATGTCTATGGATAAACCAGTGCATTACTCAATTGAACACAAATTTCATTTCACAGATGTTCGAACATAAGAGAGAGTCTGAACAAGACAAACATGGTGGATGTCTGAAGGATCCTTCAGTGGGGTGGTGATGGACTAGAGGAGTTCCCCCTCTGATGCTGTGCGTATAATCTCATCACCACTGTAGAAGCAGAGAACAGATGAGCAATGGCAGGTAGACTGGAAACAAAGGGTGCAACCAAGAGCTGCATTCACCGATTCGGGTGATGCAGGAGCCGTCTTCTCTCCCTCTGTTTTATTGCCTCTAACGCAGCTGAAGGGTCTTGCATGTGAGTCGTGGTTGTTTGTCAGCTGTTCACGCACTGGAATTCCACAGCGGAGCCCAGGAGCCGGATCAGTTCAGGTTCGTATTTCACTAGCTCTACCATTTCTCCGCTGTCCTGCGGCCACAGGTCTATTCCCTCGGCGGGCGTGAGGATCTGGCTGGTAAACACCTGTCTGGTGAACTCCTTCTTTTGCATGCTGGCAATTTCGAAGTTGGGATATCGAGCTTGGAATATCCGGGAGGATAGCTTCAGCCTCTTGAGCACGTCAGACACAAGGAACCAGTTACTTGGTCTGTCGATAAAAAAAAGAATATTCAATGAATGAAGAGGATCGTGAATGTCACGTAATGGCTTCCGTACAGGTATCAAGTGTTTCCTGACCAACTCTCCTTTGAGCATAGGCCTACTATTTTAACCCCTTAATGCACCATGATGTAACTGAGCTGCCATACATTAAGCCCCTATGGCATACAGTTATGTCATGATGATCGTATGAGCACAGATGAGAAACCGGACAGACCTAAAGGTGTTACGTGTACACATAGATATGGTTTACAAAAGACATGCTAGGCTGGTCATTTACATTTTATTAAGATATGCGCAATCCTGTAGGTATATCTCAGCCTTACCTGAAGAAATGCGCAGCAACTGCGCCGCATGCAATTGCTGCCCATTCCCATTTATAAAGGGAATGCTCTAATCCTTGCAATTATTTGCACCTGTAAAAGACTGGGCAATTTGCTTTCTACTGAATTTTTTGGGAGGTATGCAAAAAAAAAAAAATGCAATTACAACTGGCCACAAGTGCACAGCCTTCTCCACTATCTGAACCTGTTGTGAAATCACAGCTCTCACCCTGCAGACTGCAGACCACTGGTCTAGACTAAAACTCAGACTACCAGACGGACATATAAACTTACACAACTTATTTCTTTCTTGAAGGGGTTGTCCAGTTCTATTTTCTGATTTCTTCACTGTTTACACTGCACATCGTCTTTTCTATAGCAGCTGTGCAATGGGAAAAGGCTGTAAATACACTGCACAGGCCGCTATGAAATAAAGTTTTGCAATGCAAACAGTGAAGGGGTCACGGCCCTCACACAAGGGCGACTAACCTGCTGTGAATACTGCCCATGTGAGACTGGCCATAACCAACAGTTAACATTTATCCACAGGATAGCTTATGAGTGAACAATGGGGATCCTACTGACCTACTGGGACCTGCACTGCTCCTGACAACTGGGCCTGTCACCAGAACGCAGCATATCACCCACCCTCACAGATAGGTTAGGGTCATCTGAAGCAAACAGTTTTTTTCCCTTGTGAATAGCTGCCTTCATTGCCAATTTATCTCCTTTTTTTTTTACAATATGCAAATGGGGGCTGGGGTGATATGCTGGTTCTGGTGATACTAACCTATCTATCTGCAGGGCTGGGGTGATATGCTGGTTCTGGTGACACTAAGCTATCTATCTGCAGGGCTGGGGTGATATGCTGGTTCTGGTGATACTAACCTATCTATCTGCAGGGCTGGGGTGATATGCTGGTTCTGGTGACACTAACCTATCTATCTGCAGTGCTGGGGTGATATGCTGGTTCTGGTGACACTAACCTATCTATCTGCAGGGCTGGGGTGATATGCTGGTTCTGGTGACACTAACCTATCTATCTGCAGGGCTGGGATGATATGCTGGTTCTGGTGACACTAACCTATCTATCTGCAGGGCTGGGGTGATATGCTGGTTCTGGTGACACTAACCTATCTATCTGCAGGGCTGGGGTGATATGCTGGTTCTGGTGACAATAACCTATCTATCTGCAGGGCTGGGGTGATATGCTGGTTCTGGTGACACTAACCTATCTATCTGCAGGGCTGGGGTGATATGCTGGTTCTGGGGACACTAACCTATCTATCTGCAGGGCTGGGGGTGATATGCTGGTTCTGGTGACACTAACCTATCTATCTGCAGGGCTGGGATGATATGCTGGTTCTGGTGACACTAACCTATCTATCTGCAGGGCTGGGGTGATATGCTGGTTCTGGTGACACTAACCTATCTATCTGCAGGCCTGGGGTGATATGCTGGTTCTGGTGACACTAACCTATCTATCTGCGGGCTGGGGTGATATGCTGGTTCTGGTGACACTAACCTATCTATATGCGGCTGGGGTGTATGCTGGGTCTGGTGACACTAACCTATCTATCTGCGGGGCTGGGGTGATATGCTGGTTCTGGTGATACTAACCTATCTATCTGCAGGACTGGGGTGATATGCTGGTTCTGGTGATACTAACCTATCTATCTGCAGGACTGGGGTGATATGCTGGTTCTGGTGACACTAACCTATCTATCTGCAGGGCTGGGGTGATATGCTGGTTCTGGTGACACTAACCTATCTATCTGCAGGGCTGGGGTGATATGCTGGTTCTGGTGACAATAACCTATCTATCTGCAGGGCTGGGGTGATATGCTGGTTCTGGTGACAATAACCTATCTATCTGCAGGACTGGGGTGATATGCTGGTTCTGGTGACACTAACCTATCTATCTGCAGGGCTGGGGTGATATATGCTGGTTCTGGTGACCCTAACCTATCTATCTGCAGGGCTGGGGTGATATGCTGGTTCTGGTGACACTAACCTATCTGCAGGACTGGGGTGATATGCTGGTTCTGGTGATACTAACCTATCTATCTGCAGGGCTGGGGTGATATGCTGGTTCTGGTGACACTAACCTATCTATCTGCAGGGCTGGGGTGATATGCTGGTTCTGGTGACACTAACCTATCTATCTGCAGGGCTGGGGTGATATTGCTGGTTTTGGTGACCCTAACCTATCTATCTGCAGGGCTGGGGTGATATGCTGGTTCTGGTGACACTAACCTATCTATCTGCAGGGCTGGGGTGATATGCTGGTTCTGGTGACCCTAACCTATCTATCAGTGGGGCTGGTTGATATTCTGGGGTCTGGTGACCGGCAACCTTTCATATTGGACTCCACTATGTCAGCTCCTCAGATTTTGAATGGAGCAGCATGCATACTTGACCGACGCTCCATTCTACTTTATTTTTCAATGATGTGTCCTCAAAAAAAAAGTCATACACCCCATTTTAGGACTTGATTGTATTTTTATCTACTTATTTCCTCTCTACGTAGAGCTGCCAAAATAGCCACAGCCCTGACAAGTGACAATACTGGGCCTAGTCAGGCCTAGTAGCATAGACATGTGACCTGTCACCTGCAAGCAATTATGTGATCTCTGGGCCAATGAAATCAGCACCATTGCACAAACAGAATGTACATAGTAAAAACACAACACCGTGTTTCACTGCACGCTATTGTAGTCTATGGTACTAGAACATCATTTTTTGATAAGCAACGTTATCCTGATGAGGCAAAATTGTTATGCTGGTTTTCGCCTGGTACTGAGCAAACACTCACCCGCTGGTTAGTGAGACGTGCAGGTTGTAGCAGGAAATGAGTGGTGTGTCTGAAAACTCAAACAAGAAGTTGTCTTCCTGTTGCTTCTCCCCTTCCTCCTCCTCCTCCTCCTTAGAAGTCTCAGAAGCGTCCAGAAGGATGTCATGGCCAATCTCATCTTTAGGATCTAAAAAACAGATCAAGTCAAAGTGTGATCAGGACACGAGTGATCTGATCTGCAACCCGTGACTCTCCTCCAGTCCCAGCACAGAGCTGCAGGTTGTCAGGACATGCTGGAACTTGTAGCTGTAGAGGTGGCAGAAAGCCACAGGTTGTAGGCCAGGGATATATAAAATACATTATATTTCCTGTACAGTCAAGACATGAAAGAGAATCTGATATGTCGACTATTTTCCATAAGGATGTGATATGGAAGTGAAGAGGCTGCAGCGTACAGGTGTGCACTGTAACCTCTTCACTACTTAGGAGTGCCGCACTCTTTTTAGTGGCTGTGCTTTGTATTGCAAACAGGCCATGTGACCAATAAACGTGACATCACGTTGCCTCAGGCAGCACCGCAGCCATATCAAACAGTTGATGGATTAAGGAGTCCTGAAAAACTTCTCTAATGCCAAAGATCCAGGAAAAAACCTCACACCATCTCAGTAGGTCATCACTCTGTATTTGCTATACATACTAAAGGGGTTCCATAGGATAGATCATCGATAAGAAATAAGTGAGGGACCCTCAGGTGTCAGATGTTGGAGTGGGTCGTGGCGCTCAAATGTGTGTTGTGACCTCTTCCCTGTTTACATCGCACGCAGTCTGTTTCATAGTGGCTGTCTAATGTGATTACCACCTCCTCCTGTTCACTTGTATAGGAAGAGGCTGTAATTACATGACATGGCCGCTTTGAAACAGATGGATTGTGATGTAAACAGTGAAGTAGTCACCAAGGCTTATACAAGTGTTGCTACCCCTTCAAACAGCTGATCAGTGGGGGTGCCAGGTGTCAGACCCCCCCACTGATCTCTTAATGGTGACCTATTTAAGGCCCTATGATCATCAGCCAGTGTAAACATGTCCACAAACAGCTGACAAACAAGGGAATGGGAATAAAATGCCAACATTATGCAGTGTGCATGGACCTGTGGAAAGGTCTTCCTGCTCTGCATCATATAAATATAATGCAGAGCAGGGGAGACATATTACTTTCAAAGGATTTATCAAATTGCAAACATATTAAAGCACTTACCTAATACAGAGCTGCTATAGAAGTCCCAGGATGCTCGAGGGTCTCCATCAGAACGTCCTCGCAGATCAGAGAGGTAATCTAAAAGAGCAAAGAGGATATATCAGTGTGAAATTCCACAGAAATGTATGACTCTTTAGTTAAAGAGGTTATCCCATGAATCATATTCATACCAAAAGTCCTGAAATTATGTTGTGATTGTAGCAATTTTATGCTTCCATGTGCCCTCCTTGTTACTGTACTCTGGGATTTATCAGTCTCCTTCCCCCTCTGGCAGCTGACGATAAATCCCTTCTTACTTCTGCATTAGGAGTCTTAGCTATACGGTGATCTGCACAGATGGACCTCATGCTGATCTACTACTGATGGCCAATCTTAAGCATAAAAGTTGGATTACCGCTTACACTGTTCATAATCTATACAAACCATGTCAGATAATGGTGGGACAAGCCCTGTAAGGGAATGTTCAAATTCCCAAATTTCAGGAAGAATTTGAGGTGGTCTTCCGCCTCAAAATCAGCTCCAAAAACCAGCCCTGAAGAATCTGCCGCAGTAACTGAGGCTCATCTCAACTCTGCTCTCTCATGCTAGCCATGTATAACGTACAATGATAAACCTTCAAGAAGGAGGATCAAAGTAAAATATTAAGACAAAATCTTACAATATCATTTTTTTTTTTATTAAACAGAGGAATTTCCTAAATTTACAGACATCTCAAGAGTCAGCGGCCTGGAAGGATTCAGCTAATTTTAGTTTGGGGTGTAGCATATTTCTGGCTGCTAAACAGCGGCTATTGTCAGGCCCATTATGTAATAGGCGACTCCTGCTGTGACAGACCCCGAGAGAACAAACTGCAGCAGCTATATACATCTATATACTGGTCTCCGCTACAGTCACAGGCAGCTATATACTGGTCTCCGCTACAGTCACAGGCAGCTATATACTGGTCTCCGCTACAGTCACAGACATCTATATACTGGTCTCCGCTACAGTCACAGACATCTATATACTGGTCTCCGCTACAGTCACAGGCAGCTATATACTGGTCTCCGCTACAGTCACAGGCAGCTATATACTGGTCTCCGCTACAGTCACAGACATCTATATACTGGTCTCCGCTACAGTCACAGGCAGCTATATACTGGTCTCCGCTACAGTCACAGGCAGCTATATACTGGTCTCCGCTACAGTCACAGACATCTATATACTGGTCTCCGCTACAGTCACAGACATCTATATACTGGTCTCCGCTACAGTCACAGACATCTATATACTGGTCTCCGCTACAGTCACAGACATCTATATACTGGTCTCCGCTACAGTCACAGACATCTATATACTGGTCTCCGCTACAGTCACAGGCAGCTATATACTGGTCTCCACTACAGTCACAGGCAGCTATATACTAGTCTCCACTACAGTCACAGGCAGCTATATACTGGTCTCCGCTACAGTCACAGACATCTATATACTGGTCTCCGCTATAGTCACAGGCAGCTATATACTGGTCTCCGCTACAGTCACAGGCAGCTATATACTGGTCTCCGCTACAGTCACAGGCAGCTATATACTGGTCTCCGCTACAGTCACAGACATCTATATACTGGTCTCCACTACAGTCACAGACATCTATATACTGGTCTCCGCTACAGTCACAGGCAGCTATATACTGGTCTCCGCTACAGTCACAGGCAGCTATATACTGGTCTCCGCTACAGTCACAGACATCTATATACTGGTCTCCGCTACAGTCACAGACATCTATATACTGGTCTCCACTACAGTCACAGGCAGCTATATACTGGTCTCCGCTACAGTCACAGGCAGCTATATACTGGTCTCCGCTACAGTCACAGGCAGCTATATACTGGTCTCCTCTACAGTCACAGGCAGCTATATACTGGTCTCCGCTACAGTCACAGGCAGCTATATACTGGTCTCCGCTACAGTCACAGACATCTATATACTGGTCTCCGCTATAGTCACAGACAGCTATATACTGGTCTCCACTACAGTCACAGACATCTATATACTGGTCTCTGCTACAGTCACAGGCAGCTATATACTGGTCTCCGCTACAGTCACAGACATCTATATACTGGTCTCCGCTACAGTCACAGACATCTATATACTGGTCTCCGCTACAGTCACAGACATCTATATACTGGTCTCCACTACAGTCACAGGCAGCTATATACTGGTCTCCGCTACAGTCACAGGCAGCTATATACTGGTCTCCACTACAGTCACAGACATCTATATACTGGTCTCCACTATAGTCACAGGCAGCTATATACTGGTCTCCGCTACAGTCACAGGCAGCTATATACTGGTCTCCACTACAGTCACAGACATCTATATACTGGTCTCCGCTATAGTCACAGGCAGCTATATACTGGTCTCTGCTACAGTCACAGGCAGCTATATACTGGTCTCCGCTACAGTCACAGACATCTATATACTGGTCTCCGCTACAGTCACAGACATCTATATACTGGTCTCCGCTATAGTCACAGACATCTATATACTGGTCTCTGCTACAGTCACAGGCAGCTATATACTGGTCTCCGCTACAGTCACAGACATCTATATACTGGTCTCCGCTACAGTCACAGACATCTATATACTGGTCTCCACTACAGTCACAGGCAGCTATATACTGGTCTCCGCTACAGTCACAGGCAGCTATATACTGGTCTCCGCTACAGTCACAGACATCTATATACTGGTCTCCGCTACAGTCACAGACATCTATATACTGGTCTCCACTACAGTCACAGGCAGCTATATACTGGTCTCCGCTACAGTCACAGGCAGCTATATACTGGTCTCCGCTACAGTCACAGGCAGCTATATACTGGTCTCCGCTACAGTCACAGACATCTATATACTGGTCTCCGCTACAGTCACAGACATCTATATACTGGTCTCCGCTACAGTCACAGGCAGCTATATACTGGTCTCCGCTACAGTCACAGGCAGCTATATACTGGTCTCTGCTACAGTCACAGGCAGCTATATACTGGTCTCTGCTACAGTCACAGGCATCTATATACTGGTCTCCGCTACAGTCACAGACATCTATATACTGGTCTCCGCTACAGTCACAGACATCTATATACTGGTCTCCGCTACAGTCACAGACATCTATATACTGGTCTCCGCTACAGTCACAGGCAGCTATATACTGGTCTCCGCTACAGTCACAGACATCTATATACTGGTCTCCGCTACAGTCACAGACATCTATATACTGGTCTCCGCTATAGTCACAGGCATCTATATACTGGTCTCCACTACAGTCACAGGCAGCTATATACTGGTCTCCGCTATAGTCACAGGCAGCTATATACTGGTCTCCGCTACAGTCACAGGCAGCTATATACTGGTCTCCGCTACAGTCACAGGCAGCTATATACTGGTCTCCGCTATAGTCACAGGCAGCTATATACTGGTCTCCGCTACAGTCACAGACATCTATATACTGGTCTCCTCTACAGTCACAGGCAGCTATATACTGGTCTCCGCTACAGTCACAGGCAGCTATATACTGGTCTCCGCTACAGTCACAGACATCTATATACTGGTCTCTGCTACAGTCACAGGCAGCTATATACTGGTCTCTGCTACAGTCACAGGCAGCTATATACTGGTCTCCGCTACAGTCACAGGCAGCTATATACTGGTCTCCACTACAGTCACAGACATCTATATACTGGTCTCCACTATAGTCACAGGCAGCTATATACTGGTCTCCGCTATAGTCACAGACATCTATATACTGGTCTCCGCTACAGTCACAGGCAGCTATATACTGGTCTCCGCTACAGTCACAGACAGCTATATACTGGTCTCCGCTACAGTCACAGGCAGCTATATACTGGTCTCCGCTACAGTCACAGGCAGCTATATACTGGTCTCCGCTACAGTCACAGGCAGCTATATACTGGTCTCCGCTACAGTCACAGACATCTATATACTGGTCTCCGCTACAGTCACAGACATCTATATACTGGTCTCCGCTACAGTCACAGACATCTATATACTGGTCTCCACTACAGTCACAGGCAGCTATATACTGGTCTCCGCTACAGTCACAGACATCTATATACTGGTCTCCTCTACAGTCACAGGCAGCTATATACTGGTCTCCGCTACAGTCACAGGCAGCTATATACTGGTCTCCGCTACAGTCACAGACATCTATATACTGGTCTCCGCTACAGTCACAGGCAGCTATATACTGGTCTCCACTACAGTCACAGACATCTATATACTGGTCTCTGCTACAGTCACAGGCAGCTATATACTGGTCTCCGCTACAGTCACAGACATCTATATACTGGTCTCCGCTACAGTCACAGACATCTATATACTGGTCTCCACTACAGTCACAGACATCTATATACTGGTCTCTGCTACAGTCACAGGCAGCTATATACTGGTCTCTGCTACAGTCACAGGCAGCTATATACTGGTCTCCGCTACAGTCACAGGCAGCTATATACTGGTCTCCACTACAGTCACAGACATCTATATACTGGTCTCCACTATAGTCACAGGCAGCTATATACTGGTCTCCGCTATAGTCACAGACATCTATATACTGGTCTCCGCTACAGTCACAGGCAGCTATATACTGGTCTCCGCTACAGTCACAGACAGCTATATACTGGTCTCCACTACAGTCACAGACATCTATATACTGGTCTCCGCTATAGTCACAGGCAGCTATATACTGGTCTCTGCTACAGTCACAGACATCTATATACTGGTCTCCGCTACAGTCACAGGCAGCTATATACTGTTCTCCACTACAGTCACAGACATCTATATACTGGTCTCCACTACAGTCACAGACATCTATATACTGGTCTCTGCTACAGTCACAGGCAGCTATATACTGGTCTCTGCTACAGTCACAGGCAGCTATATACTGGTCTCCGCTACAGTCACAGGCAGCTATATACTGGTCTCCACTACAGTCACAGACATCTATATACTGGTCTCCACTATAGTCACAGGCAGCTATATACTGGTCTCCGCTACAGTCACAGGCAGCTATATACTGGTCTCCGCTACAGTCACAGACAGCTATATACTGGTCTCCACTACAGTCACAGACATCTATATACTGGTCTCCGCTACAGTCACAGACATCTATATACTGTTCTCCACTACAGTCACAGACATCTATATACTGGTCTCCGCTATAGTCACAGACATCTATATACTGGTCTCCGCTACAGTCACAGGCAGCTATATACTGGTCTCCGCTACAGTCACAGACATCTATATACTGGTCTCCGCTACAGTCACAGGCAGCTATATACTGGTCTCTGCTACAGTCACAGGCAGCTATATACTGGTCTCCGCTACAGTCACAGGTAGCTATATACTGGTCTCCGCTACAGTCACAGACAGCTATATACTGGTCTCCGCTACAGTCACAGGCAGCTATATACTGGTCTCCGCTACAGTCACAGACATCTATATACTGGTCTCCTCTACAGTCACAGGCATCTATATACTGGTCTCCGCTACAGTCACAGGCAGCTATATACTGGTCTCCACTACAGTCACAGGCAGCTATATACTGGTCTCCGCTACAGTCACAGGCAGCTATATACTGGTCTCCGCTACAGTCACAGACATCTATATACTGGTCTCCTCTACAGTCACAGGCAGCTATATACTGGTCTCCGCTACAGTCACAGACATCTATATACTGGTCTCCTCTACAGTCACAGGCATCTATATACTGGTCTCCGCTACAGTCACAGACATCTATATACTGGTCTCCGCTACAGTCACAGGCAGCTATATACTGGTCTCTGCTACAGTCACAGGCAGCTATATACTGGTCTCCGCTACAGTCACAGGCAGCTATATACTGGTCTCCGCTACAGTCACAGACATCTATATACTGGTCTCCTCTACAGTCACAGGCAGCTATATACTGGTCTCCACTACAGTCACAGACATCTATATACTGGTCTCCGCTACAGTCACAGACATCTATATACTGGTCTCCTCTACAGTCACAGACATCTATATACTGGTCTCCGCTACAGTCACAGGCATCTATATACTGGTCTCCGCTACAGTCACAGACAGCTATATACTGGTCTCCACTACAGTCACAGACATCTATATACTGGTCTCCGCTATAGTCACAGGCAGCTATATACTGGTCTCTGCTACAGTCACAGACAGCTATATACTGGTCTCTGCTACAGTCACAGACATCTATATACTGGTCTCCACTACAGTCACAGACATCTATATACTGGTCTCCTCTACAGTCACAGGCATCTATATACTGGTCTCCGCTACAGTCACAGACAGCTATATACTGGTCTCCGCTACAGTCACAGGCAGCTATATACTGGTCTCCACTACAGTCACAGACATCTATATACTGGTCTCCGCTACAGTCACAGACAGCTATATACTGGTCTCCGCTACAGTCACAGGCAGCTATATACTAGTCTCCGCTACAGTCACAGACATTTATATACTGGTCTCCGCTACAGTCACAGACATCTATATACTGGTCTCCGCTATAGTCACAGGCAGCTATATACTGGTCTCCGCTACAGTCACAGGCAGCTATATACTGGTCTCCGCTACAGTCACAGGCAGCTATATACTGGTCTCCGCTACAGTCACAGGCAGCTATATACTGGTCTCCGCTACAGTCACAGACATCTATATACTGGTCTCCACTACAGTCACAGACATCTATATACTGGTCTCCGCTACAGTCACAGGCAGCTATATACTGGTCTCCGCTACAGTCACAGGCAGCTATATACTGGTCTCCGCTACAGTCACAGGCAGCTATATACTGGTCTCCGCTACAGTCACAGACATCTATATACTGGTCTCCGCTACAGTCACAGACATCTATATACTGGTCTCCGCTACAGTCACAGACATCTATATACTGGTCTCCGCTATAGTCACAGACATCTATATACTGGTCTCCGCTAAAGTCACAGACATCTATATACTGGTCTCCGCTACAGTCACAGACATCTATATACTGGTCTCCGCTACAGTCACAGACATCTATATACTGGTCTCCGCTATAGTCACAGACATCTATATACTGGTCTCCGCTAAAGTCACAGACATCTATATACTGGTCTCCGCTACAGTCACAGGCAGCTATATACTGGTCTCCGCTATAGTCACAGGCAGCTATATACTGGTCTCCGCTACAGTCACAGACATCTATATACTGGTCTCCGCTACAGTCACAGACATCTATATACTGGTCTCTGCTACAGTCACAGACATCTATATACTGGTCTCCGCTACAGTCACAGGCAACTATATACTGGTCTCCGCTACAGTCACAGACATCTATATACTGGTCTCCGCTACAGTCACAGACATCTATATACTGGTCTCCGCTATAGTCACAGGCAGCTATATACTGGTCTCCGCTACAGTCACAGGCAGCTATATACTGGTCTCCGCTACAGTCACAGACATCTATATACTGGTCTCCACTACAGTCACAGGCAGCTATATACTGGTCTCCGCTACAGTCACAGGCAGCTATATACTGGTCTCCGCTACAGTCACAGACATCTATATACTGGTCTCCTCTACAGTCACAGGCAGCTATATACTGGTCTCCGCTACAGTCACAGGCAGCTATATACTGGTCTCCGCTACAGTCACAGACATCTATATACTGGTCTCTGCTACAGTCACAGGCAGCTATATACTGGTCTCCGCTACAGTCACAGACATCTATATACTGGTCTCCTCTACAGTCACAGACATCTATATACTGGTCTCCGCTACAGTCACAGACATCTATATACTGGTCTCCACTACAGTCACAGGCAGCTATATACTGGTCTCCGCTACAGTCACAGGCATCTATATACTGGTCTCCACTACAGTCACAGACATCTATATACTGGTCTCCGCTATAGTCACAGGCAGCTATATACTGGTCTCCGCTACAGTCACAGGCAGCTATATACTGGTCTCCACTACAGTCACAGACATCTATATACTGGTCTCCGCTACAGTCACAGACATCTATATACTGGTCTCCGCTACAGTCACAGACATCTATATACTGGTCTCCGCTACAGTCACAGGCAGCTATATACTGGTCTCCGCTACAGTCACAGACATCTATATACTGGTCTCCGCTATAGTCACAGGCATCTATATACTGGTCTCCACTACAGTCACAGGCAGCTATATACTGGTCTCCGCTACAGTCACAGGCAGCTATATACTGGTCTCCACTACAGTCACAGGCATCTATATACTGGTCTCCGCTACAGTCACAGGCAGCTATATACTGGTCTCCGCTACAGTCACAGACATCTATATACTGGTCTCCGCTACAGTCACAGACATCTATATACTGGTCTCCGCTACAGTCACAGACATCTATATACTGGTCTCCGCTATAGTCACAGGCATCTATATACTGGTCTCCACTACAGTCACAGGCAGCTATATACTGGTCTCCGCTACAGTCACAGGCAGCTATATACTGGTCTCCGCTATAGTCACAGGCAGCTATATACTGGTCTCCGCTACAGTCACAGACATCTATATACTGGTCTCCTCTACAGTCACAGGCAGCTATATACTGGTCTCCGCTACAGTCACAGGCAGCTATATACTGGTCTCCGCTACAGTCACAGACATCTATATACTGGTCTCCGCTATAGTCACAGACAGCTATATACTGGTCTCCACTACAGTCACAGACATCTATATACTGGTCTCCGCTACAGTCACAGGCAGCTATATACTGGTCTCTGCTACAGTCACAGGCAGCTATATACTGGTCTCCGCTACAGTCACAGACATCTATATACTGGTCTCCGCTACAGTCACAGACATCTATATACTGGTCTCCGCTACAGTCACAGACATCTATATACTGGTCTCCACTACAGTCACAGGCAGCTATATACTGGTCTCCGCTACAGTCACAGGCAGCTATATACTGGTCTCCACTACAGTCACAGACATCTATATACTGGTCTCCGCTATAGTCACAGGCAGGGCTATATACTGGTCTCTGCTACAGTCACAGGCAGCTATATACTGGTCTCCGCTACAGTCACAGACATCTATATACTGGTCTCCGCTACAGTCACAGACATCTATATACTGGTCTCCGCTATAGTCACAGACATCTATATACTGGTCTCTGCTACAGTCACAGACATTTATATACTGGTCTCCGCTATAGTCACAGACATCTATATACTGGTCTCTGCTACAGTCACAGACATCTATATACTGGTCTCCACTACAGTCACAGACATCTATATACTGGTCTCCACTATAGTCACAGGCAGCTATATACTGGTCTCCGCTACAGTCACAGGCAGCTATATACTGGTCTCCACTACAGTCACAGACATCTATATACTGGTCTCCGCTATAGTCACAGGCAGCTATATACTGGTCTCTGCTACAGTCACAGGCAGCTATATACTGGTCTCCGCTACAGTCACAGACATCTATATACTGGTCTCCGCTACAGTCACAGACATCTATATACTGGTCTCCGCTATAGTCACAGACATCTATATACTGGTCTCTGCTACAGTCACAGACATCTATATACTGGTCTCCGCTACAGTCACAGACATCTATATACTGGTCTCCACTACAGTCACAGGCAGCTATATACTGGTCTCTGCTACAGTCACAGGCAGCTATATACTGGTCTCCGCTACAGTCACAGACATCTATATACTGGTCTCCGCTACAGTCACAGACATCTATATACTGGTCTCCACTACAGTCACAGGCAGCTATATACTGGTCTCCGCTACAGTCACAGGCAGCTATATACTGGTCTCCGCTACAGTCACAGGCAGCTATATACTAGTCTCCGCTACAGTCACAGACATCTATATACTGGTCTCCGCTACAGTCACAGACAGCTATATACTGGTCTCCGCTACAGTCACAGACATCTATATACTGGTCTCCGCTACAGTCACAGACATCTATATACTGGTCTCCACTACAGTCACAGACATCTATATACTGGTCTCCGCTACAGTCACAGGCAGCTATATACTGGTCTCCGCTACAGTCACAGGCAGCTATATACTGGTCTCTGCTACAGTCACAGGCAGCTATATACTGGTCTCCGCTATAGTCACAGACATCTATATACTGGTCTCTGCTACAGTCACAGACATCTATATACTGGTCTCCGCTACAGTCACAGACATCTATATACTGGTCTCCGCTATAGTCACAGGCATCTATATACTGGTCTCCACTACAGTCACAGGCAGCTATATACTGGTCTCCGCTACAGTCACAGGCAGCTATATACTGGTCTCCACTACAGTCACAGGCATCTATATACTGGTCTCCGCTACAGTCACAGACATCTATATACTGGTCTCCGCTACAGTCACAGACATCTATATACTGGTCTCCGCTACAGTCACAGACATCTATATACTGGTCTCCGCTACAGTCACAGGCAGCTATATACTGGTCTCCGCTACAGTCACAGACATCTATATACTGGTCTCCGCTACAGTCACAGACATCTATATACTGGTCTCCGCTATAGTCACAGGCATCTATATACTGGTCTCCACTACAGTCACAGGCAGCTATATACTGGTCTCCGCTACAGTCACAGGCAGCTATATACTGGTCTCCGCTATAGTCACAGGCAGCTATATACTGGTCTCCGCTACAGTCACAGACATCTATATACTGGTCTCCTCTACAGTCACAGGCAGCTATATACTGGTCTCCGCTACAGTCACAGGCAGCTATATACTGGTCTCCGCTACAGTCACAGACATCTATATACTGGTCTCTGCTACAGTCACAGGCAGCTATATACTGGTCTCTGCTACAGTCACAGGCAGCTATATACTGGTCTCCGCTACAGTCACAGACATCTATATACTGGTCTCCGCTACAGTCACAGACATCTATATACTGGTCTCCGCTACAGTCACAGACATCTATATACTGGTCTCCACTACAGTCACAGGCAGCTATATACTGGTCTCCGCTACAGTCACAGACATCTATATACTGGTCTCCTCTACAGTCACAGGCAGCTATATACTGGTCTCCGCTACAGTCACAGGCAGCTATATACTGGTCTCCGCTACAGTCACAGACATCTATATACTGGTCTCTGCTACAGTCACAGGCAGCTATATACTGGTCTCTGCTACAGTCACAGGCAGCTATATACTGGTCTCCGCTACAGTCACAGACATCTATATACTGGTCTCCGCTACAGTCACAGACATCTATATACTGGTCTCCACTACAGTCACAGACATCTATATACTGGTCTCTGCTACAGTCACAGGCAGCTATATACTGGTCTCTGCTACAGTCACAGGCAGCTATATACTGGTCTCCGCTACAGTCACAGGCAGCTATATACTGGTCTCCACTATAGTCACAGGCAGCTATATACTGGTCTCCGCTATAGTCACAGACATCTATATACTGGTCTCCGCTACAGTCACAGGCAGCTATATACTGGTCTCCGCTACAGTCACAGACATCTATATACTGGTCTCCGCTACAGTCACAGGCAGCTATATACTGGTCTCCGCTACAGTCACAGACAGCTATATACTGGTCTCCGCTATAGTCACAGACATCTATATACTGGTCTCTGCTACAGTCACAGACATCTATATACTGGTCTCCGCTACAGTCACAGACATCTATATACTGGTCTCCACTACAGTCACAGGCAGCTATATACTGGTCTCTGCTACAGTCACAGGCAGCTATATACTGGTCTCCGCTACAGTCACAGACATCTATATACTGGTCTCCGCTACAGTCACAGGCAGCTATATACTGGTCTCCACTACAGTCACAGACATCTATATACTGGTCTCCGCTACAGTCACAGGCAGCTATATACTGGTCTCCGCTACAGTCACAGGCAGCTATATACTGGTCTCTGCTACAGTCACAGGCAGCTATATACTGGTCTCCGCTATAGTCACAGACATCTATATACTGGTCTCTGCTACAGTCACAGGCAGCTATATACTGGTCTCCGCTATAGTCACAGACATCTATATACTGGTCTCTGCTACAGTCACAGACATCTATATACTGGTCTCCGCTACAGTCACAGACATCTATATACTGGTCTCTGCTATGTGTTTTACATAAATATATTTATAATAAAAGCTCAGAAAGTTTCCAGTATAATCTTTCTTTCGATTTCTCAACATTTTCAAGCTTGCTATTTTCTGTCAGTGACTAAAAATATTTTCCTGTACATCCAGATATATAAAGTCCACCCCAACTTCTCGCTGCAGTCTAGGCCCTCCTTTTACCTAAATACACCAGCAGCACAGATCTTACTACAGCCCTAACAGTCTGTTACAACGTACCGGCCTGGAGTCCAGATGGTTAGGCTAGGTTGACATGGCGGATTTTTGCGACGGGACCTGATCTCCTGCTCTCATTCACTTCCATGCAAGCTTTGGATTGAATCCGCCCGAACACCAAACAAGACATGCCTTTTTCCACTAGCTGATTTTTTTCAGCTAGCAGAAAATGAAGCGTCTGCCTCCCACTGAAATGAATCAAGAGCAGAATTTTTGCAAAGGATTCCACCACGTGATCCAGCCCTTAACAGGATTATCCAGGAACTGTGGATTACCCCAGGGTTATTTATTTATTATTTATTATGCTTACGTGTATAGCGCCATCATATTCCGCAGTACTTTACAGATATATTGTCAGTCACTGTCCCATATAGGGCTCACAATCTACCTCCCCTATTACTATGTCTTTGGAACTATGTGGGCCAAACCTCAGGATTTTTGGGTGATGTGACCAGAAGCAGCACTCAGCAGTCAGTCCGCCTCCTCCCTTCTCTGCCATGTTCACAGGTATTTACTTGTATTATGGGGGCTGGCTTTACTATAACAATGATCTATTCAGCCAGTCCTCATACTACAGGTAAATACCTGTGAACATGGGAGAGGCGGGCAGAGGCAGGGCGACCTGAGCGACCCAGAATCACTGGAAAAGCTGGTGTGACCCAAACAGAACCCCAGAGGAAGTAACAGTACCTGGCTAACTCCTTTAAACTCACAAAGGACTGCCTCGATTGGCTATAACTTTATTCACCACATAAGAGAGTTAAGTTTGTAGCTCCTGGATGTAAACAAAAATCTTTCCATTTACTGACTCAAAGCAGAGATCATAAAAATGGTGAAAAAAATGTAAACAAAAACATGCAAAAGTTGCAATAAAGTATAGGGCATTCTAGGAATGGTAAGCCTTGAGTAACCCATGGACACAGAACTGCACCCTTACCGCTTAGAAACGTCCTCATGGCTTCACTACTGGCCAGCTTCATAGGCGTCTGTCCGGAGTATGTGGCAAGTGTTGGATCCGCACCATAGGAAAGCAAAAGCCATACGGTTTCCAGGTTGTCATTGACCACTGCATCGTGAATGGGCCTGTCACAAATTTTAACATGTGTTAGCACCAAATGATTTTTGCAAATGAAAAGCATCTTGATATGTGAGACCAAAGTGCAAACCGGTACAGAGCTCTGGGCGAGGCGGGGTTGATCTGTGTCACAAAATAGGATTTCATTATCCTGCAGGACGCCAGTAAATTGACACTGACAAATAGAGGCTACATCAGGAGATGGGATGAAAGTATCCTTCATCAATCCTCATTAATTATGTAGATCCAATTAGGCCAGACCTTTCTATGTGAGCTAGGATATGTGAAGGAGTAAGCCCAGCCTTTAGACATGACATACTCCCCAACCTCCGAATCTTCCTTTGTCCTCCAGAGGGCAATAAATTAGCAGCTCCTACTTGCTATGTCACATCCTGTATGCATAATCTCTATGGAAACAGCAGGGTTGACTGGGCAAGTGGCCATGCTGGAACATTTCCTGGGAGGCCCCTGGTCACACTGGGAATAGAAGATGGCTTAGGCTTGACTCCAATGAAGACATGACAGTGAGGTCTAATGCTGTCCAATTTACTTGTAAGGTTTCCTTCACTTTATATTTACAGGATTATACAAAGTGCTCTCAGAAATACTGAGGAGTAATAGACTTAACAGGTCGCTGACGGTCACAAGTGTATGGTAGTGAGAGCACGGCAGCGCGTAACACCACTGGGTGTACAATGGGCCATACACATTACCTAGCCGTCAGACAACGAAGGGGATTTTTAGGGCCAAAATATTTAGGACCTATCCTTAGGACAGATCAGAAATATTATATCAGCATATCTAGTGGTCATAGAACTCAGGAGAGCACCTCTTCCGCTTTGTAGACCAGTGATGTCAAAATCGTCTGTCTTGTGGCTTGTTTAACCACTTCCAAACCGGACACATTTTCAAGTTTTTTGTATGTGCGGTTTTGAGGGCTGTAACATTTTTATCATTTGCGTTATTCAACTAATTTCTGCGTCTTTTTTCGGTGACACATAGGGCTTTATTTTTATGTTGTTTTGATTTCTGCTTGTGTTTTAATTTTTTTTATACCCGTGAAAATATAAACAAAAACAGAGGGAAAACGGGTCTGTTTTTCACTTTTCATTTTTTTTTAAATTTAATAACACAAAGTGCTACTAAAAAACTTTAGAAAATAGTTTTTCCTCTCCGTTACGGTAATTTTTATTTTTTATGGTGTCGTCGGGGGTGGGGCTAGAACCTGTAATAAGGGCGTTTTATTGGCGTATTATTTTATTTATTTTTTAAATTATTTTATTTACATTTTTTTTTTACTTTTCTATACATTTTTTTTTCTTCTTTACATTGTGTCCCCATAAGGTTATAATAGACCTTTGGGGACATCTGATGACTTTTTTTTTTGGTTGGGGAGGCTGATTTTCCCTGTAACTGGGGCTGGTACATTTAGCCCCAGTTGCAGGAGGAATACAGCCTCCTGCCCGTTACTTACACATAACTATAGAGCTGATCTGGGTTCTGTAGGACCCAGCAGCTCTAACAGACGCTGATCCCGATGGATCACATGACCGCCGGGTCAGAGGGGAGCCGCAAGATGGCGGTGCCCATAGTGCTGTATACACGACGATCGGGATGGCAGGGAAGGTAATAAACCTGAGCTGCAATACCAAGCACAGCCACTATAGAATGTATGGCGCTGTGCTTGGCATTTAGTGCAGAGACCGATGTGCTCATCCAAACTGCTTACTGATGTCTGACCCCAACTATCTGGTACTGACAACCCAGAGAGACTTGGAAAACCCTTTTCTACAACCCTTTTTTAATATACCCATAATATAATCCACTCTTTATAAGTCAGACAGGATTGTTACTGCAATGAGTGCTTGCTCTGGAAGACGCCATATCTCCATGCAAGGCAATAATAGCCTCACTCCAGTAGGTAAGTGCAGAAAAAAGGCTACATAGTAAGAAAGATTTCAGAAATAAAAGGGTTAATAGTTTATTTTTGTCAATAAAGAATAAAGAGAAATGTAAATCCCATCAATATTTGGTGTGACCTTTGCCCTTTGGAGGAGGAGTCCTGGAAGTGATGATCCGGCCCCCCACAGATATAGCCCTGATCTCAGCATCATCCAGTCTGTCTGGGATGACATGAAGAGACAGAAGGATTGGAGCAAGCAACATCCACAGAAGATCTGTGCTTAGTTCTCCAAGATGGCGGCGGGAACAACCTCCCTGCCCAGTCCTGCCAAAAACTGTCTGCAAGTACCGAGAAGAACTGATGGAAGGCAAAGGGCAAAGGTCACACCAAATATTGATGGGATTTACATTTCTCTTTTCTTCATTTACTTTGTTTTGGTAATTGATAAAAAAATAAACCATTAACCCTTCTATTTCTGAAAGCGTTCTTACTCTAGCACTTTTTCCACACCTGCCTAAAACCTTTGTACAGTACTGTAGGTCGACAAGCTTGATGCTGGCTTCTAATAATAACTGGCTTCATTACATGAAAGAAATGTATGTACAGTGTTCAGCAGATTTACTGCAGGAGCTGCGGCCGTCATCCGCTTACCTGGTCCCATCCTGTGCGCTGCAGTTCACATTTGCTCCGTTCTCCAGCAGAATCTGTAAGATGGATGTCCAGCCTCGTGCACAAGCTTCGTGTAGGGCTGTGTACCCAGCGTTATCCCTGTGGTTGATGTCACCCTGATCTCGCTGCAGGCAATACAATACAACGTCCTGGGGGAGAGAATTACATTTTTGAAAGCTTTTACATTTATATACAGTGAAACGTCTCATCCATTTTCCAAACAGATTTTCCTCTCCATTATAAATCTATGGAAGCTGCTTCTCCATAATCACACCGCCCTCCATCCTGACCAAAGACCACCTTTTTGAGAAAATTATTCTTTGAAAAGACCAAACATTAAACTAGTGAACAGAAATAAGGAGTCATGTTTGGGATGAGAATGAAAGGGGGAACCAATGGTGGTGATAAGGAATGAGAGGGGTGAGGGTACGGCCTAGCTTCTGAATTTGTAGCTGTGCGCCAGTGTAATGCTACATAGTTACATAGTAGATGAGGTTGGATGAAGACATCAGTCCATCAAGTCCAACCTATAACCCTACAGTCCCCTACAGTGTTGATCCAGAGAAAGGCAAAAAAAAACCCCCATGAGGTTCCCTGGCAAAATGAATATGTCAAGTGGGGACTATGATGGAAGACATCTCTATTATTTGTCATGACTTGCAGAAAGTTACTGATCACACAACGGTGGCAGAAGATTGCAATAGTAGGTAGCATCGCCTCGTCCAAACTATCAGGGCAGACGTACCTACTAATACACATGGATAAGAGGAGAGTCATGCTGGAGACCAAAAATGATGGGGAATTAAGAGAGTCAACCGCCTACGTCTATGTATGTGTGTTGGGGCAACTTGTGTTGTTTTATTAGTCTTAGTTCAGACCTGGTTTTGTGTGGTCTGCTGATGTGGGATAAGTTATAAAATACAAAATTTGGAGCGCTTTCATCATTATTTGTGCTTTTTGGGGACTGTACATGTTTGCTGACATCAATGGATGCTGTAACCTACATTCTGCCCCCATAGTATATAGTAACTAGAGCTGAAGTGATACGCAGCCCTGCACATCAGCAATACCTTGCTCACCGTGGTACCTTGCTCACATGACTTTCACAAATTTTGGTAGCCTTTAGAGTTCTGCTAAGCATTTTCCCGGTCACCTAGTAACAGTCCCTCCTATTATGTCAAGTGTTTCTATTATATCAAGTTTTCCTTCCAGTTACTTAGCAACGGTTTCTTGATACTGGACCTGATACAGATTTAGGATAGTACTTCCGCTCCAAATTTGTCCAAATAACTTAAGCAGATGAGATCTGATAGGGTGATATACTCACGTGACCTAGCTAGCTAGAGATGCTACGGTATTATTTACTGAATTATTGTAACAGCAGCTTATTCACTAGGGAGTTCTACAAGTTAAATTTGGATGGGTCATCAATATGGGGGTGCTGGGTGTCAAACCTCTGCCGATCTCATATTGATGACCTATCCTAATTAAAGAAAAAAAAAAAACCTGAAAAATGCCTTTAATGTGTCTATTGTATTCATTTATTTTCTATGTATTATATTTTACTGATACAAAGATTAAAAAAAAAAAATATAAAAATTGTGCTACAGTCTAATCTTTAACGCTAGCTGCCCTTTACAGTGGGCTTGGCCACATCCAAAGTGCATTTTCAACCAGCTGATCTGTGGCGAACCTGGGTATCAGACTCCCTCCAATCCCCTACTGATGACCTATCCTAATATATAAATCCTGGAAACCCCTTTAATCTTCCACCAGCTTTTTGAGGTGTCTTAGTGACAGTATGTGCCTGAGAGGTGTCTTGCACTGGAATCATAGCCCAGATGACTCTATAAATCCATGATGGATTTAGCACAGTTCTTGCCTGTCTTGTCTAGTTTTATGATGCCTACGTTTAGGACAAAATGAATAAATCTGATTCAGCGAATCAGTTTTTCCTGGAGTGTTCCTTTAAATTTGCTGCATATTATTCAAGAAACATCAGTCATTTTCATGAATAGGTTTCCTGACATCCCGATGCTTCTTCAGTGTGTAATCTAACAGGTCGCTTGTGATACATGACCCCCAGAGCATTGTCAATGGGACTGGTGCTAAATATACCACATCATTCTTCACTCTAATGGATCCTCGTCTCCAAAATCTATGACCCTTCTATTTGTCTCTATTGTTAATAATTTAGTAGTGGCAAAAATTCATCATCGCCAAACTTATCTGAAAATAACTGAACTGTACCATAAAGCTCTGGTGTGAAATCACCTTAAAATTATTTCCTGTCAATCAATAAACCCTCTTATCGTAAAATGAAACGTCCTGCAACTTACTCATAATGTACTTTGTGTTCCAGTTCATCGTTCTTAAAGCAACACTTCGGGAACTTTCTCTCGATGCCTATTCCTCCCATATATATATAAATTCAGCTTGCATTTCCTTATTTCAGAGGATAGCCACCATCATCCATCCAGCTACTGGGAAACTACAACTCCCAGCATGTTCCATTCACTTCTATGAGGATTCCAAGAACAGATGAGCACATGTTGGGGGTTGTTGTTGTGCAACAGCTGGAGTGCCATAGGTTGCCGATCCCTGCCTTATATAGTTATTGCTTTTAATATGAAAAAAAAAAATCTTTCTCTACTATTGAGTCATGTGATCTCATTCTGACCTGCGGAGAATTACATGGAATTCTGTGTCATTATGGACTCTCCAAAGGAGAGGCACCATGAGATTCATAGCAAAGCACAGAGAAAACGCAGTATACATAAAAGAAGTGCTGTGTTAAAGACAGATACAAGGATAAACAGTTGTGCTTTCGCTTTACTATTTAAGATCCCTGCTTGTAGTCAATGAATTGAAACATTCCCGTTTATATCCAGAAGCAGAAATGTGTAAAGGCCTAATCCTTATGTATGAATGCCTACCAACACCGAAACAGACAGACAGGAGCAGCAAATCAAGTGTGTGGGTACAAGTCAGACAGCTCAGGGTACCTGACACACACAGCCCCAATAAGGCTGATAAACCAAAGTCAGAAAAAGCACACCAGTCAACCACACATCACCTATCCATGATAAGGAAGAACAATACACAACAACAGATGATTGTGACGTTACACAGTCCACGCCAATATAATGTATTAAATATGGAAACAGACCTATAAATGAACAAAAAGAACCCCAGATCAAGTTTTACATATGCCAAAGAGAAGGTGAAAAAAAAAATATATAAAAATCTCCCCTGTCCCCGGTGCTCCGGTGTCTCCCAGCATGGTTCGGTCCTGCTGCTCTGGTGTTCTCTTCAGGCAGAAGTCCCCGCCACACGTGACCGCTGAGGCCAATCAGCGGAATAAGGAAAGGGACAGCGGACGGTCACAGTGCGTTTTCCACCGCAAGACAACACAGGAGCAGCAGGACTGGTCCGCTCTGGGAGACACCGGAGCACCAGGGAAAGGGGATGTATGTTTTGGTTTTTTTTTTTCACCTTCAAATCCTAATATTAAAAAAAAAATAAAAAACTGTGTCCTGGACGACCTCTTTAATGTTAGGCCCATGTGTATCACCCTGCCCCTGACTTTTTGTTCAATTGTAGGTCTGTTTAGATATTGAATACATTATATTGTCGAGGACTATGTAACATCACACCCATCTGTTGTTCTGTTGTGGTTTGTGCCGCTTCCTTTCATTGCTTTGCTTCTATTTTTGTCTTTTATGCTGCTTTCAATAAAGTTTGTAAAGTTTTCTATATTATAAATGGGTCTAGCCCTTATTTCTAGATAGGCGATATGTGGTTTTCATGTTGACTGGGGAAGCTCCAATGACAACTGTCCATATATGAAGTTAGTTACATCACTGGCGTCTCAGCTTACGTGACGTAACGGACTATATGTGGACACTCACGTCACTTGAGATTCCCAGAGACAGCTAAAAGTAGCAGGCGAGGGAGTCGGCCAAGGGGAAGCCCTGGTGACAGATTCTCTATCCGGGTTGGGTAAGGGTGTCGCAGTCAGTGTGCGGCCTGTACCTGCTCCAGCTAGGGTGCTATTTCTCCCATCAAAACAACAAACACCTTCCAGCTCATCTCACCTTGTATCCCAGTCGTGCCGCCCTTTGTAGCAGGGTCTCCCCAGCATTTTTATTCACTATCAGTCTCCTGGCTTCTGGAGGCATATTCTGGTCACATGAGCCAAAGGTAGTGGTACGACGAGACCGGCAGGGGGTTCCAGGTTCATAGTTCTTCCTTGGAGATTTGGTGGGGGTGCTTTTGGGAGACAAGCTGCTCCGTCTGCCTCTTCCCTATAAAATCACAATTGGATGATGTCAAGTATTGTAGTGCTGTATTGTTGAAAATGCATAAAGTGCAATTCCCCAGTGTAAACTCATCAGAATCTTTACAGTAGGTTTGCAGGACATTCATATACCAGACTCTGCCATCACTCACCAGCAGAATGCAGACTGCCAATCCTGTCTATGGAGCGACAGACACAATGAGGCGTAAAATATGCTGGGACTGCTGACAAGCTAACAGGGAATCTTGGAGGGAGCTCAGAAGTAATGCAGTTTTTCTATACTAACAAAGGGATATCCAACTTGTAACAAAAGGCCTTTTGTGAGCTTACAGGGGTTTAACCCCTGGGACCCCAAACAATCAGGCAGAATCGGAAGCAGATAGCGCTCTTCTCCATATAGTGGACATACTGAGTTACTGTAGCTCAGCTCCCATACAAGTGAAAAGACGTAGAGGCTGCTGAGAATCGGGGGTCCCAGGTGTTGGACCCCCACCAATATGATATTGACGAACTATCTTCAATATAATTTGTCCGGGAAACCTCTTTAATGATCTAGTCTTAGGATACGCTGTCAATATCAAAGCCCCAAAAATCTCCTTTAGCAGTGAGCCACAACCGAAAAGCACTTTACACAAAGTCTGCAGAGTTTCTATCCCTATTATACCCATAGGGAAGACGCCAGCGTTTCCGCAGGTATAATTGACATGCTGCGATTTACAAAAACACAACGGTTTTTGAAATCAAAGCATGTCCGCTGCGGATATTTTTTTGCAATGTGAGGATGGGATTATCCAGAATCCTATCCACTTTGCAAATACTGTAAAAACGCAAAGTGGGGCCCCGGCCTTAAGCATACTGAGCTATTGCTTTTTATGTAATTCACTACCATACAAATGAAGATTCCCCAAAGATGAACCAAAATTGTAGATTCTGTTTGGCACACTGGGTGAGGTCTAATGCCCTACCTTGGCCTCCTCATCTGTGCTGCCTCCTATATGTTTGGTCTTGCACTTGCGCTTTCCAGAGGGTTTCTCTAGGATCTGTAAGGAAAGCGAGTCCTCAAGGCTCCCTCTGAAGGAGCTGTTTCTGAGATCGGTCTGTCGCTGGTTACTCCTCAGGATCTCGCCGGCTCGGTCTGGCGATATTTTCCTCTTCCGGAAATCTGAATACAACAAGAAAAGAATGAAATAAAGCAAAACTGAAAACGAAGGCTCATTAATAATAAAAGCCAACAAAATGATGGGTTTTGTTATTTCCAAAGAAATTTTCCTTCAAATGTTACATGTCTTTTGTCGCCGGCTGTATACCGGGTTTTCATCGCTCTTTCGTAGACACTGTGTGGCCCCCAGCTACAATATCTAATTAGGGCAACACATCGATCACAGAAATGCAATGACTCGGGGAAAAAAAGCATTAAGCCAAAACAGCAGGCCTGACTCTAACCAGCGAGAAGAACCAACGGTGTTACTTTCATTCCTAATACAGGGAATACCCTCACTCAAATTAACCTCTTAATGGCCGCCTAAACTCCTCTTCATGGCATTATTGAGGGGCCTCATTCTATAGTGTTGTCTTTTATGTTGCTAGACAAGAAGTCCTACACAGGTGTCTTGTGCCACACTAGAGCCGGTCTGCACAGAGAGCCCCTATCCTAACAGCTGATGGTCACCGTGACATGACCACGGAGGTCTGGTGCAATTCTACCTATAGAAACAAAATCTGTATTATTCAAGGTCGCCCCTAGATTTTAATCCCGATTTTCTTGTTTTTGCTTAAATGATGCAGCTTCCTCGTCTTACCACCCAAGTACCTGACTACAGTGAAGAAATTGTTGATCATAGATTGTGGTGGGAGGAGAAATACCGCATGGAACATCTCAAGACTCTGGGGTGGGGCCAACATGAAAGTCAGAATTTTGCTTCTTTGAAATAGTAATTTCATCTAATTAATTTAATTCAAGGGGTTTCCAGCCCCAAATCAAGTTGCAGCAGCCTCTGGGGATCTAAGCAGTGGACGGGGTTGCTGTGCCTATCGTATTACTTAAATAGGACCTCACAGATCACATACTAAGGACTTATCCTTTTGATAGGTCATCAGTATGAGAACTCGCTTTTGGGCCAGAAAATCCCCTTAACCCCTTCCCGCCATAGGCATTTTTCGATTTTATTTGACCCTCCGCCTTCCAAACCCCATAACTTTGTTGTTTTTCAGTTCACAGAGCTGTATGAGGGCTTAAAGGGGTATTCCCATGAACATAAAAATATCTATATTTGTAGATAATTAAAAATTAAACATTTTTGCAAATATAAGTAGTTCAAAATTTGACAGAGTTTTTCTCTAACCATCTTAGTGGTGACATCTGTTGTCTTGATCGGTTGCCAATGGATAGAACCACGAATGCAGAAACTTTCTATGGTCTGGGACTTGTCTGGAACCCAGCTATGATTTTCTTATTGTAGCTGGGTTATCAGGCAGGGACACTACATGTATGAGAAGATATCCCAGCCACAATAAGGGAATCATGGCTGATTTTCTGACCTTAGAAAGGTCCTGCATTCATGGTCGTATCCACTGGCAACCGATCAAGACAACAACTTGTGACCACAAGATATTTAGAGAAAATCTTTAAAACTCTGCAAAATGTTAAATTACTTATATCTGCAAAAATGTTCAACTTTTAATTATCTACAAATTTAAAAATGGTTATGTTCGTGGGAATACCCCTTTAATGATTGTGGGACAAATTGTACTTTGTAACAGTACCATTTACTATTCTGTACATTGTACAGGGAAGCGGGAAAAAAATGGTGGAATTGGGAAAAAAAAACTACATTTGTGCCACTTTCTTAAAGGCTTTGTTTTTACGACGTTCACTGTGCAGCGAAAATGACATGTCCCCTGTATTCTACGGGTTGGTACGATTCCAGTGAAAACGTTGCAAAAAAGTCACCATATTCTGACACCTGTAACTTTTTTTTATATTTTCATGTATGGGGATGAATAAAGGTGTCTTTTTTTGCAGGGCCAGATGTAGTTTTTGGTTATATTTATATAAATTTGGGGGAATGTCTGATGTTTTGATCACTTTTTATTCAAATGTTTATGGGAGGTGAAAAAAATGTCAATTTGGCTCTTTTGATTTTTTTTTTTTCTCACTATGGCATTCACTGTATGGGAAAAATATTTTTATATGTTTATGGACCGGGCATTTTTTGGATGTGGGGATGTATAATTTATTTATGTTTGTTAATTCATTCAAATCTAGGAAAAGAGGGGGGTGAAATTAGGTTTTGGGTTTCTTTATATATATTTTTAAAAACTTTTTTTTATCTCCTTTAGTTATTTTATTATCCCCTATAGGGGGCTTGAACCTGCAATCATTTGATTGCATGTCCCATAGATTGCTACATCGCTAGACCAGCCTCAATAACTATATTGTTATAACAGGCCTGGGAACCTTTATTAGGTACACTGGGGAAGCGTCCTTGCACCAAAAAAGGTACGGGTCGGTGGGGACAGGCCTTGGGGGCCTAAACTTAACTTTGGGGGGCCTCACAGAAAGTAATGCCCATGATCAGAGTTTGCTAGCAAACATAAAATGTGCCAAACAAGGAATGATGGGAGACTCAGGAGAAACCTTCTAACATCTCAGGAAACTCTACTACTTTAGTAGTTTTCCTATAAACAGGGATCGGACTATTGAACACCCACTGAACACAATAAGGAGGTCCCCAAATCTCCTGTGGATAATGGAAATGACTCTGCTTTCTCCATCAGTCCCACAGAATTGAATGTTACAGTGGTCACACATGTGCACGACTGCTCCATTCACAGCAAACACGGGTCATGATTTGTGGGGGTCTCAGATTTATAACCTATCCTGATAGTAGGTAATAAATTATTAAATGGGAAACCCTTTAACTTCACAAATTAACCTAAAGAAAAAAAATTGTATCTCACCATCTTAAAGTGTCATTTGTCAGGTCTAATGTATATGGGAAGAGCCTGAATGTCCCCCAATGTCTCCCATCATATGGAAATAAGGGAAAAGTGATTACAAGTGAGTCTGCCAGCTGTTTATCTTAGTCTTTCCACCACAATAAGATCAATGCTTGGTCATGAACACACACATTGTTTTGTATATATGCGGTGCACAAAGTTGTGTATATGGACTGTGCAATGACCCACCTGTCCTGGCCCTTCTCCTACAGTAGTACTGAGAAACCTCCTCTTCCTCTTTTTCAGTTAGATATTCCCCATTTTGGTATTTACTATTCTTCTTCCTCCGCCTTTTTCTCCGCCGTAATGTACCGTCCTCTTCCCCATTGTCGTCCTGCTCCAAGATGGGTGCTTTCCCAGTGTCTAGACCTCTGCTTGAGAATTCCAACTCCTTTATTATTGTGCTGATAATTTTCGGTTCTGGTTCCTCTTTGATAACTGTGAATTTGCGTGGCCGGCCTGGTCTGCAGTTCTTCCTCAGTTTCCTACTCTTATAAGCGACACAGGACTCAAAATCTTCCTCCTCCTCTTCCTCAGGTCGGAAAGTGTCTACAAGTGGGGATCCAAAGTCTTGAAATCCATAAAGTCCTGTAGAGGAACAGAAGTGAACAGGTCAGTAAGGTGTTTGTAGTTCATTTCTAGAAATCTGGTTAATGGTGCTGCAATTAAACGACGATAAACCCCCAAAAAACAAAATAAAAGTAATTTTTCCTTGAGTAGCCTCTTTTGATAGGTTGTTGAAAATTCTATTCAGATATTACAGCTCCCAGCTCCCAAGCAGTTCTCACACTTGTGCAGAATCCTGAGAGGAAATCTTGACTTGTTAAGCAGTGATATAAGAGTGGGGAATGTATCACTGTGTAGCCGGGCATATATACCTTTCAGGAAGCTGGAAAAGCTGGATCAGAACTCCTGGGAAAGCTTTAGGCTGGAATCACATCTCAGATATTTATGGCATACTTGCAATACATGCCATAAATGTCTTACAAATGCAGGTGCATGTCCCACCCCTGGGACCTGCACCTATCTTAAAACAGGTGTTGGGGGCCTGCGACCTGTACTGAATGGCTGCGGATGCGCTGCTCTCTTCACTCATTTCTAGGGGAATTTGGAAACAACTGAGTAAAGCTATGCTCATATCTTCCGCCGGAGACTCCATCGCATTGTTCGCAGAAAATCCTGCATGGATGCCTTTTTTTCCCTTCCAGTTTAAAAATGACAGACACCCGACGGACCCCATTATAGACAATGGGGTCCGCTGAGCTCCATGTGCAACTGCTATTCTAGTGGTCGCCTCTCCATTGTTATGGTCCTCTGACAGACTAGAACTATGAAGAGGGAGCGCTAAAGCCATTGACTGCTACAGTGGTCTGAGGATGTAAGCAAGGATCAGCCGGGACCACCAGAGATTTGGTGGTGAACCAGTAGAGAAATGATGATGTTAGTAATGTATGTTTTTGGTTTTTTTTTGCTTTTTTATTTTAAATGGATTTTCCCATGAAATAACCAAACACAATCAGACAGTAATTAAAACATCTAAAACACGTCTTTTCCCAAAAATATAACCACATTTAGATTTGTAGATAATAGTTTAACATGTTTGCAAATATAAATCATTAAAATTTTTGCACTGTTGAAGATTTTCTCTAACCATCTTACTGCCGACAGTCTGATGTCTTGATCAGTTGCCGATATTTGCAAAAATGTTTCATTTCATTGTCTACAAACTTAGATATAGTGATGTTCCTGGGAAAGCACCTTTCAATGTCTTATAGTTGTGGGTCCCACCCGGAAGGATCAGCTATTACCAGAAAGTCCCATAGGGATGAACATTGCCGTGAGACAGGGGTCAGGTCCTAGGAGTGGGACTCGCATCTATGCAACATTTATGGCCTATCCTGTGAATAGGCCATACATTTCCATCATTGAATTCCACCTAACTAATCAGACCCCTCGATGACTATGAGGATTTTTTTTTTTATTTTATGTTGGCAATGAAGGTCGGGAAAGGTATGAAATATTTCTACTCTTATGACCCCTTTGGTGACTGAACATTTATAAACAGATTCTAAAACCAAGCAACAAAAACTTGGCTATCCCGTAAAAGGTAGGCTCAGTTTGGATAGAAGTCCCCATTAGGAGAAAAAAAGTCTGTGCTGTGTGCAATGGAACAGAAAAAAAAGACTCCATTTTTCCCGTAGCCCACATAGCAAACCCTATACCAGGATATACCAGCCTAACTATCTCAATCTCCTCACTGCTTCCCCTTTCTTCCTGGGGCCACATGAACCTTCTTAGGGTTCCTTACAGGCATGTCACCTGTTTGTCACTCTTTAACAGTGGCCGTGCCCATCCCCCACTGCTGCATTTCAAAGTAAATCCCCTTTTACCTGTCTGACTGCGAGTTCGGCTCTTTAAGATGACTGGGATGAAGTCTTTGAAGCTGTTTTTGGATTTTCTCTCTGGCGTGGCTGTCGGGAAGGGAGAGCACAATGAGAGAAGTGAAGCTAGAAAGGCACAAGGCTTTATATAAAGGCAGCAGAGAGGGAGAGGCAGGCATGCCAACAGAGCCGGACCCCAAAAGAATGGCTATTGTTCTTAGCAGTTAAAGGGATATTCCACTGTCCTTCTGACACAGCGCAGGATACAACTGCGGAGGGTCCAGGAGCCAAATGCCCAAATCCTCACAGTTAACCGTATCAAAGTAAAATGCACCCATGTATGCAGAATTTCCTATCCAACAGTATGCAGATAGTATGGGTGGAGGTCCAGCTTTTAGGACCTGCACTGATGACTGTCAGGACCTCTTCTGCCTAAAATTCCACCAGCCAAAATGCTCACTGAAACCATACTGATCTACAAGGCAGGATGTCTTATACTTGATACCTCCCTGCGGCTGTGTAGGACAGAAATCAGAGATAGATGGCTGTACAGCAATAGTCATAGATTATCTACAGGAGGCAGAGCCATGACAATAAGGGATCACGCAGGATGACGGAGACCCCCAGTTACCACCTGATATGTTCAAAAGCTATTGACAAGCAACAGCCCTATCAAAATACAGAAAATATCTTAGGATGAACAAAATATCCCAACCTGCTGTAGTAGAAACCGCAAACATTACACTGCACACAAGACAACTACCATACAACACTGAGCTACTACTGTACTTCTGGATTTAGTAGCCCCTTTAAGGGGATGTGCAGTTTTAACAACCTTAAATATGGCTATATTGATGACTTATCCTTATGATAGATAGGTCTTCAATAAGTGATCAGAGGGATCCAATGCCCAGGACCAGCTGATGGAAGAGGAAACGGCGCTCACAAGTGTTGCATCCTCTTCCCTGTACCAATGATGTCATGTTCATCGGTCACATGTTACAGCTGCATGTGACCCATGAATGGGGCTGAGCTGCAATAAAAAGAACAGCCACTATGATATGTGCGGCGCCGTGTTTAGCATTCAGTGAAGGGGCCAGAGCACTCTCCCGAGCACTGTGGCCTCTTCAACCTGCTGATCTGTGGGGGTGGTGGGCATCGGACCCCTACCGATCACATTGACGACCTAGCCTAAGGACAGGTCATCAATATAGAAGTCCTAGAAAATCACTTTAGAAACATTTAGGATATGGAATATTCAGTTCTCCCTAAAAGAGCTTCAGAATATCTCAAGCCTTGTAATGCAAGTCTGAAGTATGCTGCACTGTAACTACAACTCCCAGCATCCCCCTCTGACTGCACCTCACCAAATCCTCTATGAAGGCCTCCATACTATGGGTTGATCCTGTGACTGCACCTTAGATCTTAGATTAATAAACCTGCTCGAGATGAGAGGGGAAGGCTCTGCAGTCTGTAATAGGAAGTATGCATGGGGACACAGGAAGTGCCGGTAACTGCCAGACATTGACTACCGGCTGTTATGTAATATCCTCCACTGACTAAAAACTGCTCACAAATACAACTTCCTATCACCTAGACTCGCAGCACATTCTCACAGGCTGATGGATTTACTTTTATATTGTGGGAGAAGCGCAGGGTGGTGGGTACAAGCATGGATTACTCCACAGTTGTTCACGTCTTTAAATTAAAGGGGTTTTCCAGCAACACTGGAAAGTCCAGGAGGGGCCAGGGGTGGGGTAAAATAAAAATGAAAGTGATGCTCACCTACACCCAGCACTCCGTTTGGGCAGCGAATCCAGTGCCAGCAGTGGCTGGGCCGGTAAAGCAGTCTCAGATGACCGCTATGACCAATAACCGGCCTTAGTCACCTGATGGGGCCGGTGTCATAGGAGTAGTAACCTCCCCAGGTGAACGCTAAGACTTTGCTCTTTTGGCCCGGCCAGTGCTAGCACAGGGGACATGATGCCCAAACAAAGGAGTATCACATTATTTTTTACTCTTACCCCTCCTGGTCTTCAGTTAATCCTGAAAAACCCTTTTAAAACATCTTTAGGCTGAGGCCCCAGGTTAAGGAAACGCAGCTTTTTTTGTTGCCAAAGCCAAGAATGTCTACAAAAGGAATGGGAACTATATAGGAAGTTCTTATACTTCTCCCTCCTTCTCAATCCACTCCTGGCTTTGGCTCAAAAAACTGCAGCAAAATCTGAGACAAAAAAAAAAAAAAAAGCTGTGTTTCCGCAATGTGAGGCCTCAGTCTGTGTCTTTTCTTCTTCTTCATTCCATTGGGCAGAATTATTATTCATGTAGCATACATAATTTTCCACCATATTATGGCAAATAGAAAGAGGGGGTCCCCCCACTCAAGACCCCTCTATGGACCAAAGTGGAAATCTTCTAACAATAAGCAGATCTAGTCTCCAGGAATAACAGCTGATCGCAAGGGGTTTCAGGAGCTGAATTGGCTGCTCATGGGACATATGTTTTTAGACACTTCCTTCTATCACATATACAAGTATACTAAGAGCAAATCGGGCAGAAACTAAATATTCTCATCCCAATAGTTAACCTTTACTAAATAAGCCACATGAAAAAAAAACAAAAATGAAACCTTTCCGATTGACAGTGTATTGGAAAGCAAGTGTCAACCTCAGGAGACACCACAAGATGGCGTAGAGAACGGTTTTGATCTTGTGCGGAGCACTACCCATGCGAGTAAGGTTCTGTTTACATGTCTGAGCTTTCCATCAGACGCATGCGTCAGAAGAATGGCTTGACGTACACCTTCGATGTTACCACCAATTTCAGGATCTCTGCTTACTGTCAGCGAACAGAAATATTCTTGTTTACATTCTGATCTGATACACTGTCATGGGCTGGACATGATCACCCTCTGGATGTAGAAACAAATGCATCTTTCTATTCACGGACAGCAAGTCTGAGCAGTGTAAGTGCCCGTTCAGACAGCAGAAATTTAAGAGGAATTAAGCTGAACGTCTGCCTCAGATTCCTCTGCATTTTTTGGCCCCGAGCTTGAGCTATTCTCCATGGCTTTTCTCACTGATGAATGGGGCTAACTAAGGGTCTTGTGCTGCGGGTTCTGCGAATGATCAACTGTGACATCCGCAGCAAGATTGACCAGGATGCTTATTTTTTCCAGCTCACTGCTTGAAAATAATACGACGTAGAATCAAGGCAGAATTTGGTGCTGATTTTGAGACGGAATCCACCTCAAAATCAGCACCAAATTCCGCAGTGTGAACATACTTAAAGGGGTATTCCCATGAACATAATCATATCTATATTTGTAGATAATTAAAAGTTAAACATTTTTGCAAATATAAGTAGTTACAAATTCTGCAGCGTTTTAAAGATTTTCTCTAACCATCTTAGTGGTGACATCTGTTGTCTTGATCGGTTGCCAATGGATACGACCACCAATGCAGAAACTTTCTTTGGTCTGGGTCTTGTCAGGTACCCAGCCATGATTTTCTTATTGTAACTGGGTTATCAGGCAGGGACTCAGAAGATATCCCGGCCACAATAAGGAAATCTTGGCTGATTTTCTGACCTTAGAAAGGTCCTGCATTCATGATCGTATCCGCTGGCAACCGATCAAGACAACTCGTGACAAGATATTTAGAGAAAATCTTTAAAACTCTGCAAAATGTTTAATTACTTATATTTGTAAAAATGTTTAACTTTTAATTATCTAGAAATTTAAAAATTGTTATGTTCGTGGGAATACCCCTTTAAAGATTTGAGGTCACCTCTCAAGATGTAGGACATATGGGGAGAACTGTAGTCATGCATGGCCACCACTACGTGGATGCAGTGGCCAGTGTGACCCCTGTTCAGATATGCCATAAATGATCTAAGGTGGGAATACCCCTTTAAACAAAGTACTGGAACATCTACTACAGTGTAAAAATACACAGAACAAGACTGAACTTTACATAAAACCAGTTCTTGTCACTGTACATTTTTTCCTGTATTTGATCTTTATTTTAATGCATTGTGAATTTAGCTTTTCAACCTGCTGAAATTATTATAAGCCGCCACCTCTGTCTGCATACCTGGCTCTAATTCTGGATCCAAAGGCTCGGTCTTTATGGCTCTTCTCCTCCGCCTCCTCACTTTGGTGCCTGCTGGCTCTTTCTGGGATTTCGGGTTTGTATGTTCTTTCTTCTCAAGGCTGGTGACGGACTGTTGCTTCTTGCCCTGAAACATAACCAAGGAGATAAAGTGACCATATGGAAAGGTAATCGAAGATCAGCTGTGAACTGAAAATGCATCGACAGCCGAATCGGCACAGATATTAAAAAGAGCATCTCTGTATTACCTATAGTACAGGTAATACACACTGAACATGGAGAGGAGGGATGCAGCACTAACAGAACCTGGACCAGAAAGAAGTAAAATTTAGTCCTCAGATAGCCCCTTTAAAAGAAAACATGGCCAGGGTTTGTTACCGCAAAATAATGTCTTCAACAGTATGGTTATATGCACATGTGGCAGACTTGTTGCAGAAAATTCTGACACTGAAAATCCCTTCCACACACATGAATGGGGCGGCAAAGTCAGCATTCAGACAAACCCACTGAAGATTTTTCCCATGTAGACATACCCTAAAGGTTATACCGCATAAAAACTAATACAGATCTGCCTTAAGATCCCCACAATTAAAGAGAAACACAATCAATACATTTTTCATTCATTTAGCTAAAAGGGATCCTGTCAGGGCTATTTGGGACACTAAACCACCCGCAGATCCTTATGGACTCTTGGTTTAGTTCTAACCCTGTTGGTGTTTTACTGCCGCAAATAGACCTGACAGGTTCCTTTCACAGCCTCCAATAAGTCTAGCTCTTTGCATGTCAAGTGGGTGTTTGGGCTAGAGCAAGGGGGCGACTCTCAGATCTAACACAGTCAGCTTCTGACCGGAGCTCTGAATCACGCCCCCTTGCCTGCTTCTGCCTGAGACCACCTACTTGACAGTACGGAGCCTAAATAGCACATCAGGTACCAAAACTAAGTGCACTTATTGCTCGGGAACGGTGAGGTCTAGAGAAGAAACTCCAACTGTGCTGGAAGAAATAGAGCAGCGGCTATCATGAGATGCTAAAAGTGATGGAAGGTCCTATTAAAGAATAAGGTATACAAGTCCACAATATTCTGACATGGGTGAATTTATCAATCCCTCTACACCAGTTTTCTAGTGATATTTCAGTGCACAAATGTGCGCCACAACGTCTGTTCTGCGGCTCGCTCTCGGCCCAACATATTCATTACAACTGGCGTAGATCTCCATTTCTTTGTTAGGCTCTGTGGTTGCACAGCACGGACGGCACATGGGATTACTGTATATCTGTCTGTGTGCCACCCGTGCCTCCATAGTCCCATTCACTGCTTTCAATGTGCCCGGGCCGCAAAATAGACAAGTACTGAGCCTGTCCTGAGTTTGCCCCGGGCTCAAGGCATCATACACAGGCCAGTGGGACCATAGAAACGAATAGGTTAATGTGCCTAACGTGAAAAAACATGGCTAGCACACTGACAATCCACAAGGTCATGTGTATGAAGCCTTAAAAGCATACTAGTAAAATACTCTGTGCTGCTGTGAGAGTTTTAAACATATGATCAAGTTTGTTACTATATTAACATAACAAAGGTAACATAGTTGTCACCTGGGATACCATCTCAATCATCTGATATTGGAAGTGGGAGTATAAATCCTGATAACAAAGTTATAGAGCACATCACAAAGCACATCAATGTTTCCAGAAGTGATGGCAGGAAATGACAAATCCATCAAGTCATATAGTGATATGAAAGCAAAAGAAACTCAGACCAAATTACAGGCTCCCATGAAATAGTCGTTCTCCTGCTGGACATCCCTAGCTCAGTCACAATTCTGTTGTCTTCGTTCACACTGTTATTTACACCTGAGATGACAATAAAGTGAGCCCCATAAAATCAGCCAGTGACATCTCCGAGGCTGGAATCACAGACGATAACCTGCCTGCATTACAGGCGCAAATCCGTTCCGACTATGGGTCTAATAATCCTAGATCCCTATGATGTTACTAATTCGGGTCATTAGATCTGTGGTGAAGGCATGACTTGTGGCTGTAATACGGGCTATATAATCTAGGCCTTTTATAGCCATGTGAATCCATTCTACTCACGAAGAATCTACTTGTATTGGGGATGGGCAATAGGTATTAAAAAAACAGGAATGAATTCCTTCTATTTTCCTAAATAAACTGTACTGATACTCAGAATGTGAACTTTCTGTAGTCAGGGGCTGACTTTTTTATCATGATGAAGGCATAATGCATTTTAGCTGCTACACAGACCAGTAGAAATGTCTCCTGTGGCTCGGTACCCCCATCTTAGGATCAGTGAAGTCACAAGACAGACGCCCACCATATAGACTATTACGGCATATCTAATAGCTAAGCCATAAAGTCTACGCTGAGAGAACTTGTTTTACCCTGTTAGAATCACAAACCAAAAACATAATAAAATTCCTGTATCCATCACTGGTAACACTCACCTTTTTCTTCGGAGGTTCCTGTAAACTTTTATCCAGGTTTTCTTCTTTCTCTTTTACTTTACACTTAGACTTCTGCTGTGCTGGCTTAGTTGGTGTGACCTCTTCCAGACGCTTACCCCGACCTCGTAAACCTGGCTCTTTCTTAACCTTAGCCTTAACTTTGGTGATGGGCGGCATTTCTATAGGCGACCATGATGCACTGTTAAAGGATGGCAAACAGCCAAAGTTCTCATCATCGTCCACCCTCTCGATTTTGACTTTGCTCAAGTCTACCTCCTGCACACAAGGCTGAGTGTCCACGGGAGCATGTGCTTTTTTGTGTCCGCGCTTGCGATGCACAGGTTGATCCTGTGAAACATCGCTCTTTGTGTCCTTTTTGCTACCCTCCTGACTCAATAAAGGGAAGATGTGACCACTGTCCTTTCTCTGAGCTACGGCCAGTGGGTCATTAGTCATGTAGGAGGCCAGAACTTTGTTTTTCGGCTTTGTGTCCCCAAATGCCTTTCGACTGCAACTCAACTTTGGTGGTCGGATCTTGTCATCTTTGCAGTTCTGCTTTTCAGGAAGCTTATTTAAAGCGGCGCTCCCTTCAGTCCCCTGCCGACCATCCACATTGCTGTCCGCTTTGTCAGGCATGCCTGGCTGAAGGTATAAAGCAGCATTTCCTGCAGCAGGTTTTGGTGCAAGTAAAGTTTTGTTTACATGAGATTTCCGAGGCTTAGAAACAGATTCACATGTCCTTGCTTTTGCCAGCAGGTCAGGTTCGTGGGCTCCCGCTGGCGTTGTTGTAATCTTCTGCTGAGTACTTAACGTAGAATCTGCAATGCTTTTTTGAGGTGCCACCTTGGATTCTGCTGGAAGAATGCTGGAATATAGTGTGAACTCACCCATGGGAAGTCTCTGATGAGAGCCTTGGTTATTATGGAGTGTGCCTGTGGCTGGTATGCCTATGGAGAGCACTGACGTCTGATGGTATGGAGACCAACTAACTGGCAGAACCTGAGAATTGCTGGGCTTCCCATTTAAGGGACACTTTGGGTGCACTGTCCCATGTCCAGGTAACGTCCAGTCCTTTGAAGAACACAGAGAGTTTACTGCAGTAGGACGTGCGTGAAGATGTCGCTTCTCTGTGGACTGCTGGCCATCGACACTGGTCTGGCTATTTTTCTTGCTGCATGACCCTGAGTTCTTTGGCTCTCCCTGGTCAATTATCGAGATCGGCTCCTGCTTTGCCAAATGTCTGGAGTCTGTGCTAAGGCTCAAGCTAGAGTCTTTGTTCAACAACAGAGAGGCAGGCACTGGGTTAGCCACCCCTACGTAAGTACCAGGTATAGTACTAATAAGAGCAGAATTCTTAATCCAGGACCCCGATGCTCCAACTAACTGCGATGACACCGGATCCCCATTTCTCAAAAATTCGGGGAACATTACCAGTGGAGGTACTCCTCGAAGATTCTGGCTAACACTGCTGCTGGTGAAACTGATCGGGGCAGGATTCTGAGTGCTACAGTCAGACCTGGACAAAACAGTGGACAGCGGGGGTCTCCCACTGGTATGCACTGGGGTTAACACTGGCATAGGTGGCGTTTTACGTTGGTTAGGTGGAGCATGTTTATGGCGGTGAGACTTAGAGGACAAATCCAAAGGCATTTCATAAGCGTCTTGGGGAGAGATCATCTCCCTTTCGAGCTGTGGAGGGGACTTTAATGGGGAAACGGAGCACGATGAGGAGGAGGAGGAATCATTCTGCGGTTCTAGGTTAGGAGTTCTGGAATAGGAAGCTAGTGAGACAGGATTCACACTGACGACTGGAAGGGTGGGGTGTGCAGAAAGAGTCTGTACAGCTGACAGGGTGGAGGTGGACGTATCAGTGCAGATGGAAGAACTGTCCACTGTAGGAGTCATACTATTGCTGTTGGTGAGTGAAACAGTAGGAGCCACCGTAGTCGCTGGTTTATTCAACTCTGCAGGGACCACTTTGGGGTCAGTGGTCAACGGCCTTCCCAGAGTTGAAGCAAAAGCGTGTGACTGTAGGTCTGTCAAGCAGGTGGGCATAATGGGAAGGGTCAGAGTTGAAGTCACTCCAAATGTGGTTGGTAAGGTAGTTACACTGAGGGGCTGTCCACAGCTGGGAGGCGGGATGTAAACTAGGGGTTGGCTCGGTGTCAAAACGGCACCAGAGGTGAAGGACAGAGGAAGCTTCTGCACATTAGGGACCTGAGTGGTGGAAAAGCAGATTCTGCTCATAGTGAAGGGAAACCCAGAGGAAACAACAGCATGTGAGGCATCTACAGATTGACCTGCGATTTGTAATCCAGGGCTCAGGACAGTCTTTTGCTTTCCAGAAGCGTCT
>CAMRHE010000471.1:1302500-1342798 GCA_947044405.1 Leptodactylus fallax | reverse complement strand
GACATCATTGGGTGTATGGTTTCTGTGATGTGATTTGTGTGAGTTGATAAGCTTTTACGTTATGACATCACTGTGTGCATTATCCATGTGGAATAATATTGTAATCTAATCCAGGAGAGAAGGCTGGGTCCGGGGACTTATGAAGCAGCACCTGGCGATTTCTGTCCATCTGTTCTTGAGAGAAATGCGTCTGCACCTGGATGGAAAAGAGCGGAAGAAACGGAAAGGTTGACGGAAATGCCCTCATCTTCTTTACAAAGAGACCTGGGAGAGGAACCGCTTGTTGGTGAGAGAAGATTTTATGTATTGTTACATTCTGGTCATCATTAAAAGGAACAGTTAGCCTCTTTTTGCTGTGCTCTCAATCTCTTGGAGTACTCACTTCTTATTCCTAGCAGCCCACTGTGAGCGCTGACAGCGAGTAGTGTTATGTGACTGACATATTTCTTACTATGCACTGTAATAGGGAGAAATCTGTCAATCAGCGGTTGGAGGATCCTGCATATCTCTGATATTTAGTTGACAAGTGACAACCACTAAAATCATTGTGTCTGTCACCACATAAAGAGACTGGCAGGTTCCTTTAACCCTGTGGTCTGACATCTTCTCTGCTATCATAGAAACAAAGCATGGGACCAGGTCGATACAATACAAAGTCATTTGTGGACCTGATGGAGAAGAAGCCATCTAGTGTTTGGGGAGTGTGCAGCACCAGGGATGTACGGTTCAAGGAAGATAAAAAGGTAAAGCGTTTTCACTATTTTGCAGACTATTGTGTATTTATTCTTTGCCACAGACAAGATGGCTACTTTGTACAGAACATTTTCTACTGTAAGGGTAAATCTACATGCAGTGGAAAATTTATGCTGCAGAATGATGCAAAATCCAGACTACGGGTGTCACAGAAACAGCCTAACATGTAGGACTAGGTCAAGGGACCCCTATTCTAAACATAGATTGAGGTCCCAGAGCTGGGGCACACCCACATCGATAATGCATTGTATATCCTACAGCAATGCCATAAACGTCTGTGATTATAATACCTTTTAAGGCTGGGGATGCACACAGTGAAACATTGCTGATTGTCCGCAAGCAAATTCAGCAGCATTTTCCTCTGCAGCTCCCCCTGTGGCTTTCAATCTTTGCATTGCAGAGAAATCCATGCATGGCATGTCTAAAAACCTATCCATTATACAGCTGTAAATTTTGGCAGGTTTAAAGAGACCTTTCATGTCCTCATGTATATGCGGCTTTACATACCGTTGGAGCCGACAGCGCGCTGAATTCAGCGCACTGTCGGCTTCTGGTATGTGCCCTGGGGATGGAGATATCGGGGGTCTTAGTCATCAAGCACCGTCAGAAGGGCGTTCCTGGCAGTCTAGTTGCTGAGAGGAACGCCCTCCCTGACTGTATTCGTCCATATCCCTGTACAGTCAGGGAGGGCGTTCACTTCCCAGTGATGACGCTGAGCTTGAGGAACGCCCCCCCCCCAATACAAGTCTATGGACGCAGAGTAGGAGTCGGGGAGGGCGTTCCTCACAGTGCAGCTAGACTGTCAGGAAGGCCCTTCTGACGGTGAACCATGAAGCTAAGACCACTGATAGCTCCAGCCCGGGGCACATAATGGGAAAGCTGACAGTAAGATGAATTCAGCGTGCTGTCGGCTTTCTAACGGTATGTAAAACAGCATATACATGAGGACGGAAAGGTCCTCTTTAAGTTGGTAATCAGCAGCAAATTTGCTCAGTTTTTCCCCGGCTGTAATCTACAATTTCTTTTGTGGATGAGATTCAGTGGCTGCGTGCACATGTCCAGGAAAACAGTCTGCATGGGAGCTGTATTTCCCAGACTGAATCTGGCTGTGTGCATAGAACTTACTGCATTGTTGTCAGTCATGATGTAGTGAGCTTTTAATGGCTCGATTTCTTCTGTACTAAACTGACAGCTTTATATCAGTTTAGTGGCACTGCACACAGCCTAGTCCTGTCTGGGAGACACGGACTGTGTGGGGGCCATAAGTTATATGCACACGGCCGAGTGCAGTCCGGGAAATATGGCCTACACATACACCATGTTTCCCAGATGGGAGTCGGTCGTGTGCATGGCCACTTACACATGCACATTCTGCAACGAAAACTTGCAGTGCGTAGTGACCTGTCACTTTTTACTGCTGGTTTCAGTTGCGACTTTCAGTCTTTTGCAAAGCAAAGGAGACCTTCAGCAACTAATGCAGGTGAACCACAGCAGTTTCAGGTAAGTTATTTCGTTGATATTCAGCATTTAGCAACATGCTTACACTGTGTGGCTCTGGTCTTAAAGGGGTTCTCCAGGGAGTGTTTCAATACTTACTTCTGTTTGTGACGAACCATCTGGTTCCAATCCTGGGTCACGTGATCAGAACCAGCACCCCGCTGAGTCACTCTACCTCCTCTGCCATGTTCACTGCTAGTTTACTGTACTATAGGGGCTGGTGCTGGTTCCAAGGTCAGAACCAGACTGGAAACCTATGGTTCATCACAAATAGAACCACGTTGAAGTAAGCATAAACACAGTTCCTTCAGAAACCCCATTTAAAAGACCTCTACCACCACCAGAATGTCTTTTAGGCTAAGGCCGCATGTAAGCGAGCCACATCTAAAAAGCGATGCAGGATGCGCTTTTCACAGAAAGTCCGCAGAGTTTTCCTCTGCAGACTTTCTGCTTCAATTACACCTATACGGAAACGCCAGCATTTTACAAAATGCAACGGTTTTGAAATCGCAGCATGTCTGCTGCAGATATTTTTCTGCAGTGTGGATGGGATTAGCCAGAATCCATCCACTTTGCAGGTACTGTAAAACGCTGTAGCGTTTACGCTACGTGGGGTCCCAGCCTTAAACCACTTATATGATGTTGTAGGACAGTTAGTGACATAGAGAACGTATCTTTGGTGTCAAAGTGCAGTCTTGCAAATTATTCCGTATCCACATGAGCTGTTTGGTACACTCGGGTGGGGCCACATCTTTTTGTGGGTGCTGCAAATCAGCGTCCATGAAATATGTCAGTCTTTCTGTTTTGGGGGCTGTCCCTATATAGTTAGACTGGAGAGAACACGCATGCATTTTAAAAAATCGGTTGCAATTGTAAATATGCAGTGCGTTGGTACATTTTTGCAAAAGTTGGTAAAACATCTTTTAAATAAACCAGTTTCAGGTCAACTGAACCTGTCCATAGAGACGGAAAATGTTTTTCATGGTAGTTTTATTCTTAATGTCTTATTAAGTGAATCTCTGTTGGTACATAGTTTAGTGTTATACAGGTAACCAATATGGCCACTTCTCTGTCTTTCATGCAGAACAAGAACCCAGGACCTGGAACTTATGGAGCAGGAGGGAACCTTATGCGTTAATAGAAGAGAGGGCTTCAAATCTGCAAGTTCGAAAGGCATCATGGATAGCGAGACAAGTAAATTCACACAAAGGCCAGCATTGTGAGTGGCTGCTAGGAAAGAAACCATGTGTATGCTGCCTTCTGATGTCTCTCCAAATGTGAACTTTATCTTACAGGGATCTGACCTGGGACCCAGGAACCTACAATATCAAGTACTCTGTAGATGAAACCTACAACACGTCAGGGGTAAAAGAGGACCTTATGACGTATTCACTGATCCAGATCAGAGCCCATCCCATATGGATACTTTGCTACACCTGTAACTATAATCTCTTATATCATTCTAGAAGCTTTGATTTTAATAGGTTATCAAGTCTTTTTAGGATAGGCCATCAGTGTCAAATCAGTGGCGGTCCGCATCTTGGACACCTCCAGCAGTCACCTGTTTGAAGGGGCTGAGGTGCTTGGATAAGTGATACAGCCTTCATTGGTTACATAGATCTGGACACTGTTCGCACTGCAGTACGTTGTACCTTTAGTAGAGGCAGTGCGGGCATTGCATCGTTGTCCATTCTTCAAACAATGCTGTCATACCTTACACTGCTGGAACTAAAAGTATGGCATTTTGCAGTGCAAACCAGTGTCCAGACACATGTACTTAATAAAGAGGCCCCCACCACACAGACTGTCTTTTCTATCCATTTCAGGAATCTGGGCATTCATTGTTCAGCCTCCTTTTTCTCTGTTTCTCCCTGCACTTATCATAGAGATAGAGAGAACCATGCAGCTAACTAAAAGGCTGTACAGTTCTCTCCATGGTCAGGCAAAACAATTCAGAAGTGTTCTGCCCAATCATTAAAGGGTTATCCAAAATGATAATGATACTGAGCTCCATTTCTCCTCATCGGTATGTGATATCACCAGCCTGTTGGTCACATGGCCATGGTGCAGGTCAATCCCATTAAAATAAATGGGGGCGGAGCTGTAGCATGACCATGTGACCAACGGATGTCACTTCCTGAGAGTAGGAAGTGGAGCTCAGTATCACAGTCTTGTATAACCCCTTTAAGGGGGATTTCCGGAAAATTCTCCAGCCATGTAGCAGGGGATAACTTCTAAGTTGCACAGACTTGCTGCAGACTACACTATTCTGGTTGTAATGACTGCCATATTGGTTAGGTATCTTTTTTCATAAAATAAAGAGAAGGTATTCACAAGTATAATTTCTTTTGGATTTTATAAGCACCAATTCAAAATGTGCCTGATAAGTAGGTAAAATCATTTTTATTATATATTCAGAAACATAACAAGTCAGAGCCTGGACAATATAAAGTCACATCATTTACTGAAGAAAATGAGCAGAAAAATAAGCACGGAAAGTTTGGGAAAATGCCTCAGTATCCAAAACATCCGACAGAGCTTAATATTCTGCAGTTCCCTGACTCACTGGCCCCGGCCAATTGTAAGTATCATAGATGGAACAAATACATTACAATGTTACAGGAAAAGCATGGCAGAATGGGCGGGGTTTTCTGCTTTGTAAGAAACTCATGTCTCCTGCTTGCATCTTACTTGGTGACTTTCTAAACATCCCATTAATTAATGGGGCTGTGCAAGACTAGAACATACCACTTATCCACAGGCAGGGCCGGTTTTAGACAAAGTGGGGCCCTGGGCAAAATTAAAAGCGGGGCCCCAAATGCTGATATGCAAACAACACCATCGTCTTCCTCTCCAGTCGCAACCCCCATAATAACGCCTCCTTTCTGCCAACAAAAGCAATAACAAGCCCCATTTTACCACACACAATTCAAATGAGCACCTTTGTACCACCTAATAGATTTTTACACCTAGTCATCAGTTATTATAACACCCACTTATAAATAATAGTCCCTGCTTATAAATAATATTACACCCTTATCAGTAATAGCGCCCTTATAAATGATAAATAGTGCCTGTATCAGTAATATTCCCTCTTATCAGTAACAGACACCCCGTAAAATAATACTGCTCCCTTTATAAATTATAGCCCCCTCATAAATAATAGTTACCCTTATAAATAATAGTCCCCATTATCACTAATAGCCCTCTTTATAAATAAGCCCCACTTAACAATTATACCCCCTTATAAACAGTTCCCCCTTATAAATAATAGCCCATCTTATAAATAATAGTTCCCCTTATAATAGCCCCCTCATATTTAAGTTTCCCAATTATATATAGTAACCCACCCTTATATATAAAAGTTCTCCGTTATACAGTGTCGGGCGGCCGGCCCACCAGAGGATCTTGTTCTGGGGCCCCACCCAACAGCTTCCTGTTAAAGCCTACACTGGCTCCTTCACTGAAGTCTTACAGACATGCTGGACTATCTGGTGTCACTGAGTATGTTCCCAGTATAGTCAGCCCCTATAATACTGTGCAGCCCCCAATAACTCCATGGCCAGCTCATGCACAGTACTGTATGGGGAATGACATGGCCATGGAGCACTACACGTATGGTGCAAGACCCACATAGTGAGGGAGCTGTGATGCAGACATAGCACACAGGGCTGCCAGCAGGAATTTTGCGCCCCCCCCCACAGTATAATGCTCCACATGGTATATAGTTCTCCACAGGTAGCACATACTCCCCTGAGCCCTCCACAGTTTCCCCACAAGGTATACTAATGCTCCACAGTGGCCCCACACAGTATAAAATGCTCCCCTAGCCCCCCATGGCCCCACATGGTATATAAGGCTCCACACAGTATAACACTCCCACAGTGGCCCACAAAGTATACTACCCCTTAGTGGCCCCAGATAGTGCAATATGCTCCCCAGCAGCCCCATACAATATAATATGCTCCATACAGTATAATATGCACCCCACAGTGCCCCCCAGTATAATGCTCCACAGTGGTCTAACATAGTATAACATGCTCCACAATGGCCTCCACACAGTATGATATACTACCCAGAGGGGTTCCCCCAGTATAATGCTCCACAGTGGTCCCCCCCAGTATAATGCTCTACAATGGCCCCACAGAGTATAACATGCTCCCGAAAAGCCCCACACAATATAATACACTCCACAGTGGCCCCACACAGTATAACCGGCTCCCCACACTGCCCCTTCCCCCCAATATAAAGCTCCACAGTGGCCCATAGTATAATATGCTCTCCAGAGGGCCCCCACTAGTATAATGCTCCACAGTGCCCCCCCTCCCCAGTATTTTGCTCCACAGTGGCCCCACGCAATATATTATGCTCCCCAGAGCGTCTCCCAGTATAATGTTCCACAGTAGGCCCCACGCAGTATAATATGCTCCCCAGAGGGCTCCCTAGTATAATGTTTCTTAGTTCCCCCCGCAAAATGCCCCACAGTGGCGCCACACAATATAATATGCTCTGCTGATGGCCCCCCCAAAATAATGCTCCACAGTGACCCCACTCAGTATAACATACTCCAGAATGGCCTCCACACAGTATAATATACTGCCCAGAGAGGTTACCCCAGTATAATGCTCCACAGTGGCCCAAAACAGTATAATATGATCTCCAGAGCCCCCCCCAGTATAATGCTCCACAGTGGCCCAAAACAGTATAATATGATCTCCAGAGCCCCCCCCAGTATAATGCTCCACAGTGGCCCAAAACAGTATAATATGCTCTCAGAGCCGCCCCCCCCCATACACTGGGGTCCCCTCTGGAGAGGATATTATACTGTGTGGGGCCACCGTGAGCATTATACTGGGGGGGGCTCTGGAGTGCATATTATACTGTTTTGGGCCACTGTGGAGCATTATACTGGGGGGCCCCCCTAGATAGCATATTATACTGTGTTGGGCCACTGTGGAAAGCATTATACTGGGGGCCCCTCTAGATAGCATATTATACTGTGTGGGGCCACTGTGGAGCATTATACTGGGGAGGGGGCCCTCTGGAGAGCATGTTATATACTGTTGGGCCACTTTGGAGCATTATACTGGGGGCCCTCTGGAGCGCATAATGCTCCAAAGTAACCCCACAGAATATAACATGCTCTCCAGAGGGGCCCCCAATATAATGCTCCACAGTGGCCCAAAACAATATATATGCTATCCAGAGGGGGCCTCGTAGTATAATGCTCCACAGGGGGCCCACACAGTATAATATGCTATCCAGAGGGGGCCCCCTAGTATAATGCTCCACAGTGGCCCTACACAGTATAATATGCTATCCAGAGGGGGCCCCCCTAGTATAATGCTCCACAGTGGCCCTACACAGTATAATATGCTATCCAGAGGGGGGCCCCCCCAGTATAATGCTCCACAGTGGCCCTACACAGTATAATATGCTATCCAGAGGGGGGCCCCCTAGTATAATGCTCCACAGTGGCCCTACACAGTATAATATGCTATCCAGAGGGGCCCCCCCCAGTATAATGCTCCACAGTGGCCCTACAGACTCCGTCAGTGCTACTATTATATTATACTCTGGGGTCTCTTCAGACCCCAGAGTATAATAATCGAAGGCCCATTAGAGATAAGGGAAAATAACAAACAGTTATACTCACCTTGTTCTTACCTCTGCTGGGACTCCTCGCGCTGCTCCGCTATCGCCGCTTCCTCTTCTCTGTGGCTGACGTCACGCGTTGTGGACGTCATCGCTGAGGCCTGTGATTGGGCCTCAGCGATTACGTGAGGCAGGCTGTCAGCACGCCCCACGTGACCGCTGCAGCCAGGCCTCAGCGGTGATGTCCGGAACGCCTGAAGATGACGTCGGACGCCAAGCCAAGGACAGGTGAGTAAAAATGTTTGTTATTTTCACTCACATCTGAAAGGGACCCTGCGGCACATGACGCTGGGTCCCTTTCTGTTATTGATATGGCCGTCCTGACTCCGGGATCCCGAGTAATCAGGCTCCGGATCCTGGGGGCCCCTTTGGGGACGGGGCCCTGGGCAGTTGCCCAGTTTGCCTCCCCTAACGCCGGCCCTGTCCACAGGATAGGTCCAAAATGTAATCGCTTGGAGCCGCACCCATCACGAGAGTTCCTTTTACTCGTCTCTTAATGAAGTGACAGTTGTGCAGGGGCACCTCTACTCCATTCATGTCTATGGGACTGCCTAAGAGGAGCCAAATACAGCACTCAGCTGTCTCTGACCGTCCCATAGAGTTAAAGGGATTTTCCAGGCGTTACATATTGATGACCTCTTCTTAAGATAGGCCTCTGCGACTACTGCTCCATTCTGACAGGGGTAAAAAGGACCTTATTCTTATAATCTAGAATTAAAGAGGCTTTCCAACCAAAGCAACTCATTCCCTATCGTATCAGTGGGGTCCAATTCCTGGGACACCCCACACCATTCATTTCAGTGGGACTGCTGGAGATAGCGGACTAGAGCTCCTTTCAGGCTGGGGAGCAAAACGCCACCAAACTCGTGATCAGTGGTGACCCTACAGTCAAACCCCCCGCCAATCCTGTGGATAGGGGATAAGTTGCTTTGGTGGGAAAACCAGAAGACAGGTGAGTGCGGTTGTGTATGAGTGGGCAGGGGCCATGGATTCTGTATACACATCTGAGCTGTGAGTCTCGTACTGCCTGTCATTTTACTTGTCCACTTTATCCTAGATTTCGCCAGGACCTGGCTCTTATGAAACAAAACCCCTGTTTGCTTCCATGCGGGCATCATCTGCGCCCTTCCTATCGTCTACTAAGAGATTTGACAGAAAGTCATGTAGGATCCTTTTTGGAAGCACTGTAAGTGTATTGTCCTCTGTATGCTTGATGCACATAGTTATGGTAATCTGGTAAAAATACTATAGTTTTAGTGTGATTTTAACCCCTTCTTGACATTTTAAATTCTTGAGCATATTAAGCTAAAGGCATTCCCTCAAAATATATATATACTGTATATGTCAGGGGGGATTGTACAGGCTCAGAAGCAGTTGACAACCTGAGTCCCAGTGTAACAGACAAGATCGGAGATAACTTTTATCCCAACCATTAGACCGCATAGATGCTGTGATCAATGCCAACCATGCATCTAAGTAGTCTGTGGATGGAGGGGGCTTCCTCGGTCTCACCATCAGCCCCCTGCACCTCATGCATTATGGCCGTCTAAATGTGGGCTAACGTTATTGGGTGCAAAAAAGTTGGATTTCTGTATTAAAACCTTTATATACCATAAAACAATCTTCCTAGTAATTCATGCGCATACAGACGTACAGAAATGTAATAACAAAGCTGCATTACAAAAATATTCATCTTGCAGAACCCAGTTGGCGTTGGACGATATAATATAGATAAACCTGCACGTGGCAAAACTGCAACCTGCTTCCGAACATCATTTCTTTCAAAGACAGGGCGCTATCTATCAAACTTTGAAAGAGACAAAGTCCTACAGTGAGTACAACATGGACATAGCCACCAAATAGTCACTATAACAGCATGAACGTAGTATAATAAAAAAAAGGGTCTGCTATAATTGGATTGTCTTTTATTCAATTTTTGGAATCAATTTTTTTTTTTTATATATATTTATTTTATAATAAATATTAAAGGGCTTTTCCAGGACTTAGAATAGATCATCAATTGAAGATCCTTGGGGGGTGCAACAACCAAGACCCCCGCGGATCAGCTGTTTGAAGCATAGTGCGGCTTCCACTTCACAGATCATGTGATGTCCCGTTCATCAGTCACATGGCCTGATCACGGCTCAGTCCTATTCAAGTGTATGGGCTGAGCTGCAATACCATGCACAGACGCTACACAAATTTACAACATTGTGCTTGGTAAGTAGTGAAAAGGCTGCAACCTCATCAAACAGCTGATCAGCTTGGGGTCCAGGTGTCGGACCTCTGCTGATCTTTAATTGATGTTCAATCCTAAGGGTTTTTGAGGACTTTAATTTTGATGGTCTAACCTTAAAGTAGGTCATCAATATCAAATTGGTAGGGATCCAACTACCAGGGACCCCCCACAGATCAGCTGTTTGAAGGTCATGTGATCTGATTGCAGAGTCTCCTTTATTGTTTACCTGACACAGCTCTATATATTTTGCAGTGGCTGCATCTGTTATTATAGCTCAGTCCCACTCACTTGAATGAAACTGAGCTGCATAGCGCTGTGTATGGTAAACAACGAAGGCAGCATGACATTTGCCAAAGCACCATAGCCTCTTCCATCAGCCCCTTCCCCAATAATCTAAATGGCCTATCCTAAGGCCTAGCTCATCTATAGCAAAGCCCCAGAAAACCCCTTTAGGCTAAGGCCCCATGCATTGCAGTTTTTCCCCCAGCGCTTTTGACAGAAAGTCCGCTTAGGTTTCCTCTGCGGACTTTGTTTCAATTATACCTATAGGGAAACCACCAGTGTTTCCGTACGTATAATTGACTTGCTGCGATTTACAAAACCGCAATGGTTTTTGGAAATAGCAGCGTGTCCACAGCACTTATTTTTTCGTAGGGTGTGGATGGGATTCGCTCCACCTTGCTGTGACTGTAAAACCACGTGCCACATGGGGCTCCGGCCTTAGAGTGAAGTCCCAGCGCCAGAATAGAACTCTACGGCAGTTAGTAACTGGCGTAACTTCCATTCTAACCCACATGAGGAAACTGGCATGAGTGCCTTGTGCCAAACTTGCACAGCAATATCATCAGAAAAGTTGTGTGACCAATTCCCCCCATTGTGTCTGAAACATTTTTGTGTGGTTTTGAACCTGCAGCAATTCAGTTATTGGGCTAACCACATGGGAAAGCTCATGGAATAGGCGCAGTCAAGTGAAATCAGTGACTGTGGCCGGTACTAAAGTGACTGGGTCTGCTGCGTGACCTTAGCTCAAAAAGGGATTGCCACATATGACAACCAATAACTTATCCACAGGATAGGGGATACATTTCTGATCACCCCATATGAATGGAGTGTCGGTGCTGCAGGCCCAACTGGTCAGACCCTGAGTGATCAGGAATACTTTGGATAGGAGATAAATGTCTTAGTTTGAAAACCCCTTTAAATCATACCTCCAGTATAACTACCTCCTCAAAAACCACCTGAGTGTGGCAATTTAAGTTTCTAATCTAGAATTTGAAGAAATGTATAATCATGCTTGCAGGATGCACAATCCATTTATTTCAATGTGGTGTATAGTAGGAGAGTTACATTACTGCAGTCCTTTACTTCCTCCCTGCTGAATGGACTAGTGAGACAGATATAGCTAGAATAACTTGAGTATCTTACTCATCCAAGCTGCCTTTATGTCTGAATATGTCTAATATATTACTGTGATCACAGACACATTCAAGCAAGCAGATTCTGCAATGTGAGGTGCAATGCTGATACCGATCACCTCCACCTCGGGACCTCCACTGATCCCAGTCACTCCACAATAATAACCACATTTGTTTGTCTTATTCTAGGGAACGCATCCAGAAATCACACTCCCCCTCATCGTCTCGAAAGCAGTTAGCGTCTGCATATGGCTCTATGGCTCCACCTCATTCAGCATGAGGATGACTCAAGCTAAAGACATTAAAATAGAGACCGGAGGATGTGCAAAGTTTTATTATCATGTGTGTAAGGAACAAAAGATGTGAAATTATATAGCTACAATTTCTATGAAAAGGTCTAATTACTTGCATAGAAATAACATTTTTTGTGCAATTTTAATAATGTTAATTGAAATTATTTGCTGTGTATATAATCCCATGATATGTAAATGTTATAAAAATGTGATATTCTGCTCCAGTGGTCCCAGTTTTCTTTTGTACAACTGCTGCAGCTAATCACTGGCCTCGCCAGTCGCTGCTGCAGCACATGGGCATGGCACGTCATTGCCATAAAGTCAACGTGGATGAGCAGGATCCCCTGGATCAGCGGCGAATTTTAAAGTAAATAGTGAGTGGGTTTCTTCCTTTTTAACTTTACCTATAGGAAGATATTATTTATGATTTTTGTGGACAATCCCTTTATCGTGTAGCTGTTATTTCAGGTGATGTATCAGAATAAGCGATCACGTGTTTCTATGCGGGTAATAAATGTATAAAAAGTAATAAAAAAAAATACTGTATTTGATTATCTTTAAACCATCTCATGGTTCCACCACAACAATACAGCCATTACCATCTAGGCCATGTGATGTTGCTGCTCCAACATTACGGCTCATGCTATCTGATGTCATCACAAAATTGCAGCAGCCAAAAACTCTGCGTTTCCATAACATGGGCCTAAGGGGGCTTTCTGACACCAGCAATATTTGAGGGAACAGCTGCACCCCCTTGTGTACATAGGTATGGTGCCATATATATGATAATGGATCTCAGTGGTTCTAGTGAACCGCAGTACCAGATACAGCCACAACCATATGTATGGCGCTCTGTCTATTTAAGCAATTAAAGGGATACGGCGCTTGCTTGCCGTACACATCAGGGTCCTGACTGGCATGTAAATACATCAGTACCCTACGAGTGTGTTTGCAGAGTTGCTGATGTCTAATAGATGAAATGGTGAAGCACAATAAACCAGTAACACACATAAGTCAGGCTCACCTGAATGTAGCACTGTTTTCCCTATGGCAATTCATGCCTCCACAGCAAAGACATTCATTTATTTCACAATATGCAAACGAGCAATCTGGAGCACCGAGGGCGGCTCCTTTATTCCAAACCCCACACTGCCGACATGAACACAGGGCCGGGCAAGATTTCAGCATAGCTCCCTGGCCTTTTCACTCACAGAAAGAAGGGGGGAAAGGAAGTGTATTAGAGCAAAAGTGAGCCTGACTTATCTAACTGTGTTGCTCATTTACTATGCAACAGATGTGAGTAAACATCCACATTCTAATAACAATTAGAATGTGAATGAAAATAAAATACAGGATGGAGACAACTGTCAGGCTTTGGCTCGACTATGCTTTTCTTTGACTGGCCCCTTAATGTTTTGGAAACGGGTAAGGGACATTGTCTTCATTAGAATGGGCCCCCCTGAGATGCTGATGCAGTTTGGACTCTGCCATGACTTAAAGGACTAGAGTGAACCTAGATCTGTTGTGGACATTGTGCATTAGCACCCCATGGGTGAACTGTATTTAGAAGTTTAGCTTGTGAGAACTAATGGAGACAAGGACTGATGTAAGTGATGTCTATCTGTGCTGTGGATAATGTCAGTGAAATAAATAAATAACAATTGGCCTGTACGTGAGTCAGTAAGGGTTGGACCTTGATAGTGATGGAATTACAATGTAACTGGTAGCAATTTTGTTGTATTCTCAAATAAAACTTGTAATTTCGTGTTTTTGGGTTCTCTTTGCACACTTTATGTGGCTTAAAATAACACACTTATTCTACTTGATGTTACAAAAAATGCTGCAACACTAGGGACAGGCCATCACTGTTATATAGCCTGAAAAACAGTGCTAGCTCTGGACTTTTTTAAGAAAGGAATGGTACAGGCGAATATAAGAAACTTTATAATGTATCAATTCACTACTCAGAACATTAAAAGAAGTCTATGGAGAAGGAAGGGTGAGGAGAAAGACAGCAGAGTGAATAAAGAGCTGAAAGACAGGGACACAAACAACCACCTGCAGATAACAGTAAGTTTTCTGTCTCAAAGTTGAACAGAGCCTTAAACTGTTGTAACAAAAACAAAGTTGTGTCACGATTGGTTGCTGTGCATTGAGTATGTTCGGTTTATTAACCCCTGTAAAGATAAAGCCAAGTTTAGCCATTAAGGCTTCAGCAATTTTTAATATTTTTCCATTTCTGCACTGCAAAAGCCATAACTGTTGACATACAGTAGGAGGGCTTGACTTTTGTAAGTTGTATGTCATCTCACTGTGTCCATGATAACATAACACCTCCTATTCTTTCACACTGTATCCCCTATAACACAGCACCCCCCTCTATTACACTGTGTCCCCTATAACACCGCACCCCCTCTATTACACTGCGTCCCCTATAACACAGCACCCCCTCTATTACACTGCGTCCCCTATAACACAGCACCCCCCTCTATTACACTGTGTCCCCTATAACACCGCACCCCCTCTATTACACTGCGTCCCCTATAACACAGCACCCCCTCTATTACACTGCGTCCCCTATAACACAGCACCCCCTCTATTACACTGCGTCCCCTATAACACAGCACCCCCTCTATTACACTGTGTCCCCTATAACACCGCACCCCCTCTATTACACTGCGTCCCCTATAACACAGCACCCCCCTCTATTACACTGTGTCCCCTATAACACCGCACCCCCTCTATTACACTGTGTCCCCTATAACACCGCAACCCCTCTATTACAGTGTCCCCTATAACACAGCACCCCATTACACTGTGTCCCCTATAACACAGCACCCCCTCTATTACACTGTGTCCCCTATAACACCGCAACCCCTCTATTACACTGTGTCCCCTATAACACCGCAACCCCTCTATTACACTGTGTCCCCTATAACACAGCACCCCCTCTATTACACTGTGTCCCCCTTTTTTTTTTTTTTTTTCCAAGATGGCGCCGCTGAAGTGGCTGCCTGTTAGGCAGCTCTGAGACTCTCTCTCTCTTATTTTTTCTTTCTCTGTCTGTTTTTTATCTCTCTACTTAATGGACTTTACACTATGAAGAAATGAAGAAACAAAGACTTGGAATTGGACCTTTGTGATACTTTTTTTTTGTTTTTATCTGTCTTTTTGTCCTGCTGAAATGGAGACTCTTGTGTCTGCAGGCATTTCTTTTGTCTACAGAAGAGAGAAATTACTGCAGCTTAGAGTCACAACAACAGGGCTGCACACCATTTGCCCACCCATCCCCCAAGAACTCTGGAGAAAGAAAAAGCGGGGGAGGGGCTGCAGAGCAGGAACTCTTCAGAGGATTAAAAAGAGGCGTTACCGACCAACTGTTCCCTCCATCATTATGGGCAATGTGAGATCTCTTGCAAACAAGATGGATGAACTAACAGCGCTCACCAGGCATAATCAGGAGTTTCGGGTGTGCAGCATGATGCTACTTACAGAGACTTGGCTCACTGAAGTTACTCCTGACTCTCTGGTCTCCTTGGATGGTTTTAAACTCCTTCGCGCAGACAGGACAAGGGAGAGCGGTAAGAGGAAAGGAGGAGGGCTGGCAATGTTTGTGAATAATAGATGGTGTAATCCTAGGCACATTGTGATTAAGGAGCAAACTTGCTGTAAGGACATTGAACTATTAGCTGTGAGCATGAAACCTTTCTATCTACCAAGGGAACTATCACATGTCATCGTGATAGCTGCATATGTCCCCCCTTCTGCGAAAGCTGACACTGCCTGCGAGGTCCTACAAGCCATGCTGAGCCAGTTACAGTCTCAGCACCCCCAGGCCCTCCTTCTTGTGTCTGGCGATTTCAACCACGCCTCTCCATCATCCACACTTCCCAGTTTCACACAGTTTGTAACCTGCCACACAAGAGACAACAAATCACTGGACTTGTTCTTTGCCAACGTGAGGGAGGCATACAACTCATCAGCCCTACCGCCCCTGGGGAGATCAGATCACAACCTAGTACATCTCCGACCTGTGTACAAGCCACTTGTACGTAGAGAACCAGCTGTCACCCGCACAGTGAGGATATGGTCCGAGGAGAGTGATGAGGCTCTGAGGGATTGTTTTGACACAACCGCATGGGAAGTGCTGCAGGATTCTTATGGAGAAGATATAGAAGGACTCACACACTGCATAACGGACTACATTAATTTTTGTGTGGACAACACAGTACCCACTAAAGTGGTGAGGTGCTTCTCCAACAACAAACCATGGATTAACTCTGATATAAAAACACTACTTAAGGAGAAAAAGATGGCATTCAGGACAAGAGATAAGGAGGGGTTGAGGGAAGTACAAAAGGAGCTGAGGCATCTAATCAGGCAAGGAAAAGCCAGTTATAAGGAAAAAATGGAAAAGCAAATGGAAAGAAAAGACATAAGGGGGGTCTGGGAGGGGCTTAAGTCAATTTCGGGTCATAAACAGTCGGTCTGCCAGATTGAGGCAGATGTTAACTGGCTTAATGAACTAAACCTATTCTTCAACAGATTTGATCACACACCAGCACCTCTCACCCCAGCATGTCCTTCAGCTCCCCCCACCACAATGACTTCACCCCATGCAGCTACTTCCCAACAGACCAGTAAATCCAGAAATGTCTTTATCTGACCACAGTCTGACCTTCACACGGGCCCAGGTGAGGAAGGAGATGAAAAAGATCAAGGCGAGGAAAGCCGCAGGGCCAGATGACATCAGTGCAAGGCTAATTAAGACTTGTGGGGACCAGCTGTGTGGTATAATTACATATATGTATAATATGAGCCTGAGGCAGGAAATAGTCCCTGAATTATGGAAATCTTCTTGTGTGGTACCAGTTCCGTAGAAACCTCACCCTATGGACCTCAACGACTACAGACCTGTAGCACTGACATCCCACTTGATGAAGATCTTAGAGAGATTGGTTCTCACACATCTTCGCCCTCTAGTGAGCCCCGCTATGGACCCTCTCCAGTTTGCTTATCGACCAGGCATTGGGGTAGATGATGCCATCATCCACCTTCTGCACAGGGCTCTGTCTCACCTGGAAAAACCAGGGAACACGGTGAGAATAATGTTCTTTGATTTCTCCAGTGCTTTTAACACCATACAGCCCAGGTTACTGAGAGACAAGCTGGGCCTTGCTGGAGTGGACCACCACCTCTCCAACTGGATCCTAGACTACCTCTCAAATCGACCTCAATACGTGAGAGCCCAAGACTGTGTGTCAGGTACCGTGATCTGTAATACGGGGACACCTCAGGGTACGGTTCTCGCCCCTTTCCTCTTCACACTGTACACTGCAGATTTTAGGTGCAACTCATCCAGCTGCTACCTACAGAAGTATTCTGACGACTCTGCAATAGTAGGCTTCATCACAGACGATGATGACAGGGAGTACAGAGAACTGAACCGGTTTTTTGTGGACTGGTGCCACCAGAACCACCTGAAGATTAACACGGGGAAGACCAAGGAGATGGTGGTGGACTTCCGCAAAGGCAGATGCCCTCCAAAACCAGTGGACATCCTGGGGACGGGCATCGAGATTGTGAACACCTATAAGTACCTGGGTTTGCTCCTTAACAATAGGCTGGATTGGGCAGATCATATGGAGGCCCTATACAGGAAGGGCCACAGCAGGCTCTACCTGCTTAGGAAGCTGAGAGCCTTTGGAATCTGGGCGGCACTTCTTAGGACTTTCTTCAACTCGGTAGTGGCATCAGCCATATTCTTTGGAGTGGCCTGCTGGGGGAGCAGTATATCAACCAGGGACAGAAATAAACTTGACAAGCTGATTAGAAGGGCCAGCTCTGTCCTGGGGAGCCCACTGGACCCAGTGCAGGTGGTGGGTGACAGAAGGATACTGTCTGTGGTGAGCTCCATGCAGAAGAAGAAGTCCCATCCCATGCATGAGACTGTGATCGCGCTGAGCAGTACTGTCAGTGACCGACTGCTCCACCCTAGGTGTGAGAAGGAGCGCTATCGGAAGTCTTTCCTCCCCACCGCGGTTAGGCTGTACAACCAACACCGACCTAAGCGGAGATCATTACACACAGAGAACTGAAATATCTCTCTGCCTGTTATATCCCCCCCCCCTCCTCTGCTACGTCCTATCTGTCTGTCTGCTATTAATGTAATGCCTCTCACCTTGGAACATTCCTGTACATGTTGTATTTGTATTTGCTTATCTTATCTTATCTTTGCTGCTGTAACACACTGAATTTCCCCATTGTGGGACTATTAAAGGACTATTATTATTATTATAACACCGCACCCCCCTCTATTACACTGTGTCCCCTATAACACAGCACCCCCTCTATTACACTGCGTCCCCTATAACACAGCACCCCCTCTATTACACTGCGTCCCCTATAACACCGCACCCCCTCTATTACACTGTGTCCCCTATAACACAGCACCCCCTCTATTACACTGCGTCCCCTATAACACCGCACCCCCTCTATTACACTGTGTCCCCTATAACACAGCACCCCCTCTATTACACTGTGTCCCCTATAACACAGCACCCCCTCTATTACACTGTGTCCCCTATAACACAGCACCCCCCTCTATTACACTGTCCCCTATAACACAGCACCCCATTACACTGTGTCCCCTATAACACAGCACCCCCTCTATTACACTGTGTCCCCTATAACACTGCACCCCCCTCTATTACACTGTGTCCCCTATAACACAGCACCCCCTATATTACATTGTGTCCCTTATAACACAGCACCCCCTCTTCTATCACCCCGTGACCCCCTATAACAGAGCACTCCCTCTTCTATCACCCCGTGACCCCCTATAACACAGCACCCCCTCTTCTATTAGCCTGTGACCCCCTATAACACAGCACCCCCTCTTCTATCACCCCGTGACCCCCTATAACACAGCACCCCCTCTTCTATTAGCCTGTGACCCCCTATAACACAGCACCCCCTCTTCTATCACCCCGTGACCCCCTATAAGAGCGCCCCCTCTTCTATCACCCTGTGACCCCCTATAACACAGCGCCCCCCTCTTCTACCACCCTGTGACCCCCTTTAACAGAGCACCCCCTCTTCTATCACCCTGTGATCCCCTATAACAGAGCACCCCCTCTATCACCCTGTGACCCCCTATAACACAGCGCCCCCTCTTCTATCACCCTGCACCCCCTTCTCCAGTGTAGCCTATTTATTCTATAGGAGCAGCACGTGCAGCAGTGCAGTTCCTCCGGTTTCCAGCAGGTGTCGCCACTCTAGAAGCGGAAGTGGCGTCGGCGTGGAGGGGGCTTCCGGCGAGTGTGCAGCGGCCTGGCTCCCCGATGAGGATCCGGCGGACCGCGGGTACCAAACAGGTGAGAGCTGCCGGCACACGGACACTTCCTGTCATACATAGCAACGCTCTGACCACTCCTCCATGTGCCAGGGACGCGTTATGGGGGTCACCAGCAGAGCATGCTGCACAGTGTACACAGGGCTGTATAACGAGCTATAGTGCTCCAGTGTATACACAGGGCTGTGTAATGGTATATAGTGCTCCGGTGTATATGCAGGGCTGTATAATGATATATAGTGCTCCAGTGTATACACAGGGCTGTGTAATGCTATATAGTGCTCCGGTATATACACAGGGCTGTGTAATGGTATATAGTGCTCCGGTGTATACACAGGGCTGTGTAATGCTATATAGTGCTCCGGTGTATACACAGGGCTGTGTAATGCTATATAGTGCTCCGGTGTATACACAGGGCCGTATAATGGTATATAGTGCTCCAGTGTATACACAGGGCTGTATAATGGTATATAGTGCTCCGGTGTATACACAGGGCTGTATAATGGTATATAGTGCTCCGGTATATACACAGGGCTGTATAATGGTATATAGTGCTCCGGTGTATACGCAGGGCCGTATGATTATATACAGTGCTCCGGTGTATACGCAGGGCCGTATAATGGTATATAGTGCTCCGGTGTATACACAGGGCTATATAATGGTATATAGTGCTCCAGTGTATACACAGGGCTGTATAATGGTATATAGTGCTCCGGTGTATACCCGGGCCCGTTAATCTATATAGTCCTCCGGTGTTACACAGGGCTGTATAATGGTATATAGTGCTCCGGTGTATACGCAGGGCCGTATGATTATATACAGTGCTCCGGTGTATACGCAGGGCCGTATAATGCTATATAGTGCTCCGGTGTATACACAGGGCTGTATAATGCTATATAGTGCTCCAGTGTATACACAGGGCTGTATAATGCTATACAGTGCTCCGGTGTATACACAGGGCTGTATAATGCTATACAGTGCTCCGGTGTATACGCAGGGCTGTATAATGCTATACAGTGCTCCGGTGTATACGCAGGGCTGTATAATGCTATACAGTGCTCCGGTGTATACACAGGGCTGTATAATGCTATACAGGGTGCTCCGGTGTATACGCAGGGCTGTATAATGCTATACAGTGCTCCGGTGTATACGCAGGGCCGTATAATGCTATATAGTGCTCCGGTGTATACACAGGGCTGTATAATGGTATATAGTGCTCCGGTGTATACGCAGGGCCGTATATATGCACCGCTGTATATTAGTGCTATATAGTGCTCCGGTGTATACACAGGGCTGTATAATGCTATATAGTGCTCCAGTGTATACACAGGGCTGTATAATGCTATACAGTGCTCCGGTGTATACACAGGGCTGTATAATGCTATACAGTGCTCCGGTGTATACGCAGGGCTGTATAATGATATATAGTGCTCCGGTGTATACGCAGGGCCGTATGATTATATACAGTGCTCCGGTGTATACGCAGGGCCGTATAATGCTATATAGTGCTCCGGTGTATACACAGGGCTGTATAATGCTATATAGTGCTCCAGTGTATACGCAGGGCCGTATGATGATATACAGTACTCAGGTGTATACGCAGGGCTGTACAGCAGTATCCTGACTCCATTATGAATCTTTATGGAGTGTGTGTGTGTATATATAATATATATAATGTGACTGTCCCCAGTCTGCGCTCGCACTGCGGTGTGAATGGTGCGGTATAAATGTAGCTCCGCAGACTGTGCAGTGACATGTTGGGAAATACATTGATAAAATATGGTCAGAAAGTGATGAAATGTGCGTTAAATTTTGTGACAACCTATGATAAGACTTTTGCCATTTATCTGCAATGAACAGACTGGGCTGAGGGTGACACCAAATTTTGGATATTATTGTTGGTGCTGTGGTGGAGTCATTACGATCGCTGCTGTGGAGCATCTACCATGGTCTGGTTGGTCGCTCTGATCCTCATGGCTTCCTGATGGCGGCGCTGTACTTATCAGTTCTCCTTCTCTGGTGTTTTCTGCCCACTCACCTTCTACATCTTAATCACGTTACAATTTTCATGTTATTTTTCTACAATCAAAGCACTTTGATGTCAGATAAATTGCGGTAAAAGCAGAAGTTTGTGAATAAGCCCTTACAGGGGAGTAATTTAGTTACATGGACGTAATGTAATACCCCAGCTCACCTATAGTGGCCGCTGCAAATTCATTGAAGCCCTGAATATTCTCGCCAGAAGTGTACCCGCTTAGCCAACCCCCTGGCTATACAGTCACATTTCCATGTCGATGGCAGGTCGCCCAGGAAGCGGCGGATCGGTAAGGTGAGTATTTTATAATTTTAAAGCATTCTGATCATTTTTAAAATTTAAAGGGGATGTCTGGGAAGTTTAGATTAACTTATATGGCAGACTCTTGATGATGGATCGTACGGGAGGAGGCGGATCGACCCGAGGGTCGGAGCGCTAGTTCCGATCACATGTCCTGGGGATCGGAACCAGGATGGAACCCCTTGGTCCATCATCAAGAGTCCACTGGATCAGGAAAGTTAATATAAACTTCCCCTTTAAGGATATGCAAAAAAAAAATCAGTGTGTTTTACAGTTGCAGCAAAGTGAATTAGATTTTTAGAGGGGATCTGTTACCGCTCCTGACATGTCCGTGTTAGTAAATACTGGTATTCACCATGAAAGAACCATTCTGGAGTATCACAAACTGTGTGTTGTGCTGTCCCTCAGTCATTCCTCCTGGAAATGTAGTAATAAATTGACCACTGGGTGTTACCAGGTGGATCCAGTCAGAACTGCTCGTGTCAAACTGGGTAGGAGACACCTCTTTAGGGTATTGATAACACTTTGTATTTCCAGGAGGAATAACAGGGGGAACAGCACAACAGAGTTTTCAAAAAGATGCTCTAGAATTGTCATGTCATAGGGAATACAAGTATTTACTAAGCGGTGCTGAAATTCACTTTGGGTTTGCAATGCAAAGAATAAAAACTGCAACAATCTGCAATCACATCTGCCGCAAAAACGACACAAATTTTTGCCGAAATTTCTGCCACTTCTAGCGCTATGGATCTGAATGGGATTATTTTGGCAGCAGATGGATTTCTGCAATTCCCATTCAGATGAACAGCGCTGAGTTCTGTCGTAGAAATTTCAGCAAAAAAATAAAAATCTGCAGCATGTCAAGACCCCCTAAGGGTTTGTTCCCACAGAACTATCAATGCTGCAGATTTTCTGGAAAACCACTGCAGAAAAATTGTACCAAATGATACAGACTGGCTAAAGATTTCACACTTCTTCAACAGAAATCTGCACGTGTATCCACAGTGTGTGTGAACCTACCCTAAGGTATAGGTGTCAAACTCTGGCCCACGAGAACATGCCAAATGTCTAGTAGAGTGGGACGGTCTCATACATTTCTGCACCAAATCTGCCGTGTATGAACATATCCTTAAAGAGGATGTTTCAGGTGGAGATCCCCTTCCTGGCCCTGCTGTGGTTACTGGGTCCGCTGTTATGTCTGGGGAAGTTGTGACCCTCCTCTTATTAGTTAGCTTGTCCTATTCTAGTCAATGTATTTAGTATAGTGATAGGAGTGCTTTATATTTGCAGATGTATTTTGTGGGCCCTGTAGGGGTCGCTATATGCCATGTTATGTATTTGGATACTGCAGGGTGGGCACTATTCATCCCCTCTTCAGATCCATCAGTGTCCACACTCCTCCATACAGTGATCCTATAGACCAGGGCATACAATGAGGTCTGTGTCAGCAGCTCCACACGTATAGGAAAGCAGGGGTCGGAGCCCGAAGGGAATTATGAAACACGTTACAAATTGTGTCATTTTATGGGGCGGCAACACTTCTAGTTTGGAGGCGAACAGGGAACATAAAGGGTAAGTACTGCTGCTCCCGACCTATGCAGGAAACTGCAGTGCAGAATTACAGACTGGTCCTGAGAATAAAGGGGTCACTGCTGTAATCTGCCGCACCGACCCAGCCACCCACTGGGAAGGGAACTGCAGCACACACTCATTCACCCAAGTAGAGCTGCAGTTCCCTGCACAGCAGGTGTCAGGACACTGAAGGGGGCGCAGTGCTAAATCAACACCGTGGCCCCTTTGTTTAATGGACAGGTTGGGGTCCCAGTGGGCTTCAGGTGATCCATCCACTGTAGCCAACTCTATGCAAGTGATGGGCGGTACGAGTCACTTTGCACTGTGGGTTTTAGTGGCAAAGTGTGGATGAGACTTGTCCAAATAGTGTGTGGTCCCGCTGCGCTCAGTCCCCGTGTGGTCCCGCTGCGCTCAGTCCCCGTGTGGTCCCGCTGCGCTCAGTCCCCGTGTGGTCCCGCTGCGCTCAGTCCCCGTGTGGTCCCGCTGCGCTCAGTCCCCGTGTGGTCCCGCTGCGCTCAGTCCCCGTGTGGTCCCGCTGCGCTCAGTCCCCGTGTGGTCCCGCTGCGCTCAGTCCCCGTGTGGTCCCGCTGCGCTCAGTCCCCGTGTGGTCCCGCTGCGCTCAGTCCCCGTGTGGTCCCGCTGCGCTCAGTCCCCGTGTGGTCCCGCTGCGCTCAGTCCCCGTGTGGTCCCGCTGCGCTCAGTCCCCGTGTGGTCCCGCTGCGCTCAGTCCCCGTGTGGTCCCGCTGCGCTCAGTCCCCGTGTGGCCCCGGCCATATACTAGTTCTATAATTTATTACTTACTGCTGATAAACCTGCAAAACCGCACGGCCCAGCGCAGGGGAAAAACCATAACTGATAAATGTTTAACACTGGATTAGAAAACTCTGGCAGCGTGACAGCCGTGTGACAGGATCATACTGGAGAGAAAGTATAGAGGACAGATACTCCACAAGGGTGACGGCGCCCCCACGGGTAAATTCGTATGTGGCAGGGTTACTGCAGGAACGTCTGCAAGTTCCACTCATAATGAAGTGCATGGCTTTCTGCAAGCCTCATTCACATCAGCAGGACAGTCCCACAATTCTGCAACAAATCTGCTGCATGTAGACAGTAAGGGATGTTTGCCGGCATTGACACAAGCAGCTGTGGTGTAAATGGTGACCTAGTGGACTGTGGTACGATTAGTGGTGATGGGGAGTATCTGAAGGGGGTTGGTGTGTTATGCATGGCCAGAGAGTACCCTGGGGGTGCAGCTTAGCCCCATAGCAATAAGTATCCGAATGGTCATAGCACCATTTACATTATTATGTCCGTGGCTTTAGTGAGGACAGTCCATGTTCGTCTGCTCACCAGTCTGCACCACCTTCACATTGTGGCGCCTCTGCTCACCAGTCTGCTCCACCTGCACATTGTGGCACCTCTTCTCACCAGTCTACGCCTCCTGCAGAGGTGATCACATAGTTATAGTGTAGAATTGTGTGATTGTTGGTGGCTGCGTATGGGAAGGGTTCAGTCACATGTGGCTACTGTTTTGTTACAATGCACTCATGTAATGCTGCTACACACTAGTGTGCTCCAACTGCACATTATAGTGCTATTGCATGCTAATGTACTCGTATAAGCTAGTCAACTGCACCTGCATCTTATAGTGCCGCTACACACTAGTCTGCTCCACCTGCACACTATAGTACCGCAGCATGCTAGTCTGCTCCACCTTCATCTTATAGTGCCACTGCACGCTAGTCTGCTCCACCTGCACACTATAGTACCGCAGCATGCTAGTCTGCTCCACCTTCATCTTATAGTGCCACTGCACGCTAGTTTACTCCACCTGCACACTATAGTACTGCAGCATGCTAGTCTACTCCACCTGCACACTATAGTACTGCAGCATGCTAGTCTGCTCCACCTGCACACTATGGTACCGCTACATGCTAGTCTGCTCCACCTGCACACTATAGTACTGCAGCATGCTAGTCTGCTACACCTGCACACTATGGTACCGCTACATGCTAGTCTGCTCCACCTGCACACTATAGTACCGCAGCATGCTAGTCTGCTCCACCTTCATCTTATAGTGCCACTGCACGCTAGTCTGCTCCACCTGCACACTATAGTACTGCAGCATGCTAGTCTGCTTCACTTGCATCTTATAGTGCCGCTGCATTCTATTCTGCTCCACTTGCTTCTTATAGTGCATTTTTTTTTTGCTACATGTAGTCTGCTCCACCCTGCACACTATAGTACCGCAGCATGCTAGTCTGCTCCACCTGCACACTATAGTACCGCTGCATTCTAGTCTGCTCCACCTGCATCTTATAGTGCCGCTACATGCTAGTCTGCTCCACCTGCATCTTATAGTGCCACTGCACGCTAGTCTGCTCCACCTGCACACTATAGTACCGCAGCATGCTAGTCTGCTCCACCTGCACACTATGGTACCGCTACATGCTAGTCTGCTCCACCTGCACACTATGGTACCGCTACATGCTAGTCTGCTCCACCTGCACACTATGGTACCGCTACATGCTAGTCTGCTCCACCTGCACACTATGGTACCGCTACATGCTAGTCTGCTCCACCTGCACACTATAGTACTGCAGCATGCTAGTCTGCTTCACTTGCATCTTATAGTGCCGCTGCATTCTATTCTGCTCCACTTGCTTCTTATAGTGCTGCTACATGCTAGTCTGCTCCACCTGCACACTATAGTACCGCTGCATTCTATTCTGCTCCACTTGCTTCTTATAGTGCTGCTACATGCTAGTCTGCTCCACCTGCACACTATAGTACCGCAGCATGCTAGTCTGCTCCACCTGCACACTATAGTACCGCTGCATTCTAGTCTGCTCCACCTGCATCTTATAGTGCCGCTACATGCTAGTCTGCTCCACCTGCATCTTATAGTGCCACTGCACGCTAGTCTGCTCCACCTGCACACTATAGTACCGCAGCATGCTAGTCTGCTCCACCTGCACACTATGGTACCGCTACATGCTAGTCTGCTCCACCTGCACACTATGGTACCGCTACATGCTAGTCTGCTCCACCTGCACACTATGGTACCGCTACATGCTAGTCTGCTCCACCTGCACACTATGGTACCGCTACATGCTAGTCTGCTCCACCTGCACACTATAGTACTGCAGCATGCTAGTCTGCTTCACTTGCATCTTATAGTGCCGCTGCATTCTATTCTGCTCCACTTGCTTCTTATAGTGCTGCTACATGCTAGTCTGCTCCACCTGCACACTATAGTACCGCTGCATTCTATTCTGCTCCACTTGCTTCTTATAGTGCTGCTACATGCTAGTCTGCTCCACCTGCACACTATAGTACCGCAGCATGCTAGTCTGCTCCACCTGCATCTTATAGTGCCGCTACATGCTAGTCTGCTCCACCTGCATCTTATAGTGCCACTGCACGCTAGTCTGCTCCACCTGCACACTATGGTACCGCAGCATGCTAGTCTGCTCCACCTGCACACTATAGTACTGCAGCATGCTAGTCTGCTTCACTTGCATCTTATAGTGCCGCTGCATTCTATTCTGCTCCACTTGCTTCTTATAGAGCTGCTACATGCTAGTCTGCTCCACCTGCACACTATAGTACCGCAGCATGCTAGTCTGCTCCACCTGCACACTATAGTACCGCTGCATTCTAGTCTGCTCCACCTGCATCTTATAGTGCCGCTACATGCTAGTCTGCTCCACCTGCATCTTATAGTGCCACTGCACGCTAGTCTGCTCCACCTGCACACTATAGTACCGCTACATGCTAGTCTGCTCCACCTGCACACTATAGTACCGCAGCACGCTAGTCTGCTCCACCTGCATCTTATAGTACCGCAGCACGCTAGTCTGCTCCACCTGTTCCTTATAATACTGCTCTCATACGCCCATCAGGCTGGGGTCACACAGCGACTTTGCGTGTGATTCTTGTTGCATGATCAGATTACTGCGTCTTCCTGCAACTTCTGCACTGATGTTGTGACCCTGCGGTGGTGTTGCAGGACGACGTGGCGAACTTTGGTCACATGACAGGTGTGGCGGCCATAATGGCTGTGTAGTCCCTAACCTTACAGCACACACTAGTCTAACGCACTTGTAGGCCGGGCTCACATTGTGGTTTTTAAAAGATGTATTCACACTGTGCATCTGGCCGCAGTTAGAAAAACTGAGCCAAAAAGTGCACCAAAGCAGTCAGATTTTTCTGATGCACTGTGTGAATGCCCCCTAATAACTGCAGTAATATGTAGCACGTTACTCTGCATTTCACCTGTATGCTGATGGACATTAAACTGAAAAGTACTACTCTACTGATACTCATAACTGCAGTTATTGATGAAAAAACGCAGCATGTGCGCCCAGCCATACTCCATAGGGTTACTTGTGCCTTTGTTGTCATCTCACCCATGTGCTCGGGGTGAGGTGTGAGCAGGTGAGGCTCCAGGCCCCGCCCCCGGCCGCCTCCACTATACCGGAGCTCCGGAAGGGGACGTAACTACAAGACACGCCCCTCACTGTTGCTATGGGCGTGTTTAGCACTTCCCCCCTTCACCGGCTGTTGCTGAGTAGGTTCCATAACAGCGCAGCAGGGGGAGGAGTCAGCGATACTGTTGCTATGGGTGTGCCTGGCTCCGCCCATTAGCGCTTCCCGTGGCTATCTTAGGATAGAGAGGTCTCGCTGTATTGGCTCGTTTTCCACGCCCACCATGTAGGCGGGGCGTGTGTTCTGCCTCTGGATTCTATTATAATAAAGGGGAGGGGTCACTGAAATGGTTGCTATGCCCGCCTGCTCTCGCGAGAATTGCATCCTCTCGCGGGAACGTGATGGGAAGACATGTCCGGGGGAGTGAGGAGGGAGGGTGAGAAGCGGGACCGGTGATAGGGAGGAGCGTGTGTGTATGTATGAGGCGGGGGTCACGTGTGCGGCTGCGGGGAGAGGCGAGGGGGTGAGCCGTGACACGACGTACCGGGCCTGAGGGGGGAATTAGGATGGAGGGGCGTGGTCTCTGGAGACTGTGGGCGGGGCCTGTGGGGTTGTACTGTGTACATGGGGCTGCTGGGAAAGTTGGGGGTTCACAGTGAGAGGGGGTGGGGTATACTGATGGAGGGGCTACATGGTGGAGTGCTGGGGGTCTACCTGGTGGGAAACAACTCCTAGCAGACTCAAGGTAGCATGCTGGGAGTTGTAGTCACTAGTGTAGAGTGTTAATGAATGAAAGCCTGATAAATGGGGGCCCCTCCACCGCCAGGCACAACGTCCGCTATCGTCTAGTTGTGTCTACCTGAGATGATAAATGCGCACATTGTATTAGTACAGGTGGGATAAGCAGCCGCCATACACGTCCAATGCTGCTGATCTCCTGGGGAGACCTAATAACATTACCTGTTGCCTCTTTGTTTCTCCTACCTTCCCCATAGAGGGTATGGGCATATTCACACCTAGTGGTTAATGATCTAAAAACACTAAGTGTGAATACCCCCAGTGATGACGAAAGTGCAGCCATCTATGGAGGTCCGAGCATACACAAAACCACTACGTTCTCATGAGGCATTTAGGGGAAGTATTAGGCTTCCATTTCACTGACTAGTGGGGGTCCTAATGTTTGCCCCCCAGCAATTAGACAATTATCTGCTAATTATACAGTGGAAAAACCCTTTAAAGGCTCCATAAACGTAAGACAAAAGTCAACATACACGATCCTTTTATTCTCAGGAAAGGTAAGTCACCACCAGAGGTTCGGAATACATGCAGGCCCGGCTGAGCATGCATGTGTAGGAGGGAATTCAGTTGACCTATGCTTAGCTGTTTGAGGGGACTGCAGTGTTCGGCTGAGTGCTGCGGCTCTTCACACAAAGCCAAGCACAGCGCCATACATCGCATAGTGGCTGCTCTTGGTATAGTAGCTCAGCCCCTTTTACTTGAACAGGACTGAACTGCGGAAAGGTAATGTGATCAATGAACATGACCTGTAAGTGGAAATCGGTGCTGCTGCAGCACACAGCTGGTCCGCAGTGGCCCAAGTGTTGGATCCTTGTCCGAGTGTGGATGAACTAAAAGATGCGAGATCAATTGAAGATCCCTCAAACACATCTTATTCCCTGTCTACTAGATAGGAGAGAAGTGTCTGATCACCAGGACCCCACCAATAATGCATAAGAGAAGTTGAGTACAGCACTCGGCTATTTCCAATAGCGTTGCGGCAGGTCTGTGTAACCTTCTCTCCAGGAGGAGACCCAAGATCTTGTGGTCAGTGGGACCCCCAGTGCTCAGACACATCCACTATTAAGGCTGAAGCCCTACGTGGGGCTTGCAGTCCCTGCAAAGTGACATTGCAGATAAATACCCGCAGTGGAAATGCTGCGATTTCCAAAAACATTGCGTTGTTGGAAATCGCAGCATATCAATTATACCTATGGAAACGCTGTCGGTTTCTGAAATGGAGAGTCCACAGAGGAGACGGAGATCCTGATCCTTCTGTACAGATTTCTATCTGACTGTGATCTCACATTATGGGTATGTTCACACGGCGGAAAATAAAGAGGAATTCGTGTTCCACCGCCAGTATTTTCGCCCGTGGCCTAGCTACGACAGGATGTTGATGGTGGGCATCGGCATTCCGACGCGGCTTTTTGCTGCTGATTAGGCTCAGATGAGTCTGGGAGTCTCGAACCGCGGACTCCATGGCTGAATCCGCCGCAGAATCCGCGGCAATATCGAGCAGGACGCTTCTTTTTTCCGTGTACTGCTGTGATCTCTGCCTCCCATTGAAAACAATGGGCGTCTGATTCCGGGTGGAAACTGACCCGGATTCGGGGTGAAATCCACCCCCAAATCTGCAGCAAAATCCGCCGTGTGAACATACCCTTTCGGTGCAGACTATAGGGGCTATTATTACTGGTTGCATCTGTTATAGGGACGGGACAGAGTCATTGGCTTTGTCATGGGGGGTGTCCTGACTTCTGTGCTCACAGTGTACTACGTCCTTGTACACGCCTGCACCTGCTGCTCCATCACCTCCTCGTGCTATCCTCTGACAGGGACTTTCAGGCTCTCGCTGTGAGTTTGCAGGAAGTGAGATGTATCTGTGCCAACTTTTCTACTTCATGCACACGCTTTGCTGAAATAGCAGGAATGTAAATCTGTGGCTGTGGTGCGTGAAAATCCTTGCAGTGGTCGAGCCGAGAGCAGCAGCCATAGCGGCTGGAAGTAATCTGTGAGAAGAAACTGAAAACTATCAATAACCCTGCAGACTGTGCAGGAGACATGAGGCTCCTCATGCCGTCCTCCTCCATGTGGTTTGTTACAGGGGATGTGAGGGCATTAACTAGTAGGGCATTTGACTTCACAGAGCAGGAAGGAAGTCTGTCAGAAGATTCTGCCCGAGCAGACGACTTCCAGAACTTGCTAGGAATCTTCATTGCTGAGAAAAACAATCTAAGGCCTCTGGCAGAGATCAATGTGCTATCCATGTTTTTCACAGATAGCACACTGACCCATTCATTTCTATGGGCCCGCACACATGACGGGAAATTACACGGTCACATGTGTGGGCCGACAGTCCGGGCTGCAAAATATAGAACAGGTCCTATTCCTGTCCTATTTTGTGGCCCTGCTTCTGTGGCTCCTATTCATTTAATGAAAGTGGCCGTGGAAGCACGACCCGTGCACATGAGGCACATGGGTGACATCCGCGTGTTCCCTGTGCGCTGGCCGTGCCTTTAATTCACGCCCGGCTGTAAGCACACAGTCTTCTGCAACCGGCCTAAGGCTGAGACAACCTTAGGATAAGGTCATTGGTTAAAGAACAGCAGGAGTCCGACACCCAGACCTCCAGTCAGTCACTTGTTTAACAGGCTGCAGTGTTCAGGTGAGCACTTTGGCCTTTTCACTACTGCTCTACATGTTAGGACAAGGGGCAAGGAACTCTGGGAAAGCGGGATCACCCACAATGCCATGCGTGCAGCCAGCCCTGTGATGTCACAGTCCTTTAACCTTGCGAGCGCCCACGGCATGTTTGACCACGGCATCCAAGGTGTTAAAACACCCTGCTCCATAACCGATAGGGGGTTTTAACACCTTGGATGCCGTAGTCAAACTTGACCGCGGAATCCAATGGGTTCCGCCATTTTGCCGCCCACCCCGGCTCTCTGCAGAGAGGAAATAGCTGTTTATTTGTCGCAATTTAATTCGGATCGAATAGAATCGTATCGGAAAACTTGCTGAATCGAATTTTTGAAAACTTCACTCATCTCTAAATGTGATGTCACACAGCCTGTGAAGCAGAAAGCCTGTGCCGCTTCAAATAGCTGATCTATAAGGGTCCTGGGCATGGAACCCCCACGGATCTTTAATTGATGACCTATACTATACATCAATTAAATAGCCCTGGAAAAATCCTTTAGGCTGAGGCCCCACGTTGCAGAAAAGCTACTCTTTTTTGCTGTGTTTTTTTGAGCCAAAGCTAAGAATGGCTACAAAAGGAATGGGACATATATAGGAAGTTCTTATACTTCTCCCTTCTGCTCAATAGCGCTACCTATTTGGACCCCCTTCTGAGAGCCAGAATAGAGGTGCAGGGGTATTGTATTTCCCCTTTAAATCTGCATAAAGATGGGACATGTAGCAGTCAGTGTGAGCAGTTTGGGGTGAGTCCCCATAATACATGTAATTTCCTATCAGGTAATGTATGGACAGTGGTTTTTCGCCTTTAATCCTCTTGGCATTCTTCCCTGGATGTTCCTCTGTAATTTGTGTATCCTGCCAGAAGTGTCCTAGATACGGGCTCGCTGCTTCTATATTTACATGAGGACGTTGCACAGTTTGCATTCTCATTTATTATAGGTAGCTCATGGTATATAAACACATATAGACGTATAGTGTCACACTATGGAAAATACAATTGTGTCATGCATTATGTGAACATGCAGTTAAAGGGGTTGGCTTACCCTTAGGATAGGTCATCAGTATGTGATCGGTTGGGTCCAACACCTGACCCCCACAGACGTACTGTTGCAGCCTCTTCTCTGTATTGATGATGTCACATTCATCGGTCACATGTTACAGGATGTGAATGGGCTGAGTTGCGATATCAAGCACAACCATTAAATGTACAGAGCTGTGCTTCATATTCTGTGAATAGGCTTCAACATTCACTTGATCACTGCAACTAGCTGATCTGTGGGGGGCAATGATTTCAGACCCCAACCAATTACATATTGAAGACCTATTCTGAGTCCCAGAAACCCCCTTTAAATAATATAATTCTGATTTCCTGTTTTCACCACTAGGGGGAGCTTTCTGCATACAGATTTATTTTTGGGCTCAATGGCAATCCTATAAATCTGAATGCTGTAAGCTACCCCTAGTGGTGACTGAAGGCATTCAGAATATTTTTATTTTACTATGTGGTCAAATGGTTAAAGATGGGTATAAAGGGGGCATAAAAGATGCAAATTTTGGCACATTCCCTATTTGTGCTGAAGGAGGGGTAGGATTATATATATATATATATATATATATATATATATATATATATATATATAGCCTTGAGTTTTTAGACTAAACTAACTTGTCTTTGTCTTTCAGGTTTCCCAATGAGAGGATCATGTCGATTCCACAGTTGGGGTGATCCATAGCATGGCTGCTTCTCGATCGACTCGTGTCACAAGATCTACCGTGGGGTTAAACGGATTGGATGAAAGCTTCTGTGGCCGAACGCTTAGGAACCGCAGCATCGCTCACCCAGACGACGTTATCCCCCCAACGCTTCTAAGATCACGGTCTCCTAAGAAAAGGCCTGAACCTTCCCAGGTCCAAAAAGGAAACATCCCCAAGGGCGGAGAATTGAAACAGTCAGCTCCTCGGGAATCTTGGGTCAGCCCAAGAAAGAGGGGGCTGTCTGTTTCCGAGAAGGACAGCAACGAGAAAGACAGCGTGGAAAACAGCGACAAAAAGTCGAGTGCCCCGCTGTCACCTGTGCTCAAGAAAATCAAACGTTACCTGCGATCGGAGGAACCTGGAAGCCCGGAGGAGGAATTGCCTGATACTTTGAAAGAGCCCTTGGACAGGAGGAACTCTGAGTCTGACAATGAGGCAGAGGCTCCCCGCCCTAAACGAGCTCATCGATGTCTTTTACTGGATGATAGTAACCAAAGGGAAATCAAAACTGACGCCGAGTCTGACGAACTCGTGAAAAAAAGCCACCCTGATGGCGACGTGTTCAACCATCAGGCGGTTAATGGTATTGACAATGAGACTGCTGCTGCTGTAAATTGTAATAATTGCCCGTCAGGTGGGAGTATTAAACAGAATAATGCTAATGCGTTCCCTCCCTCCAAGGAGTTAATCGTATCGGAGAACGGGGGCTCGCTAACCCCATGTCCCGTGCTCAGTATCAGCAAAAAGGATGCGCTTTCAGACCATAATGTGCCTTGCACGCACTCCGAGGAGCAGGCAGACAGACAGGACCATGAAATAGTTAATAACTGCCTACCTATTGACTATATAAACCAGACCAATGAAGCGGCGGGGGCCCCCTGCGCCGACCCACTATCCACTGTACGGGACTCCGAGGAGGAGCTAGACGTTGTAGGTGACAGTGTGTCAAAGGAACAAAACCGAGTATCAAGCCCTGCTCAGGACAAGCCGGGGTCGGCAGAGTCTGCGGCAGATTCACCAGGGTTGGAGGCCGTTGCCTCGCTGGAGACTTGCTTCTCAGACACTCAAGAACATAGATATACTTTAAGAACTTCCCCGAGGAAGTCTGTGTCTGTCAAAGACAGCCCGACTCAAGGTGGAGAGAACGGGCAGGCGGAGGAGGGTTCTGGGGAGAACAGCGGCAGTGCCGTCAATGGCACCGCGGTTAATCTGGAAGAGGGGGACAAAAAACAAAGCAGTGCCGTAAAGTGTTCGCAGGATAAACCCTCCTGTCCTGTCACAGAATGTGCCGCACCATCCTGCAAGGAGAGCGTCGGTGTACAGCCTGCGGAGGAGGAGGACGAAGAGCCCGACGTCTATTACTTCGAGTCCGATCACGTGGCATTGAAACACAACAAAGAGTATGTGTAACCATGGTAACCTTGTTTTCCACTACCCAGTAATCTTCCCTTGTTTCTGTGTTGGAGGTTCTGAGTGTACAAGATGTCAGTCCTCTGTCTGCAGGACATAATTATCTATGCAATCCCGCCAGGCAGCTCGCAGGCCTCTCATCGCCCAGATCTGCCCTCCTTGTTTCTCCATATGTCTCCCCATACATAGAGTGCTGTCGGGGATATCAAGTCTGTCTTATCTAAGGGACTAGGAAAGCAATAATGTGATTAACTGTAGAGTTATTAAACTCCTGACACACATTGCCTGTACAGTCTGTGTATGCTGTGTGCAGAATCTCCTGTGTATCCTATGTGGTACAGTCTCATGTGACTCCCCTTTCCTCCGGCTTGTAAAAGTTGAAAGGGAGAAACCTACCACAAGTCAGAGGCAAGGGGAGACAGGCTGAAGCGGCATCACATAGGATATACTGAGACTCTACAGCAGGGTTAGGCAACCTTTGGCGCCCCAGCTGTTGTGGAACTACAAATTCCAGCTTGTGTACTTCATGCTGGGAGGTGTATATTGATAACAGCTGGAGTACCAAAGGTTGCTGGCTGCTTTACAGTGTGAGTTAGAGGTCACTGATCTATCACTTTCTACCCTAAGGCCACATGCACATGACCGTAGTTGTGCACAGATCCATGGAAAACTAAATGCATGGCACATTGATAGTATCCATCCTACGGCCCCTGCACGGATGCGTGAAAAATACAGCTGGGTTCATGAAAATGAATAGGTCTGTATGTTATCTGTGTGCTATCATGGATAGTGCACAGTCCAAAACTATGGTGGTGTGCATGGGGTCTTAGATTAGACTCAAGCACATTGTGATAGGAATCCTCCTGGTGAGCCAGAGGCATCATGGTAAATGTAATCTATAGTGGAGGAAGGACTCGAGGTGACAGACAATCCAGGTAGAACAAATCAGCTAAAACAGATATATATGAGCGTCACTATGTCATTTATTAGTAATAACATAAATAGGCAAAACAAATGGCTGGAGCGTTTCTGATCTCCTTGCCTTTTGTTCACGAGTAGACAAAAAGGGAACCAAGTTCCAGATCTGGGGGTGCTGGAAAAGAGTCTCTGCACATAGTTCATTGATGCTGCAGGGGCTCCTTTCTGCTGCAGGGGCTCCTTTCTGCTGCAGGGGCTCCTTTCTGCTGCAGGGGCTCCTTTCTGCTGCAGGGGCTCCTTTCTGCTGCAGGGGGCTCCTTTCTGCTGCAGGGGCTCCTTTCTGCTGCCGGGGCTCCTTTCTGCTGCCGGGGCTCCTTTCTGCTGCCGGGGCTCCCTTTCTGCTGCCGGGGCTCCTTCCTGCTGCCGGGGCTCCTTCCTGCTGCAGTATCTTCACACTCCTTTCGGTTCCTTTAGAAGTTTGCACTAGGAGAGCTGCCTGGTTGTACAGTCCGGCCTGCTAAGCTCAGTTCACATTGTGGCATTTTGTGCTAGTCCCAATATACCCTTTTACTATGATGTAGAACGTCTGCAGTTTATTTTCTGTACATGCTTGTGAGTTATATTTCTGGTCATTGTGGTGCCGAGGACTGTCACTTTGTAGTAACATCGTGTCACATGCGACACTTTAGAATTAAATGGGTTTTTTTTTGTGCAATTTTAAGTCCACAACGAATATCGCCGTGTAGCCCTAACCTATTAGGCTCCACCCCACTGGTTCCAGCACAGTTGGAATTTTTTCTCTAGCCCCCACCGTTCCTGAGCAATCTGTACTGTTTAAGTTTTGTTGCTTGATAGGTTAACTAGACTCCCTAATGTCAAGTGGGTGGTGTCAAGCAGGAACAGGCAAGGGAGATGAGTCACAACCCCCCCCCCTTTCCTGCTCCTGTCTGACACTGCCCACTTGACAGTACAGACCCTAAGTAGCATATCAGGCACAAAAACTATCTGCATAGATTGCTCAGGAATGGCGGGGGCTATAGAAAAAATTCCAACTGTGCATGAAGCTAAAACTAAAACTTTTTGGCCTTGCTAGACATGGCGTGGCTTAAATCCATCAAGAAGCGCCAAAATTTTGTCGTAAATTTTGGCTAAAGTGTGATATGAGTGTAGACTAGACAGTGTAACGATACGCCAGATTTGTCGCCCAGCGTCAGTCCCTGTGATAAATCTGGTGTATGTTCAGACTGCCTTAGATTACACGGTAGGAATGTTAGTAAGTCTGGGCCTGTGTCTGTGACTTGGCTGTTGCTTTCTCTAACATAAGCTGTATGAACAGTAAGTAGCTGCAGACAGTGACGGTATCGTCTGTACATATGACTGGCCACTAGAGGGCAGCAGTTTATTGTCTTCTGCCTGTGTTAGGTTTTCCTGCTATTATCATAAGCTCCTCATTTGGAAACCTGCGTCTAGTCAGCCTCATGTGTGCAGGTAGCCGATGAGCATTGTAGTTTTTATGAAGAACTCTTATTCTCGGTCATATCTCCTGCCTAGACCGAGGATCAGCTCTTTTTAGGCAGATTCTCCTAAACTATATTGGTTGCCGGCTGAATAGATCTTTCTGTAAAGCAAGGGGTTATTCAGGACTGTCATATTAATCTCCACTTACTCTTCTCAGGAAGCGACATCACCGTCCGTCCATCGGTCACACGGCCATTCTGCAGCTCAGTCCCATTCAAGTGAAGGGGCTGAGCTGTAATACCAAGCAGAGCCACTATACAGCACTGTGAAGTAGTGAAGAGGTCACAGCAATCCCTATTATAACCCTGGATAGCCCTTAGTGTTAGTGCCTGGCACACCGCAGCAGATCTATGGCTTTACTATAGAAATAAGGGAATTCTGCTCCGGGGGTGGTGACTGCAGCCAGGACGTAGACTACTCTGCCGGGGTGCATAGAAGGTCTGTGTGATGCCCAGGACAGACTTGCTAGATTCCTCCAGACGTGACAGCTATTTTTACAATTCATCTGCACAGAAGAATTTTCTTTACTGGTAAACTAATAGTCATGTAGGATGGGGGTCGGGTTCTGGAGAGCTCCATCTATTCATTCAGGGGTCAGCAACCTTCGGCATGGCACCTGCTGTGAAACTACAACTCCCAGCATGCTCCATTTGCTTGTATGGGAGTCCCAGGAACAGCAGATCAAGTATGCCTGCTGGGAGTTGTAGTTTCACCACAGCCTGAGTGCCGCAGGTTGCCTACCCCTATATCAGTCACTTATGGCCTGTCCTTTGGATGTATCATCAATGTCTAAGGTGGAAATGCCTTTATTATGTTGCACGTACAATAACAATTCTGCGGCATCTCTGCATTGTGCAGTTCCTCTGTTATTCCTCCAGGTAATAAATCATTGAGTACATTGACATCAGTGTGTTCCCCTGACGCATGAGAAGACATTGCTACTAATCTGATGCTGAGTGTTATTGGCATTGCTGTATTATTTCATTGACACTAGATGGCGCTGACATACCATGTCAAATATTAGCTTTTTTATGTAGTATATTATATACAGTGGGTACGGAAAGTATTCAGACCCCTTTAAACTTTTCACTTTTTGTTTCATTGCAGCCATCTGCTAAAAGCAAAAAAAAGTTCCTTTTATTTCTCATTAATGTACACTCAGCTCCCCATCTTGACAGAAAAAAAAAACAGAAATGTAGATATTTTTGCAAATTTATTAAAAAAAGAAAAACTGCAATCTCCCATGGCCATAAGTATTCAGAGCCATTGCTCAGTATTGAGTAGAAGCCGCTTCCTTCTGAGCTAGTACAGCCAGGAGTCTTCTTGGGAATGATGCAACAAGTTTTTCACATCTGGATTTGGGGATCCTCGGCCATTCTTCCTTGCAGATCCTCTCCAGTTCCGTCAGGTTGGATGGTGAACGTTGGTGGAGCCATTTTCAGGTCTCTCCAGAGATGCTCAGTTGGGTTGAGGTCCGGGCTCTGGCTGGGCCAGTCAGGAATGGTCACAGAGTTGTTCCCCGAAGCCGCTCCTTTGTTATTTTAGCTGTGTGCTTAGGGTCATTGTCTTGTTGGAAGGTGAACCTTCGGCCCAGTCTGAGGTCCAGAGCACTCTGGGAGAGGTTTTCTTCCAGGATATCTCTGTACTTTGCCGCATTCATCGTTCCTTCAATTGCAGCCAGTCGTCCTGTCCCCCATAGCATGATGCTGCCACCACCATGTCTCACTGTTGGGATTGTATTGGGCAGGTGATGAGCAGTGCCTGGTTTTCTCCACACATACCGCTTAGATCTAACGCCAAAAAGTTCAGTCTTCGTCTCATCAGACCAGAGAATCTTATTTCTCATAGTCTGGGAGTCCTTCATGTGTTTTTTGGCTTTCCTATGTCTTGCACTGAGGAGAGGTTTCCTTCGGGCCGCTCTGCCATAAAGCCCCGACTGCTGGAGGGCTGCAGTGATAGTGACTTTGTGGAACTTTCTCCCATCTCCCTACTGCATCTCTGGAGCTCGGCCACAGTGATCTTTGGGTTCTTCTTTACCTCTCTCACCAAGGCTCTTCTCCCACCATTGCTCAGTTTGGCTGGACGGCCGGGTCTAGGAAGAGTTCTGGTCGTCCCAAACTTCTTCCATTTAAGGATTATGGAGGCCGCTGTGCTCTTAGGAACCTTGAGTGCTGCAGAAATTCTTTTGTAACCTTGGCCAGATCTGGGCCTTGCCACAATTCTGTCTCTGAGCTCCTTGGGCAGTTCCTTTGACCTCCTGATTCTCATTTGCTCTGACATGCCCTGTGCGCTGTGAGGTCTTATATAGACAGGTGTGCGCCTTTCCTAATCAAGTCCAATCAGTTTAATTAAACACAGCTGGACTCCAATGAAGGAGTAGAACCATCTCAAGGAGGATCAGAAGGAAATGGACAGCAGGTGAGTTATATATGAGGGTCACAGCAAAGGCTCTGAATACTTATGGCCATGGGAGATTTCAGTAATTCTTTTTTAATAAATTTGCAAAAATATCTACATTTCTGCTTTTTTCTGTCAAGATGTGGAGCTGAGTGTACATTAATGAGAAATAAAAGGAACTTTTTTGCTTTTAGCAAATGGCTGCAATGAAACAAAGAGTGAAAAATATAAAGGGGTCTGAATACTTTCCGTACCCGCTGTATGTTTAATCTCTGCCTTACATAAAGTGCACCAAAAGCCGCACCTGCCTTCTATGGTGGTACCAGGTACATATGGCTGACGCTTATCCCTACTCCCACTATGGCTGTCTTAAAGGGGTTTTCTTGGACTGTCATATTGAGCTCCACTTCTTCTCAGATAGTGACATCATGTCCATTGCCCATGCTGAAGCTCAGTCCCATTCAAATGAAATGGGGTTGAGCTTCAATACCAAACACAGCCACTGTACTATGTGTGGCGCTGTGCTTGGTAAGTAGTGAAGAGACTACAGCAATTAATAATCCCTGGGCTGCCCCTTTAAAGGGATATGAGGTTTGGTTCACTGATGGTTAAGTGCCCCCGTAACCACAAGAAGAGAGTCCGCAGGACAGGCTGACTAACTGTGTATGGGGGCACCCCGACTCTTCTCCGACATCATCTGTACAGTTCTAATGCCCAATCCTTTAATTCTCAGAGGAGTTTATATATCACCAGCGGAGGCTTACTCTCCTCTAGCCATTGAAAACACACGCACTCTCAGCTCAGCCAAGCATGCATGTATGTATGTGTAAGGAGGGTCTGGAGGAGTCACCGCACAGTGGACTCTTCTTCCTATTCTTGGCTTATACGTAAACCATGATTTAAAAAAAAAAAAAAAAAAAATCTGCAGCACTAAAAAATGAGGGAACCTGTCAGGATGTCACACTGCCAGGAAGGGTTGTAAGGACACCTAGAGAGTGATGGCAGATTAAAGGGATTGCTGGGAGAGATTGACTACTAGCGCCATCTAGTGACTATACACGTAACAGTGCTACAGACTAGAAAACGTTTCCTGGGTGTCTTTGGCTCCTGAACTGAAACCTTTATGAGCCAAATCCTTAGTTTAGTTGCCAGTAGTAAATACAGCGCCGCGCCTCTCCCCCTCATTCCTCCTTCTTAGAGCTGATAGTCGGGTTTAAGGAGGATTGTTCCCCCTCTCCTGACATGTTTGTTGTAGTCCTATAACTGTGTTGTGGTG
>CAMRHE010000471.1:1265000-1297500 GCA_947044405.1 Leptodactylus fallax | reverse complement strand
AGTAATCATTTCTGGACTTTGTAGTTTTTCCTATTGGCCACTAGATGTCAGCAGCAGAGCGGGCGTACAGTCCTCTTATGTCTCAGCACAGATGATCTCTGTAGTATAATGTTGTACCGTGTTAGCCATTGAAAGTAGTGGAAGAGTGAAGAAATCAGGCGATACCTTTTAGAGGCTCGAGTATATTTATAAGTAAGCTTTCAGGAGTACTCGCTCCCTTCATCAGACATGGTGTGATACAAGAACTGAAAATTAACAGATTTTTATACACATGGTTTTCAAAGCATTTTAGAGTCCTTAAAAAAATTGCAATCTAAGTAGAGAAGTTATTTACAACAGGTCAAAAAAACAGTCTGGAAACTTGTGGTGCGTGACGGAGGGATCAGTAATTCTTGCTGTTATCTGTTTGCTATCAGGAGGTGATTTGTGACCCTCACAGGTCATACATAGTGTGACATGAAGCTGGCATGAATATTAAGTCCAAATTGCAGAGTTTGAAATTTTTGCATAAATTTGTACTCCATTTCTTTCCTTTTCTCCTGTGTCTTAAAATGTCCCATTAAAATCACAACCCGCAAATCTTCAATACAGTGGTCTTCTCCGGAGAAATGTGCGACCACTGGGAGATCTGTTCTGCTGTTATTAATGGTGGATCTGTGTGAGTTCATTCGTTGACTGAGTCTCTGCCCTGTTTCCCCCACATAGAGGCCTGTGGTGGGACATTGCACACACATTATGAGGTACACCACATTGGAAGACCTGCAGGAAAATGTCCCCCTAATTCTGTGCACCTGTTGTGACTGTGGGATAGGTACACTGTCAGCGGTGTGGATGTGCTTGCAGGTCATGCACCTTTTATGTAGGCAAGGTGAGGTGCCATTTTCAGTTGGGGCCTTTAGGGCACTCTGGACAATAATACGCCTCAGGTTTGGTGGTTGTCGAAAGGAAAGGAGAGGGGGACTGGAAATATGTCCTTGAGTCTGTTGTCCCTATGTAGCACAGGTTGGAGCTCCTTGGCAATCCTTCGTAGGATCTCCAGCTGTGGGTTGTAGGTGACAACTAGGGGCACTCGGGCATCTTTCTGGGTCTCTCTATATGTGAGCAGACTGTCTCTGGTAATGGCTGCTGCTTTGTTTAATTGGTTGTCCATCACTTTTGGTTTGTATCCCAATCTGAGAAATTTCATCCTCAGATCCAGGAGGTGCTTGTCCAGGTCTGCTTTGTCGGAGCAAATACGATTGTATGGTATAGCCTGGCTGTAGATTATAGATTGTCTTGTGTGCTTGGGGTGGAAGCTGTCGTTTCTCAGGTAGGCCGTTCTGTCTGTGGGTTTGTGGTATATTGATGTGAGTAGCCGGTGGTCTTTAATGTACATTGTGGTATCCAGAAATTGGATTTCATTCTCTGAATAGCTAAGTTTAAGGTTGATGGTCGGGTGAAAGTCATTGAAGTCATTATGGAATTGAAGTAGGGCCTCCTCACCTGCAGTCCAGATGACAAGGATATCATCGATATAACGGAGGTAAATCATAGGTTTGGTGGTGCATGTTGATAAATATGCTCCTTCCAGTTCTGCCATAAAGAGATTTGCATATTGGGGTGCACATCTGGTCCCCATTGAAGTTCCCATTCGCTGTAGCTATAGATCCTCTCCAAAGGTAAAATGCTTGTGGCTAAGGATGAATTGTATGAGCTGCGTTACTGGTTCTGTTGGGAGGTTTTGTTTTGCCAGGTGTCCCCGTCATGCTGCAACTCCATCCTTGTGGGGAATGTTAGTATACAGGGATTCCACATCCATGGTGGCCAAAATGGTACCCTCAGGTAGAGGGCCCAGGGCATTCAGTTTGTTAAGAAGGTCAGTGGTGTCCTGGATATAGCTTGGAGTATCCCTGACAAGGGGTTTTAGGAGATTTTCCACCCAACCTGAGATGTTTTCTGTCAGTGTCCCAATGCCAGAAATGATAGGCCTCCCAGGGTTGCCATCTTTGTGTATCTTTGGGAGCATATAGAAGCAGCCCGGCCTGGGATCTTGTGGGATAAGTCCTTTTACTTGATTCTGGATCTGGACTGGAAACTCCTTGATCATACTCTTTAGTTCTTTCATATAGGCCTCTGTGGGATCACTTCCAAGTTTGGAGTAATGGATGGGATCTGACAGTTGCCTGTTTGCTTCCTGGATATAGTCTGAGGTGTTCATTATGACTATTGCGCCCCCTTTGTCAGCCGGTTTTATTATTATATCCTGATTTTCTTTCAGTGATGTAATAGCCTTCTGTTCCTGCAGGGTTAGGTTATGCGCCTGTTTCTTTTGTTTCTCCAGGATTTCTGATTTTACTTTGCTGATCTCTGTAATCCGGGGGGCGGCCGCAGCTCCCGAGACCTCCAGTAAACGGCTGGGCTTAGTTTCAGCGACTATACAATAAGTCATCTGCTAGAGGCTTCTCCTTGTCATGGGCGGGGGTTACCATTTTGGGCACCCTGTTAACAACATACATATGGACAAAGGGTTGTACTGAAGAGTTATTCCAACCACGATGACCCTGTTGTTGGGCAGGGCTGCACATGATGAGCTTATGGCTAAGGGGAATCCACAGGGCACCCACTACAGGGGAAGTGTAGTATTACACGTATGGTCATTTTTTGAGTTTATGATTTGGCATAATGTTTTTTTTTTTTTTTTTTTTTTTTACTGTGTAGCTCGTGCATTGTGTTAAATAGTGTGATAGGCTTGTTAATGCTTTATTGTGTTTTACCCCAGATAAGAGGTCGGTTATGTGTGGACTCCAAACCCGGGACCTTCAACCAGTTGTGGACCGTAGAAGAGCAGGTAACATGTGGTGTAATGTGATACATGTAACATGGCTGTTAAAGGGGTTTGGACATCCCTATCTTGTTAGGATTCCCCGACTGCTTTGGTATGTGGTGGAACATGGAAGATTAGTATACAATTACCCTGCAGCGCCATCACAGGGGAAGTAAAGCATTACACAGTTCCCATTGAAACCAACAAGCACTTCATATAATTCACAAATATACTGGATAGACCCTGGTGAAGGACAACTCTATTCAGTAAGGACAGCAGTGTTTGAAAACGGTTTTTCTAAAGCAGCAGCCCCATCATTACATGTGTAACCCCATCTTATGTATAACCTACACACAGTAACCTGCAGAATAGCTTTATAAATTACATTAATGATACTGAGTTACATCCTGTATTCTACTCCAGAGCTGCACTCACTATTCTGCTGGTGCAGTCACTGTGTACATACATTACATTACTTATCCTGTACTGATCCTGAGTTACATCCTGTATTATACTCCAGAGCTGCGCTCACTATTCTGCTGGTGCAGTCACTGTGTACATACATTACATTACTTATCCTGTACTGATCCTGAGTTACATCCTGTATTCTACTCCAGAGCTGCACTCACTATTCTGCTGGTGCAGTCTCTGTGTACATACATTACATTACTTATCCTGTACTGATCCTGAGTTACATCCTGTATTCTACTCCAGAGCTGCACTCAGTATTCTGCTGGTACAGTCACTGTGTACATACATTACATTACTTATCCTGTACTGATCCTGAGTTACATCCTGTATTATACTCCAGAGCTGCGCTCACTATTCTGCTGGTGCAGTCACTGTGTACATACATTACATTACTTATCCTGTACTGATCCTGAGTTATATCCTGTATTATACTCCAGAGCTGCACTCACTATTCTGCTGGTACAGTCACTGTGTACATACATTACATTACTTATCCTGTACTGATCCTGAGTTACATCCTGTATTATACTCCAGAGCTGCGCTCACTATTCTGCTGGTGCAGTCACTGTGTACATACATTACATTACTTATCCTGTACTGATCCTCAGTTACATCCTGTATTATACTCCAGAGCTGCGCTCACTATTCTGCTGGTGCAGTCACTGTGTACATACATTACATTACTTATCCTGTACTGATCCTCAGTTACATCCTGTATTATACTCCAGAGCTGCGCTCACTATTCTGCTGGTACAGTCACTGTGTACATACATTACATTACTTATCCTGTACTGATCCTGAGTTACATCCTGTATTATACTCCAGAGCTGCGCTCACTATTCTGCTGGTGCAGTCACTGTGTACATACATTACATTACTTATCCTGTACTGATCCTCAGTTACATCCTGTATTATACTCCAGAGCTGCGCTCACTATTCTGCTGGTGCAGTCACTGTGTACATACATTACATTACTTATCCTGTACTGATCCTCAGTTACATCCTGTATTATACTCCAGAGCTGCGCTCACTATTCTGCTGGTACAGTCACTGTGTACATACATTACATTACTTATCCTGTACTGATCCTGAGTTACATCCTGTATTATACTCCAGAGCTGCACTCACTATTCTGCTGGTACAGTCACTGTGTACATACATTACATTACTTATCCTGTACTGATCCTGAGTTACATCCTGTATTATACTCCACAGCTGCGCTCACTATTCTGCTGGTGCAGTCACTGTGTACATACATTACATTACTTATCCTGTACTGATCCTCAGTTACATCCTGCATTATACTCCAGAGCTGCGCTCACTATTCTGCTGGTACAGTCAGAGGACACAGGCACATCCTTGCCCACCTAAGATGACTTTATATTACTGTACAGATGAGGATTCCTAAAAAAATTACAGTAAAAAAACTCTTAAGATATGAGTGAGTCTGCAGAATAGTGAGTGCAGCTCTGGGAAATAATACCAGCCTTTAAAGGTAAGGTGGACTAGTCTGTGTTATACAATTGTAGGGGAAATTGCTTCCAGTTATTATGGAGGTCACTCGGGGTCCTCTGTGCTCAGTGGGTACTAGTCAGATTTACATCCCCTAGAGCTGCCTCTCTGAGCTAACAACCTGGTTTGAGTCTCACAAGACGTCTTGTATTCAGATGTGTTTTGTTTTTTTCCTTTTAGAAAAAACTGGAGCAGCTTCTCTTGAAGTTTCCACCAGAAGAGATTGAGTCAAAGAGGTGGCAGAAGATCGCTGATGAGTTAGGAAACCGCAACGCCAAACAGGTGACCTGTAATGGACCCCACACCGTGGCCTACGGCGGACATGTTCCATCTTATAAAGTCCTGGCCTATTACTAGGAGGTGACCTCACTTTAGGACCAGCGGTGGTCTGACCTCGGGGACACCCATGGATCCTGAAAAGGAAGAGTCCGTGGCGCTGATTTAGTGCTGTATCCTCTCTCTCGTGTTCCTGTGGACTCTTTATTTTCAGGATCACAACCTCTAGGACGCCCATCGTCAAAAAGTCCTGGCCATTAACAGGGTTTGGGGCCTCCAGCACTTATGAGGGCCTCACATGAATAGAGTGGGGGTGCACATGATCGGCCACAGCTCTAGTCACTTGCATGGGGACCGCCAGAGGTCACTGTTCCAGGAAGTCCCATCGAAGTGAATCGTGCAATGGCCGAGGGTGCACATACTGCTCTATTCACACTGAGCACTTGCAGTCCCCTGTACTCTCTTGATTGCTTGGGGTCTGACCCCTGTCCTGTGGATAGGGAATAAAAGTCATTACAGGGGTGGTCCAAGACCCCAGTATCCGATTGTTGGGGATCTGACACCCAAATCCCACAACAGTCAGCTGACCCAACTGCTGCAATCTGTATACAGTGTATATGGCTGCAAGTCGCTCTGCTCCTGTTCAAGTGAATGCATTTCCCTGGCAGCACCGTCACAGATCATCAGTACCCAAAACACTTGGTGTCTCTATGAACCCCTTTAATGGGGAAAACCCCTTTAACTACAACAAACACTTGTAATGCACATTTCCTGACACAGACTCCGAGCGCACCATAGGACGGCACACTGCCATTGTGTATTATTGTTTGCCTGTGTTACATTCACATCCTTGTTGCGTTACATCTCATTTCTTATAACTTTTATTTCTTTTTGGACAGGTTGCCAGCCGAGTTCAGAAGTATTTTATAAAATTGACCAAAGCTGGTATCCCAGTGCCAGGCCGAACCCCCAAACCTGTACATGTATTCTAAGAAGGTAAGTGCTGTCGTGTAGCAGCACATTCACCTCTGCTCATACCTATAGCTTTATCCTATGGAATGGCAGACATACATTTTGTGGCTTTGCCTTACACATTGGTGTCACTGACCGGAGAGGCTTTATATGGAGGCTGCCCCAGCTGAAAAGGACATGTCAGTAATAATCGGCTTAGAGCTGCTGACTGTCCTGTTCAGTTGGATGCAGACATGGTATACATATATACCGCAGCATGGGCGCTGCAGCTCTGCGTATTCCCATCCTCTCATTGAGATTTACCCTGTAATGGTAGAGTCGGGGTGTAACACCAGGGAACTACTACTCTCATCTGCTGCCTTATTTCTATATGATTCCGTATATTCTGCATCCAGGCATCAAACAAGCGTCAGCACATTCTCAACAAGCATCTGTTCAAACCCTCCACCTTCATGACTTCCCATGAGCCTCCGGTGTTTATGGAAGAGGACGACGACCACTCCAGTTTTCACAGCCGGGACCTTGATACAGCTGCTGACGATGACGACGAGGACTTCTCGGTAATGGACTCGTACAGTCTTAGGCCTCGTACATATGACTGCATGATGATAGTCTGCACTGCTTTCTGACTTCTTGTAAAACTACAGCTCCCAGGATGCGGCTGTCAGGGCATGCTGAGAATTGTAGTTTCTTTAAAAGGGTTGTCCAGGACCTGAAGGTAATTGATACTGATGACTGAGGATAGGTCAGTATGAGATCGGACATGGTCGGACACCCAGACCCCGACCCAATCAGGTGTTTAAGTTGCCAGAAGCCATGTACTAGGTATACAGCTGAAAGCAGCTCCAGATGCCATCACTATAGTGTATACAGCATCTGGGTCCATACACTGTAGTGGTGGCGCCTGGTATTGCAGCCGCGTTGCCATTTACTTGAATAGGAGCAGGGCTTCTAGCTGTATACCTAGTGTATGGCCTCTGGCCGCCACATCAGCTGATTGAGACGGGGGTCCAGGTGTCTGACCCCGACTGATGTGATACTGACAACTTATCCTGTGGGGAAGTCATCCCTATCCATTACCTTCAGGTTCTAGACAACTTCTTTAACCCCTGCAGGCCATGGTTTTACTTTGCTAACATTGACATTGTCTTACTCAGGATGAAGAGACTATTCCCATCTCTTGCCGGAGACTTGCAGAATATAAAGAACTACTTGAACTTAAGAAATTGAAAAAGCAAAGGCTCCAGCAAATGGAGACAGAGAGCGGCTTTGTGCAGCACGTTGGCTTCAAAGTAAGTGACAGCCGTCTAAGGGGGTATTCACATTATGAAGGTGCAGTTTAAGCTGCTCGCATGCTCTGTCTAGTGCAGTTGTAACCCAGCTGTACTGTCTTTGTACACCCCAAGGCCAGTATCAGAAAGGTGTATTCAGTCTGTAAGCATGGACCCCATGTCGGCTGTATTCCCCAGACTGGGCGCTGGTCTGTAATGGTTATCTATGATGCCGGCTGTCACTGCTTCCAGTACAGGACAGTAGTTCTGCAGTGCGGCAGTCAGTATGTCTGTCATTCCCTGGCCTAATAGCTGTATGCAGCTCATACACAGGTGCATGGCTTGTTACAGTGCAGTTCTCAGAACTGTGTGTAACGTACCATTCACCTGTGTGCCCATCACATCATCAGGACAAGTTTTTCCATTAGAAGTGAGTGAGTACCCCGTCTGCTGCTTTCGGTTGGGACACCATTTATTTGGCACATCTATTTTAACCCTTTCCCAACATGAGCTGTAATAGTGCAGCAGATCTCAGGTATTTAAATATGGCCGCCATAGCTGCAGCGAAGAACTGGTGGCAATGTCTGAGCAGATTGTGGATATTAATATTCTCTCGGTCATAGGAGACCATTGCACCAATTTCCTATGGATTGCCGACCCTGGGAGTGAAATCTGGGACTGGAGATCCGTTACTATTACTATTGAAGGCGCCCGGTGTGTCTTCTATTACAGGCTGCGCTATATCTCTACATATATATATATATATATATATATATATATATATATATATATATAGAGAGAGATTGCACACGGTCCCTGATGTAACGGAGCACAGGACACGCCTCCCTCTAAACTCCCCAATAGGGTGAAGGAAAAAGAGAGAAACTGGAGAACGCCTTTAACCCCTTCCCACCGGAGGCATTTTCAAATTTTCATTCTTGACTCCCTGCCTTCCAAAGGCCATAACTCATTTATGTTTCCATGCACAGAGCCGTACGAGGGCTTAATATTTGCAGGACAACCTGTATTTGGTAATGGCACCATCTAATATTCTGTACGATGTACTCCTGGGAATTGGAGACAAATATGAGTGCCGTCATATTACGGTGCATTAGTGATCAGATGCGCTGGGGAATCAAGATATGCGGAAATATAAAAAAGTTACAGGTGTCAGAATATGGAAAAGTTTTGGATTTGCATTTTAAAGGGGTTAAAATGGAAAAGAACTCTATAAATTTGGTATCCCCAGAATGTTACCGACCCACAGAATACAGCCTTATACGCCTTAAAAACAAAATATGTCTTAAAAACAAAGTCTGCAACACAGTTTGTCTCCAATTCCCAGTACATCGTACAGAATATTAGATGGTGCCATTACCAAGTACAGGTTGTCCTGCAAATATTAAGCTCTCGTACGGCTCTGTGCATGGAAACATAAATGAGTTATGGCCTTTGGAAGGCGGGGAGTCAAAAATGAAAATTGGAAAATGCCTCCGGTGGGAAAGGGTTAAAGGCGTTCTCCGGTTTAACTCCTTTTCCTTCACCCTATTGGGGAGCTTAGAGCAGGCGAGTCCTGTGCTCCGTTACATCAGGGACCGTGTGCAATGCTTCATTTTCTCTGTGGAGGCGCTGCAGAGACTTTGCTTGCCGTTAGGATTCCTCACAGAGGTGACACTTTGTGATTGGCTTCTTGTCAATTATTGTTATCATTAATTATAAACTTTTGAAAATCACATGTAAGATACCAGCAGCTGCCACTAGAGGGAGCCTGGAAACTGACTGTATACTCTATACATGAAAGGAACCTGCTCTGGTGGTTTTTCCACCTTAAACTGGTCCCAGCAGGTGCAGCATCAAATGTCAGTCGCACCGCACAGGGCGTGATCTAGTGCAGTGACTGCATGACTAGCTGAAGCCGCTGCCCCCGCCCCAATGACAAGCCGAAGCTGCTCCCCCTGTTCTCTACGACTAGATGAATCATAAAGTGATGGGAGTTGTTATAAAATGGGGCTGCAAACAGTGGACTGAGATAAGAGTCCCACAGTATACAGCACATTGTGTGTAGTCACTATCTACAGCCAGGGGGCGCCATTTCCAACATTAAAGCAGAAAAATATAAGCAAAACGTGACAGAGTAAATATCTAGAGCAACAACGCGTAATGGGATTAGGAAGTTTAATTACATTTACCTGAAGTGGCCTCATAAGTAATCTGTGGTGTGTGAGGAAGTGTGACCAAGACGTACTGACTGTTTTCATTGACAGAATAGTGAGTGCAGCTGCAGGGCTCAGGATCGGAGTATAATTACAGGGCGGGAAATTATTTTCCAGTGACTGTACCAGCAGAATAGTGAGCCCTCTGGAGGGATAATACAGGATATAACTCAGGATCAGTCAGGATAAGTAGATGTAATGTATGTACACAGTGACTGTACCAGCGGAATAGTGAGCGCAGCTCTGGAGTATAATACAGGATATAACTCAGGATCAGTACAGGATAAGTAATGTAATGTATGTACACAGTGACTGTACCAGCAGAATAGTGAGCGCAGCTCTGGAGTATAATACAGGATATAACTCAGGATCAGTACAGGATAAGTAATGTAATGTACACAGTGACTGTACCAGCAGAATAGTGAGTGCAGCTCTGGAGTATAATACAGGATGTAACTCAGGATCAGTACAGGATAAGTAATGTAATGTATGTACACAGTGACTGTACCAGCAGAATAGTGAGCGCAGCTCTGAAGTATAATACAGGATGTAAGTCAGGATAAGTAATGTAATGTTTGTACACAGTGACTGTACCAGCAGAATAGGGAGTGCAGCTCTGGAGTTTAATATAAGATGTAACTCAGGATCAGTACAGGATAAGTAATGTAATGTATGTACACAGTGACTGTACCAGCAGAATAGTGAGCGCAGCTCTGGAGTATAATACAGGATGTAACTCAGGATCAGTACAGGATAAGTAATGTAATGTATGTACACAGTGACTGTACCAGCAGAATAGTGAGCGCAGCTCTGGAGTATATAATACAGGATGTAACTCGGGGTCAGTTATACATTGTATATATGTATTTCTCACTGTTGCTGGTCTCTATTACAGTGTGATAACTGCGGTATAGAACCAATCCAGGGTATTCGGTGGCATTGTCAGGATTGTCCTCAGCAGATGTCAGTGGATTTCTGTGACTCTTGCTCTGACTGGTGAGTGTATATGGGGGTGAAGGTTTCCTCGATCTGCTGTAGTCACTTGTGTAGTCTAGAATTTCCCAATTTAAGGCGACTGTCGTTAACACATCTGGCCCTGCTTATACTACAGTGTGTGACACTGTACACGTTAGTATATGGCCCCACACACACTATATCTATATACCCTACTAGGTAATATCACCAAATATTAGGAATCCTTTGTCCTTCAGACAAGCGCACACACTGACACAGGTTGTCCAGAATAAGATATGGCGCCACACCTTGCCATGGGTTGTGTCTGGTATTGCACCCCAGCTCCATTGAAGCGAGTGTAACTTTTGGCCACTTTCAGCCCTGCAGAGTCTTCACCAATCTGCCCCAACGACTTTTAAGTGTATTTTTGGGTCATTTTCTTGCAGTTTATATGAAACACAAACCCACAAGGAGGATCACCACCTGGAGCCGGTGTACAAAGCAGAGACATTCCTAGACAGAGATTACTGCATGCCGCACAGCACCAGCTACAACTACCTGGACCCAAATTATTTCCCAGCAAACAGATGACGTGAGCCGGCCCAAAACCACTCGGCTCGGTAATCTCTCTCCAGACGCAAAGGGTAAGCGGAGCGGTCCTCGCTTTCCGGAAGTCACATGACAGCATGATACCTACGTGGAAATCCAGCTCCATTATACTCCACCTGCACCTACCGCAGTAGAACATTCCACGGGCGCATAATGACCTCACCCTCCCGGGATCCTGCCCCCTACTGGCAGCCTGTTCCAGAACAACATGAAATCACAGTGCACGTTACGGACTCGGACATTTGTTTTTTTTTTCCAAAGGCTTCCGAAAAAAAAAAATTGGTCAAAATGTGAACTATTTATATTAAAAAAACCAGTTTACTAGCTTGCAGTTTTGTGAAATATTTTTTTTTTAATTCCTTTTTGCACAGAAACTGACATTTTGAGAAGGTTTTAACCAATCACAGTGTTCGCTTAGAAGACGACAGAACTTTTAAGACTTTTCGCCTAACCCCCCCCCCTGCCCTGCCCCCTTCTCCCTGTACGGATTAACTCTTGCTTGACTATAAGCTGCTTTTACATGACGGATGTTTTACTACAATCAAGCACTACGGATTGGGGGGGATCGGGGGTCTGTGGCGGCTTCTTTAACCAGCTCGTCCTGTGTGTGTGTGCGTGCGCGTGAATGTCCGAAAAAAAAAAGAAAAAAAAAAATTTTCACTCAGATCTATTTTTTAAATGTAATGTTCAGATGATCATGTGACGTGTACAAACTATGGTGAAAAAAGTGCCACTTGTAGTTACTGTGTAAAGTCTAACACTTCAACCTTTCTTAGGTCCTTCCTAGAAAAATAAAATATACACAGCCTTCTGCCTCGAGACTTTGGGGATCGTCAGTGCAACCCACCCAAGGACGTCATATAAAAAAAAAAAAAAAATGAAAAAAATTTAACTGCCTATTGTAAATCCTGTATTGTAATTTTTTTTACCCCCCTTTTTTTTTTTTTAGCGCACAAAAATCCATAAAAGATTGTATTTTTATTAATATTTAAGCAAGTGGTTCCATAGATCTATACGGAGGAGCTGCCTACGCCCCTATACACAGCGACCTATAGATTATTCTCTGTGACTAGACTCTCCGGCAGGGAAAGTGTAGACTTTTTGTAAATTTTTTTTTTTTTTTTTAATTTTTTTCTCCCCCTTCTCTGTGTAACCCCCTCGTATGTTCTTAACTCAATTGTCAGGAGGACTGTAAAAATAAACTGTGTGGGTACTATCTGTTTGTACATAAAGTTGTCATTTTTAGTGTCATCGTCACCCAGAGACAATGGAGGAAATAAAGGAGGATAATAAAAGACTCAGCGGATGCAATAAATTCATACCAAACAGAACTTTAGGTTTTATTTCATGTATACGTTGTTGCCGTTATGTCATTACACCATACGCCGGATACTCGTCGTCGTCCTCGGTTGTACGTGGTCTCTTGGCTTTGTCATGCACGGTTTTTTGTTGTTTTTTTTTTTTTTTTTTTATGCTGTGAGATTCAGCAAAGGGTTAACAATAACTTCACTGCAAGATTGATGATGTCACCAAGATAACTAGAGAGTCAATGCAAAGACATTCCCGGCAGGTAGCAATGTACAAAGACTATAAAAAGAGCGCAGTGGAGAAGGTGTGGGAAGCCGCCGGCGTCTTGGATCGTGTCCCTGGCAGGGTTCTGTCACTTTATCGCTGCAGGTGATGGATTTGGCTTCAGTTTGATTATAGTTTTTGATTTTATGTGTACGAGGCCTAAGTGGGTACATTCAAGACAAAAATAGTGATAATGGGCTCAGGAAGGGGCCCTTAAAGTGGACCTCTCGCCACCTCCACAAACCCCAGTCCCTGTAATAGACACAGTTCTGCTGATTCTGGCACAGCTGGAATTTTTCTCTAGCCCCCACCCTATCTGAGCAATCTGTGCAGTTACTTTTGGTGCCTGAGATACAAACTGGACTCCCTAATGACAAGTGGGTGGTGTCAGGTGGGAGCAGGCAAGGGGGCGTGATTCTGAGCACTTACACTGTCTGTGTCTGATTGGAGCTCTGAGTCACGTCTCCTTGCCTGTTCCTGCCTGACATCACCCACTTGTCATCAGGGAGTCTAGTTCACATATCAGGCACCAAAACTAAAAGCACAGATTGCTCAGGAATGGTGGGAGGTAGAGATAAAATTACAACTGTACCAGAATCAGTAGAAAAGAGCTTGAGGTGGTGAAAGGTTTTCTTCAAAGGTGTATTCACATCTTGTAAAGTGATGGTGGATCACTAGGATATATTATTTTATGGATCTGTGAGGGTCGGACATCGGAGACCTCTCTTGATCCTGAGAATGATGGGGCTGCAGTACTTAGTTAGCTCTGTTCCCCATCTAACGTTTGCTGCCACTAGAGGGCGCTACATGCTGGTTTATTACTGACACATACAGGACTAACAGCAATCACTGGTGGGCTTGTAGCCCCAAAACAATAATTCCCTAAGTTGTGAAATAATATGTGCACTCTCTGATCACTAGGGGTCTGACCACTGCAACCCCCACCAGACCTGAGAACCGGGTCCCAAGTCCCCATTTGTAGAAGCTGCCACCGCAAAGTTGAATATAGCTGTATTGTACAGAGCCAGCATGGTGGATGAGATTCTACCCCCACAGCTAGGCCCACTGCGGGCTATTTATGGTGGACATCCCCCAGCATGTGTCCTTAGCCTGAAGGTATTTCCTGCTTTCATAATTACCTCTCACTGTAAGATCTCCGCTTTCTGCAATGAATGGAAACCTTATTTCCCATCAAAGGCTGGAAAACCTTTTCTGACACCGGTGCAGTTCTTACTACAAGACAGCCCTGACACACTGTAACAAAGCTCATGCCTGTGTTGGGCTATGTTCAAATCTGCGCACAGATCTCGTCATTGGGGTCTGCCGCTGGACGTGGCACTCTTGTGTGCAGGATATCTTACTCCAGGCCCTTTACTATTCTAATGACTGAGGTGATGCAATAACTGAAGCCGAGCATGCATGTGTCAGTAAATATACCAAGAAATGGTAGCTGGCAAAACCAATGTGGGAACAGTAGCTGGCAACTATGTATCTGTGAGTAATGGCTCTCCTGAAAAACTACAACTCCCAACCTCAGGACATGCTGGGTCTTGTAGTCATACAGTGAGTGCACACTTAGCACAGCGCCCACCATTTCCTGCACTTACTTGGTATAGCCATATAGGGTGCGAACCATAAAAGCTGTGACACTGCGGTTTGCTGATGCAGACGGGGGTGAGTCGGGCGCTTTCCCGCCATGATCGCCCACTTTTACCGGCGGAGCCTTGAGATCCTTAGCTTTCTGCAGACATTAAAGGGATACGGTTTTCACGTGCGCCGCACTTAAGTAGGGATGTGTAAAACTAACAGAAGACGCCGCCGGGTCCTGCCAATTACTCGTTAAGTACCACAAATATATCGGCTCCCACCTCATCCGCCGCGCCGCTGACTCACCGGAGGGGCTGCAGTTTATGGTTTCGCCTCCTATTAAGGAAACACTTAGGCCGGTTTCACACAGGGACATTGAGTGCCGTGTAGCAATGCAGAATCTGAAAAACAACCTGCGCGCTTCATGCGTTTCTGTTATAATCGTAGTACAAAGAACAGGAGATTGAAAATGTCTGCATGGATCGCTCCCTACTGCAACGGGCGACTGCTACAATGTAGGACACGCGGATTTAGGAACAGGCACGTCTACACCAGTATACAGCGCCAAAAATCTACTGCTCAAGAATATCCCATGTGAATGAGAACATGGAGATCCGTGTTCTGCATGTCACATCAGACACATGCCCAGTATGAGCCGTGCCTATGGCGCCCCTGGTGGGGATGTTCTGATGGCAGAAGCCTGCAGCATTCCAAGTGACGTGTGTGGTACGGACTGTAGGGATCAGCGACCCTTCGCTACAGGCAGCATGCACTGGTGTAAGGAGGAGGCTTCCGGAGATGAGGAAATATACAAGATGTGCTCGGCGCTTCCATCTCTCTGGCGCCGGCTCCGACCTCATCATCCTCAGAAAATCGAGTCCATTGATGTACAGAGCTGAAGGAAAACCTGGTCCGGAGATCTCTCGCGCTGATCTGGAAGGAGAAGGAGAAATTCAGATGAGGGATGACATCTTTAATGAGACGCACTGTCACAGATACAGCGCTACACCTGTCTACAGGTTGTATCTGGTATTACACCTAATTCGATTTAAAGGGAATCTGGCAGACCCCAGTATATCACCCCAGCCCTGCAGATAGATAGGTTAATGTCACCAGACCCAACATATCACCCAGCCCTGCAGATAGATAGGTTAGTGTCACCAGACCCAGCATATCACCCCAGCCCTGCAGATAGATAGGTTAGTGTCACCAGAGTTTTCCCCCTCCTTTTCTTCCTCACCCTCATATTTTTCACCGGCCCCAGCATATCACCCCAGCCCTGCAGATAGATATCTATCTGCAGAGCTGGGGTGATATACTGGGGTCTGGTGACACTAACCTATCTATCTGCAGGGCTGGGGTGATATGCTGGATCTGGTGACACTAACCTATCTATCTGTAGGGCTGGGGTGATATGCTGGGTCTGGTGACACTAACCTATCTATCTGCAGGGCTGGGGTGATATGCTGGGTCTGGTGACACTAACCTATCTATCTGCAGGGCTGGGGTGATATGTTGGGTCTGGTCACACTAACCTATCTATCTGCAGGGCTGGGGTGATATGCTGAGTCTGGTGACACTAACCTATCTATCTGCAGGGCTGGGGTGATATGCTGGGTCTGGTGACACTAACCTATCGATCTGCAGGGCTGGGGTGGTATGCTGGGGTCTGGTGACACTAACCTATCTATCTGCAGGGCTGGGGTGATATACTGGGTCTGGTGACACTAACCTATCTATCTGCAGGGCTGGGGTGATATGCTGGGTCTGGTGACACTAACCTATCTATCTGCAGGGCTGGGTGATATGTTGGGTCTGGTGACATTAACCTATCTATCTGCAGGGCTGGGGTGATATACTGGGGTCTGCCAGATTCCCTTTAAATCGAATTAAGGTGTAATACCAGATACAACCTGTAGACAGGTGTGGCGCTGTATCTGTGACAGTGCGTCTCATTAAAGATGTCATCCCTCATCTGAATTTCTCCTTTCTCCTTCCAGATCAGCGCAGAGAGATCTCCGGACCAGGTTTTCCTTCAGCTCTGTACATCAATGGACTCGATTTTCTGAGGATGATGAGGTCGGAGCCGGCGCCAGAGAGATGGAAGCGCCGAGCACATCTTGTATATTTCCTCATCTGCGGAAGCCTCCTCCTTACACCAGTGCATGCTGCCTGTAGCGAAGGGTCGCTGATCCCTACAGTCCGTACCACACACGTCACTTGGAATGCTGCAGGCTTCTGCCACTTCAGAACATCCCCACCAGGGGGCGCCATAGGCACGGCTCATACTGGGCATGTGTCTGATGTGACATGCAGAACACGGATCTCCATGTTCTCATTCACATGGGATATTCTTGAGCAGTAGATTTTTGGCGCTGTATACTGGTGTAGACGTGCCTGTTCCTAAATCCACGTGTCCTACATTGTAGCAGTCGCCCGTTGCAGTAGGGAGCGATCCCGCAGACATTTTCAATCTCCTGTTCTTTGTACTACGATTATAACAGAAACGCATGAAGCGCGCAGGTTGTTTTTCAGATTCTGCATTGCTACACGGCACTCAATGTCCCTGTGTGAAACCGGCCTAAGTGTTTCCTTAATAGGAGGCGAAACCATAAACTGCAGCCCCTCCGGTGAGTCAGCGGCCGCGGCGGATGAGGTGGGAGCCGATATATTTGTGGTACTTAACGCAGTAATTGGCAGGACCCGGCGGCGTCTTCTGTTAGTTTTACACATCCCTACTTAAGTGCGGCGCACGTGAAAAGCCGTATCCCTTTAATGTCTGCAGAAAGCTAAAGGATCTCAAGGCTCCGCCGGTAAAGTGGGCGATCATGGCGGGAAAGCGCCCGACTCACCCCCGTCTGCATCAGCAAACCGCAGTGTCACAGCTTTTATGGTTCGCACCCTATATGGCTATACCAAGTAAGTGCAGGAAATGGTGGGCGCTGTGCTAAGTGTGCACTCACTGTATGACTACAAGACCCAGCATGTCCTGAGGTTGGGAGTTGTAGTTTTTCAGGAGAGCCATTACTCACAGATACATAGTTGCCAGCTACTGTTCCCACATTGGTTTTGCCAGCCACCATTTCTTGGTATATTTACTGACACATGCATGCTCGGCTTCAGTTATTGCATCACCTCAGTCATTAGAATAGTAAAGGGCCTGGAGTAAGATATCCTGCACACAAGAGTGCCACGTCCAAGCGGCAGACCCCAATGACGGAGATCTGTGCGCAGATTTGAACGTAGCCCAACACAGGCATGAGCTTTGTTACAGTGTGTCAGGGCTGTCTTGTAGTAAGAACTGCACCGGTGTCAGAAAAGGTTTTCAGCCTTTGATGGGAAATAAGGTTTCCATTCATTGCAAAAAGCAGAGATCTTACAGTGAGAGGTAATTATGAAAGCAGGAAATACCTTCAGGCTAAGGACACATGCTGGGGGCACTGGGGGATGTCCACCATAAATAGCCCGCAGTGGGCCTAGCTGTGGGGGTAGAATCTCATCCACCATGCTGGCTCTGTACAATACAGCTATATTCAACTTTACGTTGGCAGCTTCTACAAATGGGGACTTGGGACCCGGTTCTCAGGTCTGGTGGGGGTTGCAGTGGTCAGACCCCCAGTGATCAGAGAGTGCACATATTATTTCACAACTTAGGGAATGATTGTTTTGGGCTACAAGCCCACCAGTGATTGCTGTTAGTCCTGTATGTGTCAGTAATAAACCAGCATGTAGCGCCCTCTAGTGGCAGCAAACGTTAGATGGGGAACAGAGCTAACTAAGTACTGCAGCCCCATCATTCTCAGGATCAAGAGAGGTCTCCGATGTCCGACCCTCACAGATCCATAAAATAATATATCCTAGTGATCCGCCATCACTTTACAAGATGTGAATACACCTTTGAAGAAAACCTTTCACCACCTCAAGCTCTTTTCTACTGATTCTGGTACAGTTGTAATTTTATCTCTACCTCCCACCATTCCTGAGCAATCTGTGCTTTTAGTTTTGGTGCCTGATATGTGAACTAGACTCCCTGATGACAAGTGGGTGATGTCAGGCAGGAACAGGCAAGGAGATGTGACTCAGAGCTCCAATCAGACACAGTGTAAGTGCTCAGAATCACGCCCCCTTGCCTGCTCCCACCTGACACCACTCACTTGTCATTAGGGAGTCTAGTTTGTATCTCAGGCACCAAAACTAACTGCACAGATTGCTCAGATATGGTGGGGGCTAGAGAAAAAATTCCAGCTGTGCCAGAATCAGCAGAACTGTGTCTATTACAGGGACTGGGGTTTGTGGAGGTGGCGAGAGGTCCACTTTAAGGGCCCCTTCCTGAGCCCATTATCACTATTTTTGTCTTGAATGTACCCACTTAGGCCTCGTACACATAAAATCAAAAACTATAATCAAAACTGAAGCCAAATCCATCACCTGCAGCGATAAAGTGACAGAACCCTGCCAGGGACGCGATCCAAGACGCCGGCGGCTTCCCACACCTTCTCCACTGCGCTCTTTTTATAGTCTTTGTACATTGCTACCTGCCGGGAATGTCTTTGCATTGACTCTCTAGTTATCTTGGTGACATCATCAATCTTGCAGTGAAGTTATTGTTAACCCTTTGCTGAATCTCACAGCATAAAAAAAAAAAAAAAACAACAAAAAACCGTGCATGACAAAGCCAAGAGACCACGTACAACCGAGGACGACGACGAGTATCCGGCGTATGGTGTAATGACATAACGGCAACAACGTATACATGAAATAAAACCTAAAGTTCTGTTTGGTATGAATTTATTGCATCCGCTGAGTCTTTTATTATCCTCCTTTATTTCCTCCATTGTCTCTGGGTGACGATGACACTAAAAATGACAACTTTATGTACAAACAGATAGTACCCACACAGTTTATTTTTACAGTCCTCCTGACAATTGAGTTAAGAACATACGAGGGGGTTACACAGAGAAGGGGGAGAAAAAAATTTAAAAAAAAAAAAAAAAAATTTACAAAAAGTCTACACTTTCCCTGCCGGAGAGTCTAGTCACAGAGAATAATCTATAGGTCGCTGTGTATAGGGGCGTAGGCAGCTCCTCCGTATAGATCTATGGAACCACTTGCTTAAATATTAATAAAAATACAATCTTTTATGGATTTTTGTGCGACTACAAAAAAAAAAAAAAGGGGTAAAAAAAAAATTACAATACAGGATTTACAATAGGCAGTTAAATTTTTTTCATTTTTTTTTTTTTTTATATGACGTCCTTGGGTGGGTTGCACTGACGATCCCCAAAGTCTCGAGGCAGAAGGCTGTGTATATTTTATTTTTTTCTAGGAAGGACCTAAGAAAGGTTGAAGTGTTAGACTTTACACAGTAACTACAAGTGGCACTTTTTTCACCATAGTTTGTACACGTCACATGATCATCTGAACATTACATTTAAAAAATAGATCTGAGTGAAAATTTTTTTTTTTCTTTTTTTTTCGGACATTCACGCGCACGCACACACACACAGGACGAGCTGGTTAAAGAAGCCGCCACAGACCCCCCGATCCCCCCCAATCCGTAGTGCTTGATTGTAGTAAAACATCCGTCATGTAAAAGCAGCGTATAGTCAAGCAAGAGTTAATCCGTACAGGGAGAAGGGGGCAGGGCAGGGGGGGGTTAGGCGAAAAGTCTTAAAAGTTCTGTCGTCTTCTAAGCGAACACTGTGATTGGTTAAAACCTTCTCAAAATGTCAGTTTCTGTGCAAAAAGGAATTAAAAAAAAAATATTTCACAAAACTGCAAGCTAGTAAACTGGTTTTTAATATAAATAGTTCACATTTTGACCAATTTTTTTTTTTCGGAAGCCTTTGGAAAAAAAAAAACAAATGTCCGAGTCCGTAACGTGCACTGTGATTTCATGTTGTTCTGGAACAGGCTGCCAGTAGGGGGCAGGATCCCGGGAGGGTGAGGTCATTATGCGCCCGTGGAATGTTCTACTGCGGTAGGTGCAGGTGGAGTATAATGGAGCTGGATTTCCACGTAGGTATCATGCTGTCATGTGACTTCCGGAAAGCGAGGACCGCTCCGCTTACCCTTTGCGTCTGGAGAGAGATTACCTAGCCGAGTGGTTTTGGGCCGGCTCACGTCATCTGTTTGCTGGGAAATAATTTGGGTCCAGGTAGTTGTAGCTGGTGCTGTGCGGCATGCAGTAATCTCTGTCTAGGAATGTCTCTGCTTTGTACACCGGCTCCAGGTGGTGATCCTCCTTGTGGGTTTGTGTTTCATATAAACTGCAAGAAAATGACCCAAAAATACACTTAAAAGTCGTTGGGGCAGATTGGTGAAGACTCTGCAGGGCTGAAAGTGGCCAAAAGTTACACTCGCTTCAATGGAGCTGGGGTGCAATACCAGACACAACCCATGGCAAGGTGTGGCGCCATATCTTATTCTGGACAACCTGTGTCAGTGTGTGCGCTTGTCTGAAGGACAAAGGATTCCTAATATTTGGTGATATTACCTAGTAGGGTATATAGATATAGTGTGTGTGGGGCCATATACTAACGTGTACAGTGTCACACACTGTAGTATAAGCAGGGCCAGATGTGTTAACGACAGTCGCCTTAAATTGGGAAATTCTAGACTACACAAGTGACTACAGCAGATCGAGGAAACCTTCACCCCCATATACACTCACCAGTCAGAGCAAGAGTCACAGAAATCCACTGACATCTGCTGAGGACAATCCTGACAATGCCACCGAATACCCTGGATTGGTTCTATACCGCAGTTATCACACTGTAATAGAGACCAGCAACAGTGAGAAATACATATATACAATGTATAACTGACCCCGAGTTACATCCTGTATTATATACTCCAGAGCTGCGCTCACTATTCTGCTGGTGCAGTCACTGTGTACATACATTACATTACTTATCCTGTACTGATCCTGAGTTACATCCTGTATTATACTCCAGAGCTGTGCTCACTATTCTGCTGTTACAGTCACTGTGTACATACATTACATTACTTATCCTGGACTTACATCCTGTATTATACTTCAGAGCTGCGCTCACTATTCTGCTGGTACAGTCACTGTGTACATACATTACATTACTTATCCTGTACTGATCCTGAGTTACATCCTGTATTATGCTCCAGAGCTGCACTCACTATTCTGCTGGTACAGTCACTGTGTACATACATTACATTACTTATCCTGTACTGATCCTGAGTTATATCCTGTATTATACTCCAGAGCTGCGCTCACTATTCTGCTGGTACAGTCACTGTGTACATACATTACATTACTTATCCTGTACTGATCCTGAGTTACATCCTGTATTATACTCCAGAGCTGCACTCACTATTCCTCTGGTACAGTCACTGTGTACATACATTACATTACTTATCCTGTACTGATCCTGAGTTACATCCTGTATTATACTCCAGAGCTGCACTCACTATTCTGTCAATGAAAACAGTCAGTACGTCTTGGTCACACTTCCTCACACACCACAGATTACTTATGAGGCCACTTCAGGTAAATGTAATTAAACTTCCTAATCCCATTACGCGTTGTTGCTCTAGATATTTACTCTGTCACGTTTTGCTTATATTTTTCTGCTTTAATGTTGGAAATGGCGCCCCCTGGCTGTAGATAGTGACTACACACAATGTGCTGTATACTGTGGGACTCTTATCTCAGTCCACTGTTTGCAGCCCCATTTTATAACAACTCCCATCACTTTATGATTCATCTAGTCGTAGAGAACAGGGGAAGCAGCTTCGGCTTGTCATTGGGGCGGGGGCAGCGGCTTCAGCTAGTCATGCAGTCACTGCACTAGATCACGCCCTGTGCGGTGCGACTGACATTTGATGCTGCACCTGCTGGGACCAGTTTAAGGTGGAAAAACCACCAGAGCAGGTTCCTTTCATGTATAGAGTATACAGTCAGTTTCCAGGCTCCCTCTAGTGGCAGCTGCTGGTATCTTACATGTGATTTTCAAAAGTTTATAATTAATGATAATTAACAATAATTGACAAGAAGCCAATCACAAAGTGTCACCTCTGTGAGGAATCCTAACGGCAAGCAAAGTCTCTGCAGCGCCTCCACAGAGAAAATGAAGCATTGCACACGGTCCCCGATGTAACGGAGCACAGGACTCGCCTGCTCTAAACTCCCCAATAGGGTGAAGGAAAAGGAGTTAAACCGGAGAACGCCTTTAACCCCTTTCCCACCGGAGGCATTTTCCAATTTTCATTTTTGACTCCCCGCCTTCCAAAGGCCATAACTCATTTATGTTTCCATGCACAGAGCCGTACGAGAGCTTAATATTTGCAGGACAACCTGTACTTGGTAATGGCACCATCTAATATTCTGTACGATGTACTGGGAATTGGAGACAAACTGTGTTGCAGACTTTGTTTTTAAGACATATTTTGTTTTTAAGGCGTATAAGGCTGTATTCTGTGGGTCGGTAACATTCTGGGGATACCAAATTTATAGAGTTCTTTTCCATTTTAACCCCTTTAAAATGCAAATCCAAAACTTTTCCATATTCTGACACCTGTAACTTTTTTATATTTCCGCATATCTTGATTCCCCAGCGCATCTGATCACTAATGCACCGTAATATGACGGCACTCATATTTGTCTCCAATTCCCAGGAGTACATCGTACAGAATATTAGATGGTGCCATTACCAAATACAGGTTGTCCTGCAAATATTAAGCCCTCGTACGGCTCTGTGCATGGAAACATAAATGAGTTATGGCCTTTGGAAGGCAGGGAGTCAAGAATGAAAATTTGAAAATGCCTCCGGTGGGAAGGGGTTAAAGGCGTTCTCCAGTTTCTCTCTTTTTCCTTCACCCTATTGGGGAGTTTAGAGGAGACGTGTCCTGTGCTCCGTTACATCAGGGACCGTGTGCAATCTCTCTCTCATATATATATATATATATATATATATATATATATATATAGTAGAGATATAGCGCAGCCTGTAATAGAAGACACACCGGGCGCCTTCAATAGTAATAGTAACGGATCTCCAGTCCCAGATTTCACTCCCAGGGTCGGCAATCCATAGGAAATTGGTGCAATGGTCTCCTATGACCGAGAGAATATTAATATCCACAATCTGCTCAGACATTGCCACCAGTTCTTCGCTGCAGCTATGGAGGCCATATTTAAATACCTGAGATCTGCTGCACTATTACAGCTCATGTTGGGAAAGGGTTAAAATAGATGTGCCAAATAAATGGTGTCCCAACCGAAAGCAGCAGACGGGGTACTCACTCACTTCTAATGGAAAAACTTGTCCTGATGATGTGATGGGCACACAGGTGAATGGTACGTTACACACAGTTCTGAGAACTGCACTGTAACAAGCCATGCACCTGTGTATGAGCTGCATACAGCTATTCGGCCAGGGAATGACAGACATACTGACTGCCGCACTGCAGAACTACTGTCCTGTACTGGAAGCAGTGACAGCCGGCATCATAGATAACCATTACAGACCAGCGCCCAGTCTGGGGAATACAGCCGACATGGGGTCCATGCTTACAGACTGAATACACCTTTCTGATACTGGCCTTGGGGTGTACAAAGACAGTACAGCTGGGTTACAACTGCACTAGACAGAGCATGCGAGCAGCTTAAACTGCACCTTCATAATGTGAATACCCCCTTAGACGGCTGTCACTTACTTTGAAGCCAACGTGCTGCACAAAGCCGCTCTCTGTCTCCATTTGCTGGAGCCTTTGCTTTTTCAATTTCTTAAGTTCAAGTAGTTCTTTATATTCTGCAAGTCTCCGGCAAGAGATGGGAATAGTCTCTTCATCCTGAGTAAGACAATGTCAATGTTAGCAAAGTAAAACCATGGCCTGCAGGGGTTAAAGAAGTTGTCTAGAACCTGAAGGTAATGGATAGGGATGACTTCCCCACAGGATAAGTTGTCAGTATCACATCAGTCGGGGTCAGACACCTGGACCCCGTCTCAATCAGCTGATGTGGCGGCCAGAGGCCATACACTAGGTATACAGCTAGAAGCAGCCCTGCTCCTATTCAAGTAAATGGCAACGCGGCTGCAATACCAGGCGCCACCACTACAGTGTATGGACCCAGATGCTGTATACACTATAGTGATGGCATCTGGAGCTGCTTTCAGCTGTATACCTAGTACATGGCTTCTGGCAACTTAAACACCTGATTGGGTCGGGGTCTGGGTGTCCGACCATGTCCGATCTCATACTGACCTATCCTCAGTCATCAGTATCAATTACCTTCAGGTCCTGGACAACCCTTTTAAAGAAACTACAATTCTCAGCATGCCCTGACAGCCGCATCCTGGGAGCTGTAGTTTTACAAGAAGTCAGAAAGCAGTGCAGACTATCATCATGCAGTCATATGTACGAGGCCTAAGACTGTACGAGTCCATTACCGAGAAGTCCTCGTCGTCATCGTCAGCAGCTGTATCAAGGTCCCGGCTGTGAAAACTGGAGTGGTCGTCGTCCTCTTCCATAAACACCGGAGGCTCATGGGAAGTCATGAAGGTGGAGGGTTTGAACAGATGCTTGTTGAGAATGTGCTGACGCTTGTTTGATGCCTGGATGCAGAATATACGGAATCATATAGAAATAAGGCAGCAGATGAGAGTAGTAGTTCCCTGGTGTTACACCCCGACTCTACCATTACAGGGTAAATCTCAATGAGAGGATGGGAATACGCAGAGCTGCAGCGCCCATGCTGCGGTATATATGTATACCATGTCTGCATCCAACTGAACAGGACAGTCAGCAGCTCTAAGCCGATTCTTATTACTGACATGTCCTTTTCAGCTGGGGCAGCCTCCATATAAAGCCTCTCCGGTCAGTGACACCAATGTGTAAGGCAAAGCCACAAAATGTATGTCTGCCATTCCATAGGATAAAGCTATAGGTATGAGCAGAGGTGAATGTGCTGCTACACGACAGCACTTACCTTCTTAGAATACATGTACAGGTTTGGGGTTCGGCCTGGCACTGGGATACCAGCTTTGGTCAATTTTATAAAATACTTCTGAACTCGGCTGGCAACCTGTCCAAAAAGAAATAAAAGTTATAAGAAATGAGATGTAACACAGCAAGGATGTGAATGTAACACAGGCAAACAATAATACACAATGGCAGTGTGCCGTCCTATGGTGCGCTCGGAGTCTGTGTCAGGAAATGTGCATTACAAGTGTTTGTTGTAGTTAAAGGGGTTTTCCCCATTAAAGGGGTTCATAGAGACACCAAGTGTTTTGGGTACTGATGATCTGTGACGGTGCTGCCAGGGAAATGCATTCACTTGAACAGGAGCAGAGCGACTTGCAGCCATATACACTGTATACAGATTGCAGCAGTTGGGTCAGCTGACTGTTGTGGGATTTGGGTGTCCCCAACAATCGGATACTGGGGTCTTGGACCACCCCTGTAATGACTTTTATTCCCTATCCACAGGACAGGGGTCAGACCCCAAGCAATCAAGAGAGTACAGGGGACTGCAAGTGCTCAGTGTGAATAGAGCAGTATGTGCACCCTCGGCCATTGCACGATTCACTTCGATGGGACTTCCTGGAACAGTGACCTCTGGCGGTCCCCATGCAAGTGACTAGAGCTGTGGCCGATCATGTGCACCCCCACTCTATTCATGTGAGGCCCTCATAAGTGCTGGAGGCCCCAAACCCTGTTAATGGCCAGGACTTTTTGACGATGGGCGTCCTAGAGGTTGTGATCCTGAAAATAAAGAGTCCACAGGAACACGAGAGAGAGGATACAGCACTAAATCAGCGCCACGGACTCTTCCTTTTCAGGATCCATGGGTGTCCCCGAGGTCAGACCACCGCTGGTCCTAAAGTGAGGTCACCTCCTAGTAATAGGCCAGGACTTTATAAGATGGAACATGTCCGCCGTAGGCCACGGTGTGGGGTCCATTACAGGTCACCTGTTTGGCGTTGCGGTTTCCTAACTCATCAGCGATCTTCTGCCACCTCTTTGACTCAATCTCTTCTGGTGGAAACTTCAAGAGAAGCTGCTCCAGTTTTTTCTAAAAGGAAAAAAACAAAACACATCTGAATACAAGACGTCTTGTGAGACTCAAACCAGGTTGTTAGCTCAGAGAGGCAGCTCTAGGGGATGTAAATCTGACTAGTACCCACTGAGCACAGAGGACCCCGAGTGACCTCCATAATAACTGGAAGCAATTTCCCCTACAATTGTATAACACAGACTAGTCCACCTTACCTTTAAAGGCTGGTATTATTTCCCAGAGCTGCACTCACTATTCTGCAGACTCACTCATATCTTAAGAGTTTTTTTACTGTAATTTTTTTAGGAATCCTCATCTGTACAGTAATATAAAGTCATCTTAGGTGGGCAAGGATGTGCCTGTGTCCTCTGACTGTACCAGCAGAATAGTGAGCGCAGCTCTGGAGTATAATGCAGGATGTAACTGAGGATCAGTACAGGATAAGTAATGTAATGTATGTACACAGTGACTGCACCAGCAGAATAGTGAGCGCAGCTCTGGAGTATAATACAGGATGTAACTGAGGATCAGTACAGGATAAGTAATGTAATGTATGTACACAGTGACTGCACCAGCAGAATAGTGAGCGCAGCTCTGGAGTATAATACAGGATGTAACTGAGGATCAGTACAGGATAAGTAATGTAATGTATGTACACAGTGACTGCACCAGCAGAATAGTGAGCGCAGCTCTGGAGTATAATACAGGATGTAACTCAGGATCAGTACAGGATAAGTAATGTAATGTATGTACACAGTGACTGTACCAGCAGAATAGTGAGTGCAGCTCTGGAGTATAATACAGGATATAACTCAGGATCAGTACAGGATAAGTAATGTAATGTATGTACACAGTGACTGCACCAGCAGAATAGTGAGCGCAGCTCTGGAGTATAATACAGGATGTAACTCAGGATCAGTACAGGATAAGTAATGTAATGTATGTACACAGTGACTGTACCAGCAGAATAGTGAGTGCAGCTCTGGAGTATAATACAGGATGTAACTCAGGATCAGTACAGGATAAGTAATGTAATATATGTACACAGTGACTGCACCAGCAGAATAGTGAGTGCAGCTCTGGAGTATAATACAGGATATAACTCAGGATCAGTACAGGATAAGTAATGTAATGTATGTACACAGTGACTGTACCAGCAGAATAGTGAGTGCAGCTCTGGAGTATAATACAGGATGTAACTCAGGGTCAGTACAGGATAAGTAATGTAATGTATGTACACAGTGACTGCACCAGCAGAATAGTGAGTGCAGCTCTGGAGTATAATACAGGATATAACTCAGGATCAGTACAGGATAAGTAATGTAATGTATGTACACAGTGACTGTACCAGCAGAATAGCGATTGCAGCTCTGGAGTATAATACAGGATGTAACTCAGGATCAGTACAGGATAAGTAATGTACTGTATGTACACAGTGACTGTACCAGCAGAATAGTGAGTGCAGCTCTGGAGTATAATACAGGATGTAACTCAGGATCAGTACAGGATAAGTAACGTAATGTATGTACACAGAGACTGCACCAGCAGAATAGTGAGTGCAGCTCTGGAGTAGAATACAGGATGTAACTCAGGATCAGTACAGGATAAGTAATGTAATGTATGTACACAGTGACTGCACCAGCAGAATAGTGAGCGCAGCTCTGGAGTATAATACAGGATGTAACTCAGGATCAGTACAGGATAAGTAATGTAATGTATGTACACAGTGACTGCACCAGCAGAATAGTGAGTGCAGCTCTGGAGTAGAATACAGGATGTAACTCAGTATCATTAATGTAATTTATAAAGCTATTCTGCAGGTTACTGTGTGTAGGTTATACATAAGATGGGGTTACACATGTAATGATGGGGCTGCTGCTTTAGAAAAACCGTTTTCAAACACTGCTGTCCTTACTGAATAGAGTTGTCCTTCACCAGGGTCTATCCAGTATATTTGTGAATTATATGAAGTGCTTGTTGGTTTCAATGGGAACTGTGTAATGCTTTACTTCCCCTGTGATGGCGCTGCAGGGTAATTGTATACTAATCTTCCATGTTCCACCACATACCAAAGCAGTCGGGGAATCCTAACAAGATAGGGATGTCCAAACCCCTTTAACAGCCATGTTACATGTATCACATTACACCACATGTTACCTGCTCTTCTACGGTCCACAACTGGTTGAAGGTCCCGGGTTTGGAGTCCACACATAACCGACCTCTTATCTGGGGTAAAACACAATAAAGCATTAACAAGCCTATCACACTATTTAACACAATGCACGAGCTACACAGTAAAAAAAAAAAAAAAAAAAAAACATTATGCCAAATCATAAACTCAAAAAATGACCATACGTGTAATACTACACTTCCCCTGTAGTGGGTGCCCTGTGGATTCCCCTTAGCCATAAGCTCATCATGTGCAGCCCTGCCCAACAACAGGGTCATCGTGGTTGGAATAACTCTTCAGTACAACCCTTTGTCCATATGTATGTTGTTAACAGGGTGCCCAAAATGGTAACCCCCGCCCATGACAAGGAGAAGCCTCTAGCAGATGACTTATTGTATAGTCGCTGAAACTAAGCCCAGCCGTTTACTGGAGGTCTCGGGAGCTGCGGCCGCCCCCGGATTACAGAGATCAGCAAAGTAAAATCAGAAATCCTGGAGAAACAAAAGAAACAGGCGCATAACCTAACCCTGCAGGAACAGAAGGCTATTACATCACTGAAAGAAAATCAGGATATAATAATAAAACCGGCTGACAAAGGGGGCGCAATAGTCATAATGAACACCTCAGACTATATCCAGGAAGCAAACAGGCAACTGTCAAATCCCATCCATTACTCCAAACTTGGAAGTGATCCCACAGAGGCCTATATGAAAGAACTAAAGAGTATGATCAAGGAGTTTCCAGTCCAGATCCAGAATCAAGTAAAAGGACTTATCCCCCAAGATCCCAGGCCGGGCTGCTTCTATATGCTCCCAAAGATACACAAAGATGGCAACCCTGGGAGGCCTATCATTTCTGGCATTGGGACACTGACAGAAAACATCTCAGGTTGGGTGGAAAATCTCCTAAAACCCCTTGTCAGGGATACTCCAAGCTATATCCAGGACACCACTGACCTTCTTAACAAACTGAATGCCCTGGGCCCTCTACCTGAGGGTACCATTTTGGCCACCATGGATGTGTAATCCCTGTATACCAACATTCCCCACAAGGATGGAGTTGCAGCATGACGGGGACACCTGGCAAAACAAAACCTCCCAACAGAACCAGTAACGCAGCTCATACAATTCATCCTTAGCCACAAGCATTTTACCTTTGGAGAGGATCTATATCTACAGCGAATGGGAACTTCAATGGGGACCAGATGTGCACCCCAATATGCAAATCTCTTTATGGCAGAACTGGAAGGAACATATTTATCAACATGCGCCACCAAACCTATGATTTACCTTCGTTATATCGATGATATCCTTGTCATCTGGACTGCAGGTGAGGAGGCCCTACTTCAATTCCATAATGACTTCAATGACTTTCACCCGACCATCAACCTTAAACTTAGCTATTCAGAGAATGAAATCCAATTTCTGGATACCACAATGTACATTAAAGACCACCGGCTACTCACATCAATATACCACAAACCCACAGACAGAACGGCCTACCTGAGAAACGACAGCTTCCACCCCAAGCACACAAGACAATCTATAATCTACAGCCAGGCTATACCATACAATCGTATTTGCTCCGACAAAACAGACCTGGACAAGCACCTCCTGGATCTGAGGATGAAATTTCTCAGATTGGGATACAAACCAAAAGTGATGGACAACCAATTAAACAAAGCAGCAGCCATTACCAGAGACAGTCTGCTCACATATAGAGAGACCCAGAAAGATGCCCGAGTGCCCCTAGTTGTCACCTACAACCCACAGCTGGAGATCCTACGAAGGATTGCCAAGGAGCTCCAACCTGTGCTACATAGGGACAACAGACTCAAGGACATATTTCTAGTCCCCCCTCTCCTTTCCTTTCGACAACCACCAAACCTGAGGCGTATTATTGTCCAGAGTGCCCTGAAGGCCCCAACTGAAAATGGCACCTCACCTTGCCTACATAAAAGGTGCATGACCTGCAAGCACATCCACACCGCTGACAGTGTACCTGTCCCACAGTCACAACAGATGCACAGAATTAGGGGGACATTCTTCTGCAGGTCTTCCAATGTGGTGTATCTCATAATGTGTGTGCAATGTCCCACCACAGGCCTCTATGTGGGGGAAACAGGGCAGAGACTCAGTCAGCGCATGAACTCACACAGATCCACCATTAATAACAGCAGAACCGATCTCCCAGTGGCCGCACATTTCTCCGGAGAAGACCACTCTATTGAAGATTTGCGGGTTGTGGTTTTAATGGGACATTTTAAGACACAGGAGAAAAGGAAAGAAATGGAGTACAAATTTATGCAAAAATTTCAAACTCTGCAATTTGGACTTAATATTCATGCCAGCTGCAAATCACACTATGTATGACCTGTGAGGGACACAAATCACCTCCTGATAGCAAACAGATAACAGCAAGAATTACTGATCCCTCCGTCACGCACCACAAGTTTCCAGACTGTTTTTTTGACCTGTTGTAAATAACTTCTCTACTTAGATTGCAATTTTTTTTAAGGACTCTAAAATGCTTTGAAAACCATGTGTATAAAAATCTGTTAATTTTCAGTTCTTGTATCACACCATGTCTGATGAAGGGAGCGAGTACTCCTGAAAGCTTACTTATAAATATACTCAGTTAGCCTCTAAAAGGCATCGCCTGATTTCTTCACTCTTCCACTACTTTCAATGGCTAACACGGTACAACATTATACTACAGAGATCATCTGTGCTGAGACATAAGAGGACTGTACGCCCGCTCTGCTGCTGACATCTAGTGGCCAATAGGAAAAACTACAAAGTCCAGAAATGATTACTTGAATATTTCAAACAAAAAAAAATAATATGTTTGCACAAAAAAGAAAAAAAAAGCCACAATATGTGCGTGTACCTGGCGTGTCCGCGGGCCGTGACTGAACAGCATGGGCAGCACACGGATGTCATCTGTGCCACCCGTGCACCCACGGTCCCATTCATTGAGGCCAGTGATCATAGCCCACAAAATGGACTTGTACACGGCCCCATACACCAGACTGTGAAAATACATGATTGCGTGTATGGGGCCACAGACATGACTGGTTGTGTGGACGAGGCCTTACAATTCCAACGCCTCCGGCGTCACCTCTTACCTGTACGCTGCTGGCAGAGCTTTCCTGACTGTCGCTCTGGGGTAGGACAGAATAAGATGACGATTCTCCTTCCTTGTCTCCTGCTCTTTGAGAATTGGTGTGTAACCCAACTGTAAGCAACCAACACAAGCAATTAAGTATGGCTGTCTGGGCACGCTGGGAGTTGCAGTTTGGCAACAGCTGGAGGGTCACAGGTCAGAGACTGCTGATTTAAAGGGATTGTCCAAAAAGAATTGTAAAACGGTCCTATAGGTAAGATAAATGTATTACATTTGGCTCAGAGTCCTGCTTTGTTCCCCTGCTATGTGACAGGGACCAGGCAGAGCTTTTGGTAACATTATGACATTCTACCTTTCAGTCATAAATTACTTTCCTGCCACTCCAACCCCTGGGAGTACCCACCTGTGGGAGGGGCCAAGAGGAGAGGAACAGGAAGGACCACCATGTACTTGTCTTATTATCCAATCCTCAACTAGCAGACAAAACCACTCTGAGATAAAAAGTAAGATCCTGCCCAGTCATGAGAAGGAAGCGAGGGCTGGGGGTACTTGCAGAAAAGTAACCCATGAGATCACCAGATGCTCTGCCTTATTCCTTGGGGCAGGTTTATGAAGACTGGTTTCCAATGCCAAATCTGGAAAGATGCACCAATGAGGTCTTTGAAAAGCAGGGGATAAGCCGCTGGTGGGTGGCGAGACATCACTGGCGCAGCTTTCCACATTTGACTTACATCTGATGAAGGGATTTTATCCCGAAATGTTGCAATCTGATAATTGATCTGCACATCGTGTGTTATGTGACTATAGTTAGTAAAATATTTGCCCTTGGAGTGGAGGATACACTTTTGGGAGTTCAGTCAGTTCCCTCAGTGAACGTGCGCCCATCCTGAGCTGTAATAGTGGAGTGCTGCCCTGCACCCCCTTTCTTTTCCC